>BMAO01001511.1:0-566603 GCA_019973975.1 Trichonephila clavata | reverse complement strand
ACCCTATGCAGGAATCACTTCCTGGAAACACCGTAAAAGTTTGCAGGCAGGTGTTGACAATACAAATTAGAGCGCTCGATCTCTGTCGAGATCATATAATCTCTCTTTCTTTTCAAATTGGGCAGGCAACGACCATAAAATCTTGGTTGTCCTTCTCCCCTCTCAAATGGGAAGAGTCAGTTAAATGTTTAACCCCCCCCCTCGGTTTTCCATTTTACTTAGCATCGACAAAAGTCAAATTCTCATCTTAGATAATGTAGCACTTATAGTGTTGCATAAGAAAATGAAATTCTCATGAAAAATGCAAGGAAGGGGGGAAAAAAACATGGAAAAGCCCCGACAGTAAGGAGTAAAATCGAAGTGCGAATTATAAGAAAAACGTCAAAAATAGAAAGTTGTAAAGTATATATCAGCCAGCGATACAAGTGGCACATTACCAATACTAAAATTACAAAAGAAATTTATTTGACTCCTTTTGCGTGAAAACTAAAAAAAAATTCTGATGAAATGAGTTTAGTAATTATAATTCTTTCTGAATATTTATATGGAGTTGAAAAAAGAAAACAATACTTTAAAAAAAAAAACATTTTATATTTCAGTCTAAACCTGAGAATCAAGTGTAATGAATTCAGTCTCTTGTATCTGAAGTCAATGGAGAATCACAGTATGTTGGATTTAAATTCACAAAAAATTATTATAAATATACTGTAAATCTATTTAACATAAAGGATGGATTTGTGTTTGATCTGTATAGAAAAACAAACTATTGATGAGTTTATTGAAATTCAATTAAAATATTCTTTACTATCTAGACTGAAATAAAAGCTTTGTCCGAAATCATAAAATTAAGATGTCCATCTTAATAAACATATTTTGTTTATATTTTTTTTCAAGAACATTTGTTTTCCATTTTCTTGTTAATTAGTGTTGCAAAGGGATAGTAAAAATTTTCCAGCTTTTTTTTCCAGCAGTCTCTGATGGCGAGTTTGGCCGCGGTAGACAAGTGGTCAAAGTATCGGAACATGGCAGGTATGCCATGAGTTCGAGCTTAGTACCACTAAAGACCCGTGGTGAAGGGGAGCAATGCACGTTAAATCTGTCGAGAGTTCAGACGTCCTCCCGTTGGTGTGGTAGTTAGGAGAGAGGGTGCCAGCTCAGGTGCCGTCCTCGTCACTTGACCGTGGTTCAAAATGACGAGGTCCGTCACCAAAAGTCCTCGTGTAGCTGAACAGAGTGACGTTAATATTCACTCACTCACTGATAGCAAATTTTTTCTCTTTGTGAAGCTCCAATTATTCCTACATAAAAAAATTTAAGAATGAAATAAATGTGACTTTTTTAATTAATATGACAATTGCCTAAAATTATTGCAAATTTTAATGCATCTTTCGCAACAGGCAATACACTAAAAAAATTGAATTATTCTCAAATTATACATAATTCATTGACAAAAGAATGAAATAAACTATTTAAAATATATTCAAATAATTAAAAAAGTTCGACTGTATTAATTTTAAAAATAAATTTTAGAAAATATATAGCGCACTAATGCTTATTTCTGGCGGTAGTTTTTTTTAAAAAAAAAGAAAGAAAGCTATCGAAATTTTTAGAAATATTCCACAAATTTCAATCGGACAGATAGTTGCATTTTTAAGAATAGCATTAAAACTACGTTTGTACTTGCATAAATGAATTTTGAAAAACGGAATGCAAAGGATAAAACATTTGAATTTGATTCTTTTCTCCCTATAGTGAATGTGGTGTTGTGTGGCATTAGAAGAATGATATACCATCTTTCGTCATCGTCTTCCCATCAAAACAATTTACAATAATTAAATATTGATTAACATATTTTAAATTTGAAACAAGTCTGAAAAATGTAAATAAAATTATTCAAGAAAGTAGTTAATTTTAGAACTGCAATAGTAAATAAGATGATCAAGTGTATCCACTTAAAAATTTGACATATTTTGATATTAAGGGGGGGGGATTGGAAACTAGGAAAAATTGAGTGATAAAAATATTCTTTCTTTTTTTTTTAAAATAAGACATATCTTCAAAATAACCAAAACCTGCTTATAACAATTGACAATCCATGCGTAATTCAATTCAAGTGAGCTATTGAAGGAAAACGAACTAAAAGAAGGTAAAAAATTGTATTAATCTTTCACAGAAAAAGTTCCGAAATTTAAAAAAATGAAGAAAAGTATAAATTTTTTTCACTAAAATAAAATTTTTAGTGAAAAATCTTATTATTTTTTTTAGAATTTTATTTGCAGATTTGTATAAATCAAATATTGATTTTTACCTTAAAAGTTTTTATATGAAGTAATCAAAAATAGTTTTATTGTAAAAATATTATATAAAAAAATAATACAAATAAAGAATATATGAAATATACAGCATGTAATAAATAAGGAAGATAAAAGAAAAAAACTTAAAAAAATTAAACTTTTTCAATACTATTTTCTCAAATTTCTATAATTTTTAATTTTACATTAAAGTAACAAAAATTACTAAAATTCAAAAAATATCAAGTGTTCCAAAAGAAAAATTGGAATTTTTACTTTTAAAAGGAATTTTAAAAAATAAGGAACTGTGTTTTTATGACCTTTAATATGCATAAAAAATTTCTATTTTAATTTCTTCAAACACTAAAAATATTATCCTAAGAATCTTTAAAAATTTATTATGCAAAATAAGCTCAAAACTGACATTAAAAATTCCTTTCTTTTTATGTATTCTCTTTAAAAAATGTAATTATAGTTCGGACTATATTATCTTGCAGAAGAACCGAACTCCACCACTTATTTCTAGTTCTAAATTACTTCGTGTAGCGCTAACTCTGTGACGTAGCCAGAAGTAAGAAGATCTAACAGACGGCAGCCACATTAGAATGATACTCACACTGCTTGGCATTTTTGGCATATTTTGAAGCGTGAAAAAGCCCCTGTTTCTAAAGACATCCCAATAATTCATATGAAGGATGAAATGTGCAACTTTTGTTGATTCAAGGAACGGAGCACCAAATGATAGAATTCTGTATTGCCTCCAATGCCTAACAATTTTAGCTGGACATAATGGAATGACCTTCACGTCTAAGGTTACCCTGCCAGGAGTGAACTCTCAACGTACTTCACCCATTCAACCCAGGAACACCCTTCCACCACGATAAGGCAATCAGTTGGATTTGAGAGAGATACTTTGATATTTATTAAATTAGCATAACTTTGTTTTAACGGATAAAAACTTTTGCTCTTTTATAACAATATCAATCAATCAATCAAAAAACTAACTTTATGTTTTTAGGTGAAGTGAAATGAAAAATCTATTTGTTTTGAAATTGCAGACATGCTCGCCGCATGTAAACATCAATGTGACTGAATGGGAAGAGTTATTAAAAAATAAATTTTTGTATTTTATAATCTAAGCATTCTCTTTGTTTTATTTAAAGGTGATAGTTTTTATTGTTTTGATTTGAGAGCGAAAGAAATACTTATGATTTTTATTGGCACTGTTTCTTAGGAAACTATGAACAATATTGAATGTAATGGCATTTAAAAAATTATTTACATATTTTTATCGCGTGGTTACTTATTTACTTATAAATGGGAGCTATATGTAACAGGATGCTCGTTAATGCATTGAAAACGAAAAGCTATGTCGCACTGTATCCAATAAATAATAGTAGCTGTGTGTAATGAGTTTCAAGTTTTTTCTCTCTGTATTGCGTTTAGCCTCTTTTGGTGTAGATGCGCTATATTCCCAAATTACAGCCTTTTAAAATTACTTTCAGATTTTTTTATAGTATTCTGTTTGGTGAAAATTTACATTTTAATTAAAACATTTCGAATTTTTGAAAATTATTTATTGACATGCTGCATTGTAAATTAATCTTTATTACTGAAATTTTTTTAAAAAATTAAATACAGTAAAATCATTGGAAATTACTAGAATATGTATCTTTCCATTAATTGCAATTCCCATTCTTTTATTTTTTTTAAAAAACCTACATTTGAATTGTATGTAAAATTATGTATTATTGATTATTTTTTAGGTATAATAAAATAGTTTTTGAACAAATCCAAAAACAAATCTATTGCTATGCTAGTACCTTAAATACTAATACCTAGTGTTATTACTTGTGATGACTTCTCTCTTAACTATTCATTAAGTTAATGTAAATTATTATTAAAATGTGTGGTAACTTTATTTTATGAGCAGTTTCCTATGCTGTATTGAAAGTTCAATGTTTTGTGATCATTATTGTGTGCTTTTTCAATTATGATGACTCTTCATTATATGTAGCTCTTATTAATATGCATAAAAATATTTGGTACTTGCATAGTGTCACTGCAGCAAAATTGGCACAATGTTAATCTCTCCCTTTTTCACCAAAATATGACTTTTTTTTTTTTCATATTAAAAAACATTAGAATCTTTGTTTTTTTATATCAAGATGTGATACGCTGAATGCTAATTTTGCTGTGGAGACACTAATACATAAGTACCAGATATTTGCTGAGTAACTTTTCCTGGTTCATTTATTGCTATTTTATGTGCTTTTTAAGTATGTAGTTTTATAAAAGTAAATATTTGCTTAGAGAAACTCTAATATTGCATAAAATACTTAACAATTTATTGATAAACATATGATTAAAAAAGTAGTTAAATCATTAACCATATTTAGAATAATGAAAATATTATGTAACTGATAAGAGAAAAATTTATCTTTGTAATATAAACACTAAAGTTCATTTTTTTAAAAAATCTTCTGTTCAATTCTACATAACATTTAAATGATAAGGAAAATAATATCTTGAATTCTTCTGTATTTCAATGTTTTTATACATTCCTGTGTTCTAAGAGAAGCTTCATCTGTACAAGTGTCATAAATCTATTTCTTGTTTCTCTGTTAGAATTTGGAAAAATGGAGCCTAACAAAATCTTGTGGCCTGCCTTAAAGTACTCTAATCGGTTTCTGTTTAAAGTTATGAAGAACAGACATTATTTCAGTTTAGGGAGATCAATGAGGAAATATTCTACTGAAAATGCAGAAACAGAAGAAATTACTATAAGAGAAAAGTTTCAAATGACTAGACCAACTGTAACTCAGTGGAAACGGCCACCATTTATGAAAGATTTCTTTCGTGGAAAATTTGATGTAGTAAGTTCTTTTTCCTCTTTATAATGTTTTGTATTAGGTAGTAAACTATGATTTTTTATGTATTTAAAAATTATATTTATGTCCATGAGAAAGAAAATCTTTCAAAAATTGATGTTTTAGTTATTTTTCAGACATCAAGAATGCTGAAGATAAACAAAAAAAGTAGCATAGAAAGAAATTAAATTATTCAAATTTTGTATGAAAACACAATAAATGTCAAAATCTAAATAAAGTTCAACAAGAACCATGAAATATTATTTCTAAAAAATGTGTATCATTTTAAAAACATTTCCTGATATTGAATAACAAATAGCAATTAGGTATGGAAAACATTTGACTTTATTGGAATAATTCTACATTTCATTTTTCTGGTTTAACAAAGTTAGCACTTTGACGGATTGAAATTGCTATCTCATTGTGAATTCTAAAAAATATTGCCTAATCAAATGGGACACTCTGTTCTACTTACTGGCCAGTGATTAGTTTAAAATTTCAGTATGCAACAATCCGTAAGAGGCTGGAGGGTTAGAATTCTCACATATCCATGATCTCTATACCATTGCACTATATCCATGAAAGTTACCGTAATTCTTCACTGAGTTATAATATATATACATATTGTAGATAATATATATACATGTGATGTTTATTATTAAAATTAAAACTTAAAAACTAAACATTTGAAGTAAGTTTCAGCATAATAAGCATTTTAAGTATTTTTTACAGTCATATTGAAATTATAATGTGAATTAGTGTTCTCAGAAATTTTCAATAGTTTATCTTACTTTAAATACAACTTTAAAAATTAATTGAATTTCATTGCATATTTTTTTTACAGGAGTTATTGGCATTTCCTGAAATTTTGGACAAAGAGCAAGTATTTGAATTAGAAGATAATGTCAAGATTCTCAATGGTTTCATGTCACAAAAAGGTATTCTTTATTAAATTATTTTTACTTTTTAAAATCCTTTGTAGATTGCAGTTTTGATTAAATTTAAAATCATTACATTTAGTTAGGTTATATTACTTCCGATTGCACTATTAATAAGGAGTCATATTATCATTTAGTAATTTTTGGAATCATGTTGCATCTATTTTTTATCCCTTATATTTTGTTATCTTATAATCGGTTTTAAGTTTAGTTTTTAGTTTTTTTCTGTTGCACAGAAAAGAACAAAAAATTGTTTTTTTCAAACCCTGATACCATTTTTACTGATTTTTATGCAAAATGACCTCCTGAATATGGACCTCATTTTGCCCTATTATCCATCTTTTTCACGAAATGCCCCTTTCCCAATTTTTATCATTGTTCTGTAGTTTTATGGCCATGATTAATTTGGAGGAAAAAAATTGTTATTTTTTCAGTTAAGCTACAGAGAGAAAAAGTTCTGAAACATGAACATTTGTAGCCAAGGAAAAGAGATTTTCCTCTTAATTTTTTTTAAAACACTTCAGTAAAAAGTATTAGTTTTCCTGGATTTTTTTGCAATGTTTTTGTCTTATTTTCTATATATTCTATTTTTACACGTACCCCCACCCCACCTTTCATTACCCAAATAATAAAAATACATTGCAAAAATTTTGATTAAAAGGGGGTGAGCAGGTGAGATCTTGAAGTCTTTGTAAGAAACTTTAAAAGACTCACTGTACAATTTTGCTGCTCTGAATAACTCTTACTCTTTTTGTTTTGCACAGTGCTTCAGATACATAGAATATTCTACCAGAACTGATGGCAAATAGGACAACTTTAAAACTAGACTTTGATGAGTCTGTAAATACTCTCCATTTATGTGGGTCACATGGCATTTTTAGTTCTATCTTCAGTTCATTCAAATAAGAGTAGAACACTAAGCTTTGACCTTAAGAAAAAAATAATTTCAGGTGTATCTGTTTGCTCCTAATGGAAGAGATTTTTTTAGAGAGATTCTACTATTGGAGCAATGATCAAAAAAGTTAAAATTTACTCTTAGTAATTTCAAATCTGGGGGGAAATTTTCAGTTCTGCTGGAGTAAGAAGATGAAGTTTTCCATAAACTAAATCAGCTGAATATTCTTCATTATTGGTAGATAGCTGTCCAGGCTTTGGCTTAAAGTCTTCGAAATTCATTTCTTTTTGTAAAGTATAGGTTTTTGTGACCTCTGAGATTGTTAAGGATTCATTGTAAGGATCTTGTCTTACATCTGAAGGGATATTTGGATATTGAAATGGTGTTTGCTAAAAGACATGGTGGTGGTGGAAGTCGTATGAAAATAATGGTGAGATGATGGAGGTTTGTATTAAACCATGGACACAGCAAAAGACATTAATTTATGCATATGTTTAAGCCATTTGATCAAGCTGCCATGACAAGTAGTGCAACAGAACTTGGGGGCCCAATTCTGGTCCTGAACACCAACTTGACAGTCAAAGTAAAAGTGAGAAACAGAGGAAGGGTGTTTTGTTGCACTTTTAAAGTCAAGTCACCGCAAACATATCGGAAACTATTGTGGGATAATTTTTACACTCACATGACATAAAAAAATTTAACAGTAATCAATGCTTGTTATCACTTATACTCATGTGCTTTAATCTACATGTAAAGAGCCTGAGAAAAATATTAGACCTTTTAACAAAACTGTAAAAACTTTGAAACAGAAAATCACAAAAATGTGGGAGTTATTCAGAGTGGCATAGTTGTATAGTAAATCTACTAGACTTTCTTGAGTATTTGTTCCTCACCCGCTTTTAGCCAGAATTATTTTGTGATTTTATTACTTGAAGTGTTTGAGTGAAGAAAAGGAGGAACTACAAGCAGGAATATGTAGGAAATAAGTGAAGAAATTACAAATAAAAAAAAGAACACCCTCAGAAAAATCAATAATTTTTACTGATTTTAATTCAAATAAAGGGAAAAAATCCTCCTTGCTATAAATGTTCATGTTTTAGAGCTTTTTGCCTCCATAGCCCTTCAGAAGACATTTAATAATCAAAATAATCCCTCAACCTACCTCCAAATCAAATCAATGGCCTTAAAATTACCAAACAGTGATAAAAATGGGAGGAGTAGCATCCCAAGAAAACAGTGGGTGATGGTGCAAAATGAGAATGATGTTCAGATAGTCATTTTACATAAGAATTAGAAGAATAGGGATGGGGGGGGGGGCAACTTTCATGCAGAGCAGTGTTCTTTCTTTTGTGTCTGTGGATTTATTCTAATTTTTTTAAAAATCTTATGAAAATCTGAAATGCATGGTATATTTATAAACAGAAAATATGGAATGTAATACTATTTGATTATATATGAAATATGACCAAATATAATTAATAATAAATATAATTAACTGTGTGCACTTTCCTGATACCCTAGTGCAGGGGTGGGTGGTCTTTTCAAGAGTACAATCTACTTTTCATGTTTTTAACATATTGCAGTCCACTCAGGGGTGTAGATGTGTTCATTCGGTTATAAAATTTTATGTTTTATTTTCCTAACACGTTTTCGACATTGTACCCCTCTTTTAAAATATGATAGATTACTATTTTTTCTACTGAAACACAAAATTGTCAAGTTGAATGCTTGAACAACTATGAGCGACTGCTAGACCATGGAACCATCAATCCAGCAAGTAGAGAACATTCATGAACGGATGGATCTAAAACCGACGTATGTACTTACATTTGTTCGCTGCCAATTCCTGCACCATAGCGGAACATGACATCAACTCGAGAAACCAATCCCATGGAACTGCTGGATGTAAAATGATGTCTTAATTCCCAATCTTGTGCTATTGGGAGAAGAACTGATCATCAACATTTATTCTCCCCTGCAGTCAGTTTGAGGGGAGAATTTTTGCGGCTGGCATTGCTTTTTCCCCCTACAGTAGCAGTGAACGTGTTAAGTGTTCCAATGACGGTGCAAGTGTTGTCTACACCTTTATCAAATCATTTGCTTTAGTAACACACAGTCATAATGCTTGTAAAAATATGATTCTCTACTCTAGCTGATGTTGGTGTTCCATAAATATGTTTCTTTTAGTATACACATCTTGGGTCTTAGTGGAGGGGTCAACCCAAAATGTCTTGGTGGTCCACTAGTCAGCCGCAATAGGCTTAATGCCAATTCCTGCCCTTGTGTATGCCTTAAAGTTTTTAAAAATTGTTGCTTTTTTATTCAATAATAAAAAATTTTTGATGAAAACAGTAGTGTTTTTTTAATTTATTTCAAGTCTCAATAACTGTTGTTACTTATGCCACCTGATCAACAGCAACATCAAATTCATCGCTTCTAAGGGCTAGATTTTTACGCCTGTCGTTAGTTGTAGCTTTGAGCACCATGCAGGTGACAGGATTTAGTCTTAATAACTAAAATATAATATAAACTCATTAATAAAATAAATCTTACAGTTTAATTTATTTCATTATTTGCTTTTCCTTCCTTTTCTTATTCAATATTAAATACATGTAAATAATTTTAGCTATTGCTTTTGTTGTATGACAACCATTTAAAAAATGAATCCTTCTTTCATTTTAAAGTCATTTAATTTTATGCACTGCCAAGATTTAAAAAAAGTTTTCTTAGTATTAAGAATATTGTGACAAAACATTTTCAAATATTTTACACTTTTTGATTAATAAAATAGTGTTTAAAAGTAAACCTTTGTTTGAATATTTAAATTTCCTATATTACAAAGCGTAACTTTTAGTCATCTTCATATTTAGATTCTTTTGATTTTATATTATGTAATTTAAAAATATTTTGCATATCGCTGCTTACAAAAAAGTTTGTTATAAATACTTTTGGAATTATTTTCAATCTTTTGATTTTATAGTATGTGTTTCAAAATATTTTGCATATGTATGTTACAGTTTCCTTATTGCCATAAATGCTAACATTTTTAAAAACTGATTACTAAAATAAAATAAAAATAAAAGCTTTAAAAAGGAAAATTAACAAATGAATATTGAGTTTTTATTAATAAAAATGGCAGAGCTGCTATCTTATTTTTACCAATATCTTTTTTGTCTTTAAGATTTTGATTTTTTTAAAAAAAAAAAAATTTACATACTAAATTTAAAAAAAAAAAACAATAAATTAATAGTTTGCTATATTTTTTATTTGTAGTAAATTTTGAGGAAATTGACAAGAATGGAGGAATACCTGAAGATGTTTTGCAAGAATTAAAAGACATGGGCTTATTTGGTCGTACTCTTCCTGCAAAATATGGTGAGTTCCTTTTCCTAATATATATATATATATATATATATTTAGAAGAAGAATGTTTTTTTATTACATAAAAAAATTAAACATTATAGTCAATGAATGTATATTAACTGAGTTTCTTTGTTTATTATTGTTAATATATATATATATATATAATATTGCCCCTGACTTATATGTACTCAACTTTTGTGAATTCACAAATATGTAAATTCTTGCTATATTCTTTTCCAATCAAAAATTACTCATAAATATTCCCTGAAGCAATAGAATTTAAAATTTTATTCTGAATTAAATTAAAAAATTCAAAGGTTTTACTGCAAATCTGAAGATATTAACCTTTTAGGAATCTATAAGATTAATCTCAGGAAACTCCCACCCCTCTCTCCTCATCCCATTTTCTTCTTTTTTTTTATATCAAATGAGACATATATTGAGAGTTATTTCAGTATTTGCAGGTTCATTGAAAAGTTTTCTTTAGTCAATAAAGTCATATCAAATAATAACACAATTTAAGTTAACGACAAAATGTAATCTATAAATTACAGATTGTTAGATTGGTTCAGAGCTGTGTATAGCACCATCCACTCCCTTCGAAAGGGTTCATACATCTAGTAAATGCAAGCACTTTTTTTATAAATACAGGTTACCACAATTTTTCTGACATGAACAATCATCGCCAATGAACTGGGGTTTTAACTACATATTACAAACAAATTAGGGAATAAAGATCTTTGGCTATTTATGTATATTGTTTTTTACCTAAAAAAAAAAACATTACTTCATTGAGGCAATTTTGTTGATTATTTTTTTTACATATTTATTGAAATAATGTCATCAAGCTACACTTTTAAAGTTCTAGGTAATAATATTAACAACCAATTTTTTTTGTATGTACCTAATTTGTATGAAAAGTCAACCTTTCCATTACAAAAATTACCAGATTGCTTAACTAAAATTGTATGTTATGTAAATCTAAAAATCTTTTAAAGGAATTGAGTTTACTGTATATATATATATATGTATATTATTCATTCTTCTATTAACAAAAATTTATGTGTGTCTGTATGGTTTTTACTCCGATAAGTAGAATATTGTTAACACAACTGGAGACCACCATTTATTGCATGAATTGATTCTTTAATTGAGCAACCAGTTAAACCAAAGATCAGTTAAGAAGATAGTTTCTTCAAAGTGATATTTTTATTTGAAAAACTAAATATGTGTAATAATCATGTATCGGAAATGTAATTTTCAAATGAAACTTAGGCTCTAAAATTAACAGCCTTTTTCTAATCTGTTTAAAAAGCTATCCCTAGTTATGAAAAAAAAAGTCTCATATTTTATACTTACTTAATACATTGTAATATTTTGATAGTTAAATTTATCAATAAAATTTAAAGTTTAGTAAAAACCTAAATATGTACAAGCTAAGCATATGTTGCACATTTTTATAAAACAATATTATATTTTCTGTAAATTTTTAATATTTCTGTAATTATGAACTTTTGTAGTAAATGAGTGTATCATATCTTCTATTTAGTAGAATTTAATGTTCATCTTGCAAATTTATTTTATTTTTAAATTGCATCTAATTATTGTACCATTTCATTGCAGGAGGTCTAAATCTTACTCATTCAGCTTCAACACGTTTAAATGAAGTTCTTGGTCTTAATTTGTCAATTGGCTGTACATTGGCTGCTCATGAATTTTTTGCCGCTCAGGTATACAACAAAATTTATGCATTCCTGTGTTTTTTATTTTGCATTTCTCTATGATGGAATTAATTAATTTGTTAAAAATAAAATTGTTCATTTGAAAATAAACTTATATACTATCATAATAAAAAAAAAACATATATTTGAGTTTTCTTTCAAAAATTGCTTTTAATAGTACAATCAGACCTCTATTAAATGAAGTTGCTAAATCCCAAAAAAGCTAATTATGTAGAAAATTCGTTGAATAGAGATTCATCTTTCAATGTAGCTGGTTCCAGGAAAAAGTTTACAAAATGGAGAAATTTGCAAAATAGAGGTTCATAAAGTGAAAGTCCAACTGCATTATTATTTTGAAACAGAAAGATGAAATTGTATATAAATTTATTTTCTATTTGAAGAACAAAAAATATTTAGGAAATATAAATATTATTAATTGGCTTTAATAATCAGTATGATGAAAATAGGTTCTCAAGATGTATGATAGATAGCTAAAATGTTTTAAATATGTATTTTTGCATTACCAAAAGAAACTTATACATAAATAGTACTACTTTAAAGGAATAAATTTCGTACTTTTATTATTGTAGATATAACTTGAACCGTCAATGCCATAAACATTAATTTTAACTTGTATGCCCTTTAAAAAATTTTTTTATTTAATTTCGGTATCTTAAGTTCAAAACCTCAGCATTAATTTTTATTTTAGGCTATATTGCAATTTGGCTCAGATGCTCAAAAATCACAGTATCTTCCTAGGATGGCATCTGGAGAATTAATTGGAGCTTTATGCTGTTCTGAAATGGGGAGGTATGTTTAATATTACTATTATAGAGATATTTGAATTATTAATCTGTGAACAGTTCATTATGTTTAAAATTTTAAAAAGTTGAACGAAAGAAAAATAATTTAAAAGAAAAAATTACTCATATACAATTAAAAGCTGTACTACAACTGTTTATAGAATTAGTTTCCAAATATTCAGAATGCATAACAAAGTTTTTTTAGTAACAAAAATGTTTTAACTAGATTTTATAACATATTTGGAGATGTATAGCAGATGTCGGTACGTAAATGTCAAAATTAATGTTAATCCAGAAATAATAATAAAAAAAAGATATGGCTGTTTTGTGAGTGTATATATTCACTAACATAGGCACCATGCTTTTTATGTTAATTTTTCTCTACCTTTTTCTTCTCATTGACATTTCCTAGATCACTCCTATGCCATTGATGTAACTGATAAAAATGATAATCTAATGCCAAATTAGTGCCTCGAAGCTCCTCTTCATAGTCTTGGATTATTTCTAAGTATTAAACTTCACAAACATACTTCACATTTATTGTTGTTTCTACTGCCACCTGTCTGACAATGTCAGATTGAGGCCCACAAAATTCATTGTTGGAAAGGGCTAGATGTATGCTTGTCCTTAGCCATAGCTTTGAGCACCATATGGGTGACCATGCGTTTTGGCTAGGTTCCATCCCAATTTTAACCTTTAGAGGACGGCTGGTCGATAGTGCCACCAAAAAGAACAGCCCTTTAAAGGACGGCGCTGGTCGGAGTAGCGACCAAGTTCTTCTTTCCCCCTTTAACAGCGTTCAGATCACTGTAGGGTCTATAAAAATCCAGGAACGTCAATCACTTGACCGGTCTCTTTTGTATTCAGATAGGGGGGAGGATAGTTCCCTCTCTTTCCCACTAGTCTAGAATTCCCTCTTTTTCCCTCTTATGACTATCCCTCACAAGCATATTTAATCTTACGCAGGAAGAAGGTGTTACAATTATTATATTGAAGTTTTTCTTATCATATATATTGAACAATTCCAATTTCTTTTTGCAAAATTGAGCAGAAATATAATCTCTTAATAAATAATTTATTTATAATTATTTATCTTTTTTTTTAGATTATTAAAAACTAATAAATTTATGTTTTGAAACGGCATACACAACTAATTCTTGTATGAAAATTATTTGCATTCTTTCTTTGAAGAATTAAATCATTGTCAAATCTTTTTTTATTCCTATTCAAATAACAAAAAACTCGAAAAGGGAACACAAACTAAAAAATATTTGAATAAAATAAGGCTTGGAAAATATAATATACTATGATTGCTTGAATAGATACTCAATTTATTAGGATTAATCGAGATTCTCAAAAAAGTTTTCAAAAGGTAATTTGTTCTACAATATTTAATTCGTATTATTTATTTCGTGAAAATAGATGAGTCTTACAGATTTTTGCATTAAACTTTTAAAATTATACATTTTAGTTTTGCGAATACATTTGTGAAATACAAGAAATACCTTTCAAATTTTACTTATTGTAACGGTTGATATATAATAGTTGAAACTTAAAATTAAAGAATTTAAACTTTAAAAATGCAAAAAAACTGAATGCTTACATGACCATTTTTCAATTCTTTAAAATTTTATATCGAAATATCCCCCCCCCCCAAAAAACCTATTTTTTAATCGTGTATAAACAACAAAAAACGAAAAAAGAAAATATATTTGCAACAAAAAAATTATAGAAATATTTGTTATAGGTTTTTAAAACTATTCATTTCAGTATTTCGAATTTTTTTATAAAATGCAAGATACTAACTTCGAAATTTTTTATTATGACAGTTGATGTATAAAAGTTGTGTCTTCGAAACAAGAACTATCAATTTCGATATTTTTTTCTTTCAAATTTGTTGAAAACGAATATTACGAGTTCTTCAGCATAAGAAAAACGCCCCGATTTATAAAAAAAAAAAAAAAAAAAACATAGAAGCAGGAAGGAAATTTTTGATTTTGTTATAAATTATATTTTGAAAGCTTTATAGTGTTGAATTTCGTGATTTTTAGAACTTAAAATAAGTTTTTTTTTTTAAAATAAAGTAAGTTCTCTTTATAATAATAATACGAAAAATTTTGCAAAATGCTCTAAAATCCATCTTAAAAATAAGTATAATCAGAACGTAGTCTAAAAGATAGTTATAATGAAGTAAAAAAAACCCTGTTCGTTTTCTTTTTTTCCCCTTTTATTTATTAGTCAATCACTCTTTGTAGTATCATATATAATAAGAAAGGAGTGTTGGGGTGTGCTCTCAGGCTATTGATCGTTTGAAACTCTGAATACAGTCACGTGGCTCTTGTAAATGAGCAGGAAAAGCAAGTTGTAAAAGCTTTTATATGGACAAATAATGCTTCTCCCTCTTGATTATTGTTGATTCCTTCAGGTTTTGGTCGTTATTGATTACCATATGCCTTTTTGGTGCAATAAAACTTAGAAATTCACATCTGCCTTCTTGTAAATCTTCCAGATTGCTTTCAAGTACCCTGAAAACTATTCTTCCTTTATTCTTCTTCTTGTCGAAATAAAGCATTAGAAAATGCATTTCCTTTTCTATTAAATTGTTGGACATAGGATAAATAGAAACTATGCGAACAACTTAAAAGAAGGCCCACTTCTACTTTACGAGCGTTATCAAGAGAATGAAACTAACCATTTGGAGAACTGATATTGTGTTAGATTTTGAGAGATAAGGTGAAAAAGACCCAGTAGGGGACTGTCCAAACAAAGCATGGGGAGGGAGTAAAAAAGCGATATATTTGAAAATAAAGACTTCCTTCTTTTTGAAGAAAGTCAAAGAAAGTAAAAGAAAAATTGTTACAATCTGTAACCCGACTGAGGAGTCTGTGCTTTGAGAAGAAAAGATTATTGTAATTATTTTGAATGTTGATCAAAAGAGTTGACTTCGTAGGAATGTGTTGGCTCTATCTTATGCACAAAATCACATACAAAAATCAGTCCACTATCGCACAAAAATCAGAGCAGTAATCTTATAACTTAAGCAATATTATGCAATTATTTTGAAATTTTGAATAAAAAGTAAGGATAATCCGAAGGCTAAGGATCTAATTTTTTTGTACGAAAGGTGAAAAAAAAATAAGAAGCCCCTGTATGCTGTCATTACTAGCTAAAGAAACAATAACGTACACATAAGAATAATATATTATTTTTATATAAACAAGTTTAAAATACATGAAACTTCTAGGCAACTTAAAAATGTTTGTAGTCATAATATTTTGTCTTTTTTATCAGTTTGTGTTTGCGGTTTTACTATCAAGTATTCTAAAAATTCAAAGCATTTCCTCTCTTTTAATAATGAAAATATTTTATTATCGTTGGAAAAATATAATTTTAAATTTCTTATGTGTATATAAGTAATTTATTATAAGGGACACATAGGTAAATTTGTAAATTATTAATATTTCATTTACAAGTAACATAAGGGGCAAAGTAATAAGACGGACCTCGTAATTTAAATGACGATCCAGTAACAAGACCGATAACCGAGCTAGAACCCCCACTTCTAATTTCCACACCATGGCATCGTAAGAGTTTTGATTTAATGCGTATCAGCTCTACAACATGATAAAACCCCTAATCACGACCATTTTTCAAAACAAAAAAAAAACATTTGGTGATTATGTTATTTATTACATTTATTTGCCACACACAATAAATGATTTTTGTAGTCATGGTAGCCTAGTGGTCTAGGTTGTAGGGGAGTGGTGCCCTTTAAATCTGTCGAGAGCTCAAACGTCCTTCCGTTGGTGTGGTAATTAAGAGAGGGAGTGCTAACTCAGGTGTCGTCTTCATCACTTGACCACGGTTCAAAATTACGAGGTTCGTCACGAAAAGCCCTCAAGTAGCCGAACAATGTGACATTAATATTCATTTACTCACTCACTCATTAAATGATTTATCATAATTTACAGCATGCATAGGAAGAATTGCATGAAAGGAAAATGAAAATTTAATTTTTGAAAAAAGTTTGTTAATGAAATTCAGATTTAAACTTAGGATTCAATAAGTGTTATGAATTCTTATGTATCAAAATAGAATGAATTACAGAAAAATAAAAAATGACAATTATGCTTCAAATCTAGCATTTCTTTACGGAAATTATATAAGAAATTTCTTAAGAGGTATTATGCATTTTGCTAGCATTTCGGAAAGAGAAAAACAATTATAAATTGTGAAACAATGCAGTTTCCAAAAAATCATAGCTGATTTATAGCGATATATCTATTGGTATACACAAGTTGCGAAATCTTATCAAGTTTTTAAAACTACACATAAGTAACGTATTAATCTTCTTGATTAAAGAGTTATGCACAATTCTCAAAACAGATATTTTTATTAAAAACTTTTAAAATCTTCAGAGTAATAAACTATTTTAGAATAGTTCATTATCGAAAATCTGAATTTTACGTTATGACATAAAGAGATAAGCTCTCACACTTTGCTTTTTCTTTTATGTTATTGATTAGAATTACCTGTAATTTATAAGGAATATTATTATTTATTTCTTATTTCTACTTTGATTATTTTAAGTTTTAACACCAGCATAAATTAAGTTTATGTGTATCAAATTCATGCATTTAAAATAATGAAAAATAAATTTATAACATTTCCTCTATTTTTATGAATTTACTGAAATATCAGTAAATGATATTTATATTTTATCAAAATATAAATACATTTTACTTGAGTAAAATCAATTAAATTTGGTTTAGTTTATTGCACCTTTGTCTACAATGAAATAAACGTTTAATTTTTTATGCAATGATTCTTATTGTTATCTTTGTTTTACGCTATTTCTCTCAATGCTCTTAATAATACTGAAAAAGAAATCCAGATGGAATATAGTTTAAATTGTTAGGAAATTTCTTTTTTAAAAATAAATAAATTCCCCGAAATTTCTTGATCTGAAATCATCACTAATTTTAACATTGGATTTTTCAAGAAATCCTGTTTCCCCACGAAAGGGAGAATCTTGTATTTAGGGACTTTCCAAGCAGTGAAAATCGCCATTGATCAGCGGGAGGCCTATTACTATTTTGCTTCTTTTGTCCGGCGTTATATGGTAGCATCTGTCAATGACCAAAAAGGGGGTAGCCAACACAGCTGAAAGTGCCGTCCTTAAGCAACTTTTTCTCTCAAAACCCGCTGTCTTCAAAAGGTTAAGAGAGAACACCCTAGGGATGGTCAGGGGTCTCCCACCTCTCTTCCCCTTCCACCAACCTCACAAAAGGACTTGCAGCTCAACAGCTATTTACAGTTCCCTCATGCTGCAAAGGCAGTATCCATTTACAAACATCCACGCTTTCTCTGGGATTCAATCCCAAGCCCTACGGCACAGCAGTCAGCATCACTAACCTCTATACCCAATGGGCAGCCACATTTTATGCCCATTAATGGGTGTCTGACATAGTTTCTTCTATTTGTTTACGCTTGTTCCACTAATTGCTTAAAGCAATATGAATAATACATACTAATAATTTCTTTCTTTCTTTTTTTTTGTACAGTGGCAGTGATTTGCTGTCAATGTCCACCACTGTAAAGAAATCTCCAGATGGAAATTTTGTTTTAAATGGAACTAAGTCTTGGGTAACCAATGCTGGTATAGCTGGACTTTTTATTGTATTTGCTAAAACCCAAAATGAAGTAGTAAGTAATAACCTTTGTTTACTCAATTGACGTAAAAAAAAATTTTAATTAATGAAATACCTAAAATGAAGCTCAGGGTATATTTAGTAAACTTAAATATTTCTTTAATTCAGATATGATATTTTAAAATTTAATGACCATTTCTGCAATAGTTTATTTGAAATCAAAGTTATATGTAAGAATTAATAGAAGGAATAAATGCATTAAAAATGTTTTTTTTTAAAATTTAAAGTTAAGTTTATTGATTTTGTGTGCATCGTTAATTTGATGAAAGTTTGAATTTTCTGTTTCATTGTGAATTTGAAAGAATGTATTTTCTTTGCATTAGAGGATTTTTGAAAACATTAATAAAGACTTGTTTAAACATTCTTAAAAATTTTAAATTGTTTTCTTGAATATATTTGTTTTCATATGAAGATCAAATATAAATACATTAAGTGCTGATTAAATATTTTCCCTTATAAAAAATGGAACACTTGTATATTTATTTCAACAGAGTATCAACTTTCAAGAAACATTTAATTTTTTTGATGAAAATACTCTTCAAAAAATAAATATATGTTCTTTTCCAGCTATTGTCAAATAATAATAAGTGTCCCTGAACACACTGGTAACAAAATAATATATTGGCCATTTTGAATTTCTGGAATGTTTGCAATTCAGAAAATCCTTAATCATGAAGAATTTTCATTGTTTTAGAGAAACTGATTTGAAATCTTGTAATTTTTAGTACAAGAAATTTTCAGAAACGTTTTTGTGAATAGGATTTTTCTTTCCCTTGCTTTTTTTTTAAAAAAAAGTTTTATTATGTTGGAATTAGAAGTTTGATTTTCCAGAATAATAACAAAAAAAAAAAAAAAAATGCTAGTATAAATAAATAATCAAAACTATTTAACTTGCCCAATGCTTTTAATGCTTGTGAATACTGTATTATATTACTAGAGCACTTAACATTTTGAAATGTAATCATTTGATGAATTATGAATTGTTTCATCCAAATATTATCAAGCAATGTTTTTAATTAATATACCAATCAAGATTTATTTATTGAAATCGTCATTTATAAAAAGTTCAAAAATGAACCAAGTTAATTCTGTTGTAATATCTTTTTTAAGATTTTATTCTAAGATATTAAATTAAAATTGGTATTATTTGTAAAATTCTTTTATGTATTTAATCAAACAAGCAACATCATGAGAACTAAAATATTTCGTAATTCTTGAAAGTTTATGCTAATGTTGAACTGAAGAATGGTATTTTTTTTTTAAACCATAAAGATTATTTCCTAAAAACTTTCTTATATATCCTTATTTATATGCATTCATTCATAATGTAGATAATCAATATTTTTTTTTACAAAATTTTATACTTATTTATAGTTTAGTCAAAACCCAATAAATGTACTGTGCAGGTAAATCTATAATTGCATTAAAGTTTTCAAATACATATATTTTGAATCAAATATGTAATAATTAAAATAAAAGCATTGGCTAATTTTGAGGGAAAATATAAATATTCTCATTGCATGTAAAATAAAAATTTTCTGCAATAGGAAAAGAGAAAATAAATTTTTCCTTTAATCGACTGAGATAAAAAAAAAAGAAAAAAGAACGTAATTATGTCAATATAATTTAATTCAATATAAAAAAATTATCTAGTTAAAATATTGCCCAATATGTGAAATGATTCTTGTGTGTTAATTTTTATAATTGACTAATCAAATAAAAGCACCAAACATATTTTAAATATCAGTTTATACTATTTTTCCAAACAATCAAATAAAATGCAGTTTGCAGATTAGTTCTGTATTCATGACAATTTTGAATTTTACAAATCTCTCTTTTGGCATTAAAATGCAAAATAATGCAAATGCTGTAAAATATTTGTTTAAAAAATGAATATAATGAGGAATAGGTTTATAAGAAAAGTAATTGTGTATTCTAAAATGTTTTTAATGTAACTATTAATTAAAGTTTGGAGTAATTATCTTAAGTGTTTAACATTGAATTGCTTATTTCAAAATAAAAAAAAGTTAATCATATTAATGTGAAGCAAACATTTTATATGTTATGGTATATTATATTAAAAAAAGGATATTTATTATATGTTGAGCCATACTTAAAATAAGTGTAAAAAGAAACATGATCATAAAATTCATCAAAATAGTTCTTATTCTTGCAAGCTAAAGGGAAGAAATTACAATTAAATATTATAAGGTTGGATGCAATAAATAAAAACAATGATAAAAAGTTCCTAAATTATTTTTCAGTATATTTTATTTAAAATACATAAAATGTAAAAATGAAAGAAATTCAGTAGAAATGAATTAAAATCAAAGAAAATTTGAGGCTCAGAGTAAGGTTGTCAGAAGTAATGATATTTTTTGCTTACAAAAAACTGGGTGATTGAGAAAAAAAGAACAAGAATTTAATAGTACACTAAAAAAATTTCACTTTCCTAAAAGAAGAGATCTGGGTCAAATGATTAATCGATTCATTCATTCATTCAAGGCAGTCAAGCCCACCAACAATAGTTTGTGGTTATAAAACCAACCTCCTGGGGGTAGAGAAAGGGCAGGAAAGGTGGTCATTTTAATGATCATCTTTCCCACATTTTATTGAATTTTGAAGTGCTGCAGAGGTCAATCAAAATCACTTGAGAGGAGAAGAAACTTCACGACCAAAATTTCTGCCAAAGCCTATTTGTAACATAATGTCAGAAAAACTGATCAATGATCCACTATAGTTTAATTTGCCTTAAGGCTTTTTTTCATGCAATTAAGTATTTATTTTTGTCCATTTTTGTCTTAGCATTTGTACTACTTTTAAAATAGTTTAAATCTGAAAAGTTATTAATACTAATGTACATTGTTTGTGTATGTATTACTAAACAGCTTATTCAAATCTTTTAAGTGAACTTTTTTTGTAGGATCCGAAGGAGCACGATATATCTGCATTTATTGTTGAGAAAAATAGTAAAGATCTGAAGGTTACTCTTCATGATAAAGTCTGTCTTCGAGGTGTTCAGAGTATGTTTCATTTACCTTTTTTTTAATTGTATTTATTATATAAGTAATAAAATAAAAACACTAATTGAAATTGTTTACTTTTGCTAATTAAATATTAATTTAAATATTAAGTAGTTTACTTCATTCAAAAACTTTACTTACTATTCTTATCATTATTTTTTAATTAAATTAAAACTTCTTTAAAAAATTCCATTTTCTTATATCAAGAGAAATAATAGGTTTTTGCATAAAATAAATTACCCTCAATTGAAGAAAATTATTTTAAAAATAATTTATTATATCTTATAGATCAAAATAACTTGTTCTTAATTTTAAGTGAGTAAGAAAGTTAAATGCAAAAGTTGTATATAAAAAAGGGCATTTTCTCTAGTAAAATGATGCAATGCAATTGAACAAGAAATAAAACTTCTAAGAAAGATATGTTTATGTGTGAAATATGAAATGCTATACGTTGGAGAAAGTTGCATGATGTGAAGAAGGAATTAGTATGATAAATTGCATTTTTCTCAAAAATTACACTAGATGATAGTCTCAATGTTGTATTCTTAAACTAAGAATCAAAACAAGTGTAATGATGTATCATTTTTCTTTTTACTGGTAAGTTGATATCTTTCAATATTTGTTTTAAAATAGAAACAGCAATGTTGAATAAGATAATGAATCCTTCCTTACTAATTCATAATAAATATAGGTTTATTCTTTTTCAGTTCCTACTGTTTTAGCTCTCTCTCTATATATATATTTATCCTGTTCAAATTTTCAATCACTAATAAAATACTTTCTATTCATCCAATCAAGTACAAATAAATTTTTTTAAACTTGTAGTTGATGTCACTTAATGTTAATACAGTTTTTTCAAATATTAATTCATTTTTTTTGGTTAATTAATTAAATTAATTACCAGTTTTCGATGCCAGCTTAGATTTGTCTCCATTGTTGTGGCAATGTTGTTAAAACAATGACAAAAGTTGGCATTGAAAACCGGTTTTTCAGCCAAACCAGGTGTGCATTGTAACAACAATGCAGACCAAGCTTTTTTTCAATTCCTACTATTAGTTCACTCTCTACCTATATATATATATATATATATATATAAGTATTAATCATGTTAATTCATCTCTCTCTTGTAGAAAAACTTTGATTACATATATATACTAGCCGTTACTCACCCGCTTTGCTGGGTATTCCATTATGTTTTATAAATTTAGACTGTTTATGTATATATATAAATTACTGATATATTGTATTGAAAAATATACATATACCTGTAACTGTCGCCTCTTGATAAAAAAAAAATGGCAAAAGCCATCTAATTTGTATTTTCTAAAAATCTCTAAAATTGAAGTATAGAATGATGTTTGCTCTTTTGTAACCCTATAACCAAGTGGATTCCCGCAAAACCAATTTTCGGTGGATCTTTACTCCATAAATTGAACATGCAAGCCAAATTTCAAGTCTTAATCTAACAGAAAGAAACGAAAGTTTTATTATCAATATCCCCGTAATCCCGTTGAGAGCCGTTTTCCAAAACAACCGCTCTTAGCAAACCAAACTATTCAACAAAAGAAAAATGCAAATCAAATTTCATTATTATAGTCCTTGTAGTTCGAAAAAAGGAATTTTTTGACAATACGTCCCAGTAACCCCCTGCCCCCCCCAGGAGTTGATTTCCGTAAAATACATTCTTAGTGGATCCCTATTCAACAAAAGAAACATGTTAAACAAATTTCAAGTATATGGGTCTAACAATTAAAAGCAGGAATTTTTTCCTATAACTCTTCTTGACCCCTCGCAACCCTCCTTGGGGGTCAATTTTCGTTTTACTCTTTGTTAGGGGAACTCTATTCCATGAAAAGAACATGCCTACCAATTTCCAAGCAGGAAAATCTAATAGTTTAAAAATGGAAATATTTATCAATTACGCCCTTTAATCTCCCAAAATTAAATTTGGTAGTTGATATTCGTGAAACCCATTTTGTTGCAGTTCTCTACTTTACAAAAGGAATCTGCTTATGAAATTTCAAGACTGTATGTCTAATAATTTAAAAATGGTGATAATTATCTATATCGCCCCTTGAGCCCCCGCAACGCCACTTGGGGGTCTGTTTTCACAAAACCCATTTTGTAGGGGAACTGCACTCTATGAAAGGAATCTTCTTACCAAATTTGAAGACTGTGCATCCAATAAATTAAAAATGCATAAAAATTATCATTAACGCCCCTTGAGCCTCCACAACACCACCTAGGGGTCGATTTTCACAAAACACATTATATAGGGGATCTTTAATCCATGAAAGGATTCTGATTATCATATTTCAAGACTGTAGATCTAGTAGTTCAAAAATGGAAATAATTATCAATAACGCCCCTTAAGCCCTGCAACACCACTTGGGAGTTGATTTTCACGAAACCCATTTTGTAGTGTATCTCTATCCTATGAGAGGAATCTGCTTATCAAATTTACAGACTGTGCGTCTAATAGTTTAAAAATAGAAATAATTTTTTATATCTGCTCTTAACCCCCCGCAACACCCCTTGGGGGTCAATTTTCCCCCAAACCATTTTGTAGTGGATATTTACTCCATGAAAGAAACATTTCTACCATTTTTCAAGCAGGTAGGTCAAGTAATTCAAAAACGAAAATATTTATCTATTACGCCCCTTAATCCCCTGCAACGCCACTTATAGGTCTGTTTTCACAAAACCCATCTTATAGCTGATCTCTACTTTATGAAAGAAATCTATTTATCAAATATAAAGCCTGTGTGTCTAATTGTTTAAAAATGGAAATAATTATCTATAATGCCCCTTAAGTCCCGCAACGCCACTTGGAGGCAATTTTCATGAAACCCATTTAGTAGCGGATCTCTACCCTGTGAGAGGAATCTGCTTACTAAGTTTCAAGACTGTACGTCTAATAGCTTAAAAATCGGAATTTATAACGTCCCTTAACCCTCTCCCCCTGCAACACCCCTTGGGGGTCAATTTTCCTAAATCCATTTTGAAGCGGATATTTACTCCATGAAAGAAACTTGCCTACCAATTTTCAAGCAGGTAAGTGAAGTAGTTTAAAAATGGATATATTTATGTATTATGCCCCTTAATCCCCTGCAACGCCACTTAGAGGTATGTTTTCACAAAACCCGTTTTGTAACTGACCATTATTCTACGAAAGGAATCTATTTATCAAATTTAAAGAGAGTGTGTCAAATAGTTTAAAAATGAAAATGATCATCTATAACACCCCCGCAGTGCCACTTGGGGGCGCTTTTCACCAAACTCATTTTGTAGCGGATCTCTACTCTATGAAAGGAATCTGCTTATCCAATTTCAAGAGTAAACATTGAGTAGTTTAAACATGGAACAATTATTTATAACGCCCCTTGCGTTTCGAATTTCGGAAAATCCGTTCTTAGCGGATGGTCTACTATATGAAAGGAACATGTCTACCAAATTTCAAGTCTGTGGCTTGAATAGTTCCAGAGATATCGTGATTAGTCAGTCAGTGAGTCGCTTTTCTCTTTATATATATAGATAGATATATATCTTGTTTAAATTTTCAATTGTCAATAAAATAATTTCTATTCATCCATTCGAAGTAGGAATCGACTTAAAATTTTTTTTTTATATTACTTGTTTTCAACTTATTTCTTGTTAGGACTTTTTAACTACTAAAATGCACCTCCAAGTTGCAATTGTAAAGACAACTATAAAAAATTTACTGCCGTTGGAATTTAACTGTTAAATAGCTCTATTTTCACAGAAAAGGATTCCATTTCTTATCACATGACTAGAATATCTGATAAGGAAGTTAAAACTAATATTCCTTCATTTAATAATGATCATGAGAAGTCTAATCAGACAATAAATAGAACAACTCTTTTTTCAATTCCTGCTGTTATTTCACTCTCTCCCTTATATATATATTGTTACGTAGATCGCGGTTCGAGGATTTTATGCAAAATCAGTCGTAAATAACAAGGCAATTCCTTAAGAGCGATGAGTATTTATTGGCGTAACTCAATCCTTGAAAATACAGGATTCAACAGAAAAATTCGCAGAATTATTAACAGAAGGATTTCACACCTTCAACAGCACTCAGACACAATAAGCAGTGTCTAAAATTCACGTATGTAAATGACTATTCACAAGCACAGCCGAGCTTATCAAATTCAAGGCAAGTCTTCTAATCGCTAATCAAAACAGTGCTCACAACTCGCTGGTTAAAATCAGACTGACCGTTGCGGCGAGTCTCTCTCTATTTATAGCAGAGGCCGAAATTTCTGGAAAGATGCGCTCGCGCCACAGATCGTGAAATTAGTGGATTTTTCTACTAATTTCTAGAAGAATCCAGAGGGTCCCGAACTCGCCAACTTGGTCGCCAAAAATGATGCCAACTTGGCTCTATCGCCAATATTTCGCCAAGTTCCCATTGAATTGCCATTATAACGTAAGGGGACGGCTTGCTCGTGAATATTACAATCTTAACATGAAATAAATATAGAGTAATATAAAGGCATTGCACATCCAAATTCAAATTATTTACATTATTTTATTCAAAATTCGTAACATTGCCCCCTCCTCAAAGACTGCACGTCCCGGGCAGTACAATCCCTGAGTAAGAGGCATCTATTTACAGACATAACCTTTTCACATAATAGTCAAATTCTCAACAGCAAAAGCAAATAAATTCAAAATACAAACATAAATTACAACACTAAAATAAAACTTAGAAATTAGAAAAGAGTTAAATAAATCACATTATTTACAAAATAATTAGTGACCATGGTCTGAACTTAGGGATCTTAGTCTCCTTGGCCAAGGTAAGGGGCTAGCCTATTATAATGTATTACCTTCGATTTTGTGTGTGGTGATTTCTGTATCCGAACCACAACGTCATTCAGTCTTTTTAGGACTGTGTAAGGACCTTCCCAGTTGGACTGCAACTTCGGAGAGAGTCCTTTGCGACGTTTCGGATTCCATAACCACACTTTGTCGCCTTCGTGAAAGTCGTGTCCGGTTGCTCTTGCGTCGTATCGGGTCTTCATCTTCTCTGAAGCCATGCCGATTCTTTCCCTAGTTAAATGATGCATTTCCTCCATCCGTGCCTGGAGTTTCTCGACATACTCCTCAGGCGCCAAAGGAGCATCGGGTGGCCGGCTGAACAAAAGATCTGCAGGCAAACGAAGATCACGTCCGAAGAGCATCTGGGATGGGGAATAGCCAGTGGTCTCGTGGACGTCACTCCGGTAGGCAAGCAGGAAAAGAGGCAGTTTCTGGTCCCAGTCCTGTTGATTACTGGATACCAGGAGAGAGAGGCTGTTCAGGATGGTCCGATTGAACCTCTCTACCATGTCGTCAGACTGAGGATGTAAAGCTGTTGTCCGGGTTTTGTCAATGCCGAGTATCTCACACAGTCTCTTGCAAACTGCAGAATCGAAGTTCCTTCCCTGATCGGAGTGCAGTTGTAGAGGAACTCCGTATCTTGAGATCCAATGTTGAACTAGAACCTCTGCAACAGTCGGGGCCTCTTGGTCGGATATAGGATAGGCTTCAGGCCACTTAGTGAAGTAGTCCATGACAACCAGGATGTTGTTGTTGCCGTCTGATGATTTCGGAAGTGGGCCTAAGATGTCGAAAGCTATTCGTTCGAAAGGCGCTCCCACATTATACAGCTGGAGTCGTCCTCTGGTGCGTTTTCTTGGACCTTTACGTGCTGCACAGGGATCACATGTGCGACACCACTTCTCAACGTCACTCCGCACATTGTTCCAGTAGAAACGCTCTCGGACTTTTTGTAAGGTCTTCATAATACCAAAATGACCACCAGTTGGACTGCCATGGAGTTCGCTTAGGACTGTCGATATTCTTGTCTTTGGGAGAATTAATTGCCACCTGAATGCTTTTCCGTCGTCAGACTCCCATTTTCGATATAAAACACCATTTCTCAGGTGCAGAGAGTCCCAAAGAGCCCAGTAACGCTTCGTTGTAGGATGGTAAGAGGCGATGTCTTGCCAGCTGGGCTTTTCATCAGATGACTCTTTGAATTCTATTACTGGTTTAATTTTAGGATCAGCCAGTTGTTGTTTTCGAACGCTCTCGTCACACCACGGGTCCAATTCCGATGTTGATGGCGTTGTAACTTGGCGGACTACTGGATCTATTTCACCAAATTTCTTTTCGACTCTCGAGCAGTATTTGCAGCTCTCAGGACAGGGTCTTCTCGAAAGAGCATCTGCATTTCCGTGTGCTGATCCTTTTCTGTGGCGAATTTCTACGTCATACTCCTGCAGTCTTTGTATCCACTTGGCTATCTGGCCTTCTGGATTTTTAAAATTCAGTAGCCAGGTCAATGATGCATGATCTGTTCGAAGTAGGAACCGTCGACCGTAGAGGTAAGGGTGGAAGTGCTCCACGGCTTTTACGATAGCAAGCAGTTCCTTCCTTGTCACACAGTAGTTTCTTTCTGGTCTGGACAGACACTTGATAAAATAGGCGATGACACGCTCCTGACCATGTATTTCTTGGGACAATACAGCTCCGATGCTCTCACAACTTGCATCTGTATCCAGAATAAACTGTTTCCCAGTTTCAGGATATGCCAGGATTGGAGCAGATGTTAGTGCGTCCTTGAGCTTGTTAAAAGCGTTGTTACACTCGTTCGCCCAGATGAATTTCTGTTTTGCTTCGGTCAGCTTATGGAGTGGTCTGCCGATTGTTGAGAAATCTTTCACGAATTTCCGGTAATACGTACATAAGCCCAAGAAACTACGGAGCTGGTGAACATCCGTCGGGCTTTTGCAGTTTTTCACGGCCGAGATCTTATCCGGGTCTGTTCTTACACCTTCCGCCGAAATAATATGCCCGAGATAGGTGACTTCACGCCGGAACAGGTGGCACTTGGATGGACTTAACTTGAGGTTAGCTTCTTTCAGCTTTTGTAGCACACGCCTAATATTGTTAAAATGTTCTTCGAAAGAACGCCCCACGATTATGATGTCATCAAGATAAACCAGGCAGGCCTCGTACGAAAGTCCTCCAAGGATTGTTTCCATAAGGCGCTCGAATGTTGCAGGTGCATTACACAAGCCGAAAGGCATAACCTTAAATTGCCAGAGTCCTTGTCCCGTGGTGAAGGCAGTCTTTTCTTTATCGTCAGGGTGAATTTCTACCTGCCAATACCCGCTCTTGAGGTCTAGGGTAGAGAACCAGGTATTGCCGGCAAGTGTATCAAGCGTGTCATCTATTCTTGGAAGAGGGTAGCTGTCCTTCTTGGTCACGTCATTCAGCCGACGATAGTCCACACAAAATCTGGTAGAGCCATCTTTCTTCTTGACCAAGATAATGGGAGATGCCCAGGGACTTGACGACGGCTCAATGACATCATTACCTTGCATGTCTTTAATGAGTGTTTGGACTTCTTCCTGTTTAGCAAACGGCAGTCGTCGGGAGTGCTGCTTAATAGGAGGATGCTCTCCCGTATCAATTCGGTGCTGAGTCAGTCTAGTTCTTCCAAAGTCCTCAGATGTTCTTGAAAATAGGCTTTGGAATTCTGAAATCAGTTCTCCTGCAGCACATCTCTGTTTCTCGTCTAAGTCCGTGTTTCGTAGTAAATCCCTGACTAGATCCTCTGAAGAAAGGTTTTGGCTTTTGCACTTTCGGTCAACACATGTGACAGGAGCACAAGCTGATATTACCTCCCCTTCCTGGATAGTTCTGGTCTTATCACTGATGTTAGCCACTCTTACTAGGATGACTGACTTCGAGAGGTCCACTACCGACGAAGCTATCAGTACTCCTGCCTTTGCACTGTCTGGGTCAGGATAATCAATTAGGCCGAATCGGAATTTCCTATTTTCTTCTACTGAACCAGGTATTATGCATCCAGTTCTTGGTGATAATGAGATGTTGGATTTTGCTATAATTTTCTGGTTGGATTCAAACTGAGTTTGTAAGCCAAAAAGAGTGATTTCTTCAAATTTTGAATACATATTGCTGTTTTCAAAGTCCAGTTTGAAGTTATTGCTCTTCAGAAAATCTCGTCCCAGGATACAGGGATCTGTAATATCTGCTACGTATGCCGTATGGCGATAATCGATATTTCCAAACCTTAGAGTGATATTAGCTTTCCCATGTACACAAATCTTGTCACCAGTCACTGTTTGCAAGGAAACGCAGGGCGGCGTCCAGATAATTTTAACTTTGGAGTTTCGAGCCAAATCTTTCCTGATTATTGACACATTGGCTCCAGTATCGACAACCATACGGCACGAGATATTATTAATTTTTCCAATCACGTAAAGTCCATTTTCACCGCCATTCACTGCAGTAATTTGGAGAATCTTGTGATGGGGCTTTTCATTATCTGGCGACCTCCGCCCCGCGAGATGGCCATATCCTAGTTTTCCTGTCTCGAAGAAGAGACGGGTCTCTCTTCCTTTCTTGCTCGGGGGCAGTTACTTCTCAGATGTCCCGTTACCCCGCACCCCCAACACTTGAAATTGCGTTTCTCTTGGTTCCGACGTTGAGTCATTAAAGTTTGCATTTCTTCTCTCAGTTTTTCAATGTCATTTATCCATGGAGATTCAGAGGGCGCATCCGCAGTCACTCTAGCTCCCCGAATGGAATGGCGGTCTCTGCGACTGGCTTGAGTGGAGGCCTCCAATTTCAGGGCATATAATAGGGCAGATTTTAGATCCTGAACATCTGCCATTCTTATAGCTGAATTTCTCCATCCTTCAGTCCGTCCACGAAATGTTGCAGGGAAACTATTTCTCGCACATTTGCTGGCTGATCGAAGAAAGCCAAGTTGGCGAGCCTTTCTATTTCGGAGGCATACTCCTGCAAATTTTCTCCGGTTTTCTGGAGTCTTGTTTTCATCTGCAGGCGTGTGTAATCTTTGGAGTATTTCTGGCCGAACCGAAGATCCAGAGCATTATAGAGGGAGTACAAATTTAGCCGCTCTGTGTCAGGAAGAGTCTGCAGTATTTCAGCGGCTTCTCCTCTAAGGGATGCAGCAAGCTGATATGCTTTGACACCTTCAGTCCATCCATTAGCTTCTGAAATTATGGAAAATTGAGTTTTGTATACCTCCCAGTTAGTTTTTCCGTCATAGGTCGACAGTTTCACCGACATTGGAGAGGCAGACACAGGTACCGGAAAGGCAGGCACAGGTACTGGAGAGGCCGGCTCACACTTGCATTCATTATTCTTGCTTTCACAAGCTTGAAGCTTCTTTTCAAGATCTTCCATTCTCTGTGACATGAGGCTAAAATTCCCAGCCACTTCTTCATATTTTTCTTCAACTTGCTCTTTAACTCTTTCTATTTCTTCCTCTACTTTCTTTTCTATCTTCTCTTCAACTACTGCGATCTTTTCTTCCATTTTTACAGCTATTCTCTCTTCCACACTATCGATTTTCTTTTCTAGAGTATCTCTCATCTCTTCTTGACCTTTCTTGGTCTCTTCTTGAATCTTCTGCACATTTTCCAGACCTTTCTGCATTTCTTGTTGGTCTTTCTCCATTCTATTCTTTAACTCATTCTTTGTCACTTCTTGGCTTCTCTGCATATCTTCCAGACCTTTCTCCATTCTCTCTTTAGTCTCTTCTTGGCTTCTTTCAACATTTCCAATGCTGCTTTTCAAGGCATTGATGCCTTCCATCAGAGCCTTCAGTTGCTCATCCATCGCTCTTGTTATTGGCATAAAATCCCACTTCTGACACCAAATTGTTACGTAGCTCGGGGTTCGAGGATTTTATGCAAAATCAGTCGTAAATAACAAGGCAATTCCTTAAGAGCGATGAGTATTTATTGGCGTAACTCAATCCTTGAAAATACAGGATTCAACAGAAAAATTCGCAGAATTATTAACAGAAGGATTTCACACCTTCAACAGCACTCAGACACAATAAGCAGTGTCTAAAATTCACGTATGTAAATGACTATTCACAAGCACAGCCGAGCTTATCAAATTCAAGGCAAGTCTTCTAATCGCTAATCAAAACAGTGCTCACAACTCGCTGGTTAAAATCAGACTGACCGTTGCGGCGAGTCTCTCTCTATTTATAGCAGAGGCCGAAATTTCTGGAAAGATGCGCTCGCGCCACAGATCGTGAAATTAGTGGATTTTTCTACTAATTTCTAGAAGAATCCAGAGGGTCCCGAACTCGCCAACTTGGTCGCCAAAAATGATGCCAACTTGGCTCTATCGCCAATATTTCGCCAAGTTCCCATTGAATTGCCATTATAACGTAAGGGGACGGCTTGCTCGTGAATATTACAATCTTAACATGAAATAAATATAGAGTAATATAAAGGCATTGCACATCCAAATTCAAATTATTTACATTATTTTATACAAAATTCGTAACAATATATATATATATATATATCATTCAAATTTTCACTCATTAATAAAGTACTTTCTATTCATCCATTCATGTTCAAATACATTTTTTTCTATTATTAGTTCATTAATTAAATTAAAAAATGAATAAATAGTAACAAACATAAAAATAATAGTGCAACAGAATATATAGAAAAGAAAATCATTCATTTTGTCCCTGTAGCTCAATGGATAGTGCATTGGACTTCTAATCCAAAGGTCATAAGTTTAAATCCCTCCTGAGATGGCCTAATTTCTGAGAATGTGATTTCTTTTTTATTATACTATTTTATTAGAATAATATAAGTTTTTCTTGAATAAATAGTAACAAACAAACAAAAAAATAGTCCAACACCATATATAGAAAGGAAAATGAAAAATTGTTTTGCAAGGAAAATCACTTTCTATTTTGTCACAATATTGTGATTTTGTCATATGTATATACATATTTATATTAATTGTAACTATTTATTAAAAAGTAATTAAAATAAAATTTTTCTTTGCTGACCTTAGTAGGAATTGACTTTAAAATTTTTTTATATTACTTGTTTAAATTACTTCTTTAATTTTTTTTGGTACTATAATCTCTATCAAATCATTTGTGACTTCATATCCTCCATTACTTCCAACCATGCACCAAACAGCCATTCAAATGAAAAATGCACTTCTCATTAAAAAAAGTACAAATGGGAAAATAAATAAATAAATGATAACAGTGACTGTTTAGAAAGTTGACGTTTTCTCTATACTTAATGTAATAAATCTGTCAAAATCCTACATAAAAGGTGATAAAGCCATAGCTTGACTTCTATTCTGAGTCATTGGAAATTCCTAATGTTAGTTCTTTATGACAATCTGGATTTGGATTGCCTTGAAGATAAAGAATGTATCATTTGTGATGAAAGGAAAATGCTTTTTCTTTCTTCATATTCTGCTTGTATTGGCTTGGACTTTGTCCAAGTTACACATCTCTCGTCATAAAGGTACCATTTTTGTAAAAGATTTCCTTAATATTTTGATATAGAATTTCAACTAATGACGTTTCATTTGTTATGATTACATTTCTTTAGTTATAATTACATCTTTATTTATTTATTTTTTTGTAAAAGTCATGTATTGTAAGTTTTGTTCAAAGACTATATCTCAGTATTCTTAGTTGTTTGATAATATATGTTGAATTGTTTAAGTTTATCATCTTACCCATACAATTGAGAGAAATGGTATATTTTCCTGAAATAAATTTTTTGATGTTGAGAAATAATTTTTTGAAGAAATACCACTTTAAACTAGAGTTGCAAGAAAGTTTAGCTGAAACAATAATTCATCTGCACAATAAATATTACCAATTCACCAAAACTTAAGTTCATCGTCTTCCCTGACTTTATTTTAACAAAACTGTTGATAAAAAATTAAAAAATGGGATAAATGTAGAATAGGTGGCCCCTTGGAAAAGCTAATTTTTTGGTGCCCAGAACCAATCACCAGAGAATAGTGAAGCGAAGCCGAAGTAATGAGTCGAATTCACTCATGCATCTAGATAAACATCGCCAAATCCAAGGTGCCACCTATTCTACATGTCAGCCAAAAAATTATTTCATATGGTCTACAATTAAATTTTATTACATTGATAATAAAAAAAAAATCTGGATGCAAGTTATAAATACAAAGGGCCATGTTGAAGTATGTTGTGGCACAAAACTTTTCAGGAAAATGCAGGTGATGCTGTATATTGAGAGGGAATTAAGAAAAATACTTTTGTTAACGACATAATATTAAAAGATAAATTAATGCATATGCAAGCATAGCTGTTGCAAAGAGCTATGCTTGCATACACAGAGAGTGGACATCAATGGCTGACTAACTAGTACAAAATGGATATAGAACACAACAAACATTAAATCAAAAGTTGAGTAGTTTTTGTTCTTCCTCTGTAGGACAAATATTGTACATAACATGTTGCCACATTTTTCTACAATAAATATTGAGGGACATTTTAGAAATGGAACATCTTAGAAAATATAAATTGTTAAGGTACAATTTTTTTAGAAGAGGTTCTAAATTGATTTTCTATAATTATGATTTCTTGCAGCTGGAATGGTTTCTTTTGAAGAAGTGGTTGTTCCAAGCTCAAATCTAATTGGAAAATTAGGTCAAGGTTTTCAGGTCAGAATAATGTTTGTGTATTTAATTATAATTTTGTTGTAATGAACAGAATAATATTAAGCCATGTGTTGGGCAACCATTATATGAATTTTCAAATACTTTTTTTAAGTTTTAATATAATGTAATAAGCTTTTAATGCTTATTTTCTTTTTAGATTTATTTAAAATCATTAGAATCCTTTAGAATTGCTGCGAGTTCTCTTACAATTGGAACACTGAAAGCATTCTTAGGTGAGTCAAAATATCTACATACTTGTAATATAAATTATATGATTTCATCCAATTATTTCCTGATAATGTTTTGTGTAATTATAGATGGGATTTGTTGATAAATTCTTTTGTACTGAGATTATTTCCATGATGAAAATAAATTTAACATTTATCTCTTGTTTAGAATTGATTGATGTTCTTAAAAATGAAAATTTTAGAAATGTTATGTATGTGAGTGAGAGAGTAATGAGTGATTTGTTTAAAAATATCCAATTATTCATTACTTTCTTACACATACATGGAGTATTTCTTAGGTTTTCATATTTAAGAATAGCTATCAATTGTGAACTATAAAAAATATAAGTTGTATTTAATGTACATGGAATGAATTATGAGAGATTGATTCTTTAAAAATATTTTGAGGAAGTTTATGATAAGTTTTAAGCATTTAATTCTAATTTGACTTTCTTTCATTCTTCATATATAAAATATTTTTCTGATATTTTATTTTATTTGTACAAAACATTAAAACTTTTCCCGAGTTTTTTCTGTTAGTTTTGAGAGTAATTTGTTTTGTATTTTTCCTTAGATTCTGTTACTAATCATGTCATCCACTGTGAAAGATTGAATAAATCTTTAGCTGATTATCAATTAGTTAGGGTAAGATAAACACTCTATTTTTTTAAGTTTAGATTTTATTAAATGTAATTATTAATGTAACACAGTAAAATTGGTTCAGGCTAACACTGATAAAGTTAGTTGATGATGTCATAACCCAGGGGTGGCCAACCGTTTTGGGAAGAGTGCCACTATCTGATAAAAAAAAATTTATGCATGCCACTTCAGACTTTTCCAAGAAACAAAAGAATATGAAGAGGTGAAAAAATGTTACTTATAGGCTTATTATGGAATTTTTACACAAATAGCATATATTGTACTCAAGTCTAAGTAGTGGAAATTTAAAAATAATATAATAAATAAATAAGATAAAACTACAAACTTAAGTTTTATTGTTAATTTTTTTCCCCATTTTCAATAAGTTTGGTTAGGTATAAAATAAAAATGAGTAACCAGGAAAATGTAATTTTAAATAAATATATTAAATTGTCAGTACTTTTTTAATGGGATTTTTCAATTTGTAGATTTTTTTACTAAGTCATCTACGTTAGGATTAGTTCTCGAAGATGCTTACAAAATTGGATTGTTTTATGTGTGCATCGGTTTCTTTCCCCCCCCCCCTCCAAAATCGAGACAAAAAAGCAAATGTGTTCACAAAAGAAGATATATGATCAATCAGGATTAGAAAAGGGGGAACAATCCTTTCCTTGTCATCTTCAATCTAAATTATATAAATGTCTTTTAGTATCTTTAAGAAAAACTAAATCTCAAAGCTTATTTTCATTCTTGACAAACAAGCCCTTACTGGGGAGTTCATTGTTTTCTTCCATATATTTTAAAACACTCTCCTTCAAATTCCAGAATCTCACGATTGTACTTTCTTTGGAAAACCAAAGCTCACAACAATGAAGGAGTGTTGCATACATTATATAATTTTCTATTGTAATTTAATTAAGTGTTTTTAAAATGATTTTTGATGTTTTGTTTTGTCTGAGACAACCACCTTTCAATTAAACAGTAAAAAAATTGTTATTTATTATTATCTTTTCAAAATTTTTAATTTTTCTATAAGTTTTCACATGCTACTTTTACAACTCAGCCATGCCACACTGTGGCATCCCTGTCATAACCAAATCAGTCCAATAGTTGCTCTGTGGGGACAGGAACTATCAGATACTAAACACTTCCCCAGTGTTAAAATTCTCGTAATTTTATTCTGCATCACCCTTCATAGTTTTTATAGGGTTTTCCAGCAGGATCGGTTCTAATTATATCTCCTTAGTTGAAAATTCACAAAAAAAGTAATTTTTGGAAGATCCCAAAAGGCAGAAATCCATGATTTTTCAGTCAAAATAATAGTTCTGAAATTTTTCTCTAAAGAGCTGATATCTCTTTACCCTATTGTCTTTTATAAATCTTGAGGGCTATTTATGTCTTGCTGCAAGTCATGACAGAGTCAAGAAAATACTCACTTAACTGTTTGAAGAGCTCAAGAAATTCTCATGAGAATGTGATGAATTGTTTTGGAATCTACTTTGGACAGAATTTTTAAAAACCAATTTGGGTTTTGGAGGAAATGAATAGTGCTCCTATTTGGGAGCACTATTCATTTCATCCAAAGTCAATCAATGATCATCACAAATCATTTCTTCAATCATTGATAAAATAAGCATAAAATCTACTCCAGGGCTAAAGAATTAATATGTAGAAACTGTGTTGTCCCTCCTATACTCCCATGGTTCTACATATTATTACTTTCAAAGACATCCTGGATCCACCATATTATTCAAGGGCTCTAAATCTTATCAGATGGCATTTTAGCAATTTTTGACTGGTCATCTGAGGTGCATGAATTTTGAAGGTGGCAAAAGAAGCTTCTCAATTTGTACCAAATGTGACATCAGTCCTTTTAACACGCTTTTATAAGTTTCTCTGGTATGTAACGGAATCTTTGAACTCGATTTTTACCTACTTTAAAAAGTCTGATTAATTCAAAATTTTACACAAGGAGCGATGACAATACAATAATTTTATAATTTCTTTCCATTCTCCTGATCAGGACATCAGGAATAACGATTTCTAGATTTGGCGACTAATTCCATATACTACTTCCAGATTTGGCGACTTATTGCATATACCATTTCCAGATTTGGTGATTGATTCCAAATTTAACAACTAAAAGATTAAACTGTAACCCTGAAAACGAATACACTTGTGGTTAATAGAAATAAAGCAAACAAAAAAGTGTTCTGTTATGTGAGAAAGGGAAGGGTGTGTGTGCGTCAGCAATTTCTTACCATAATATAAACAATTGTCTAATTTTTTCTGAAAATGGAAATAAAAAAAAGACTTGTGCGTGTGAAAAAATAATTTATGCTCTAATTGCTAAATGTTTTTTGTTTTTATGAAGCAATACGTTTAGAAGTGATGATTGCAAATTAACATTATAGGAATACATTTTTGTTGTTGTTGCTTATGCCACCTGATCGACAGTAACATCAGATCAAGGTCCACGAAATTCATTGCGGCTAAGGGCTAGAATTTTACGCCTGTCATTAGCCTAAGCTTTGATCCCCCCAAGAGGGTGACAGTGCGATTTTGCTCATGCAACACGATAGATGGCGACACCATTCGGACCCACAGATTTAACGAGCTCGTTCTCCGTTTTGTACTCAGCGGGCATTCGGTGGCATCGGGCATCGAACCCAGGCCTTCCGGTCTGGAGTCCGGTGCTCTAACCACTAGGCTACCCACGGCCCAAGAATACATTTAAAGGGTGATAATATGAAAGACACTTATTATTTCTTAACAGACTATTATTCGTTTGACCTGCACCTATAGAGACAGACGGAATTTTTGAAATATAACGATACAGGACTGATCAGAGGCCCCATAAATGGAGAGAATGAATACCCTTCAGACTTGTTAATTAATATCCATTGAAGAGCTAGACTAATTCTAGCAACTACGTAATCCCCCCCCCCCGCCCCCGGTCCCAAATATCAAACTCAAGGATAAATTCAACATTGAGTAAATTATAGTTTGAAAAACTAATAAAACATGCTGTTGTTGTAGATCGAACTAAAAAATGAAAAATAAACTACAAATAAATTAAAAGTTAAAAAACTTTTTTAAAAACAAGCTTTTATTTAAACGTGCTAAAAAAGAATAAAATAAATTTTTCTTTAAAACTTTTTTTACTATCAACTTATAACGTCATTACACAATTTATATGATATAAAAGCTCTTCGCGAGATTAAAGTACTTTTTTTTTACTTAGTTTGAAATTTTTTAAAATTAAAATCAATCAGATCAAGTTATTTAATTTACTTGTTTATCTGCAGAGGTATATCTCATGACAAGCTTTTATATCATATAAATTGTGTAATGACGTTATAAGTTGATAGTAAAAAAGGTTTTAAAGAAAAATTTATTTTATTCTGTTTAGCGCTTTTAAATAAAAGCTTGTTTTTAAAAAAGTTTTTTTACTTTTATTTTATTTTTCACTTTTTAGTTATCACTGGACAGGTTTCTCAGCTGTTCATCTCATTTAACGCATCATTGTTGCTAGATGTTTGCCGGTTATTTTCGAACAGTCTAGCTAAATGAATTCTCGCAAAAAGGGTACTAGACGAAAAACACAATTTTTTTCTTAAATCCGTAATTTTTAAGCAATTTTTTCAATCTTCGTACAAATCTTGGGTAATATTGTTCTACACACGAAAAAAAAAGTTTTTTGAGATTATCTTCACAAATGACAAAGTTACTAAATGTTTAATTAAAATTTTGAGTATTTTTTGAAAAATCGTAAAAAAAGTTTTCGGCATTTTATTTTTAAATGACTGATTCTAAAAGAGCAAAGCATGAGCTGTTTTAGTATGGAATGTCAATTCATTTAAACAAAAAAATATTCATCCGCAACGATTTAGATATTATTTTCAAAAAAACATCGATTTTGACTCATTTAAAAAAATTGTAATAAATACAAAAATTATTATTTTGTAAAAAACATTATACCGTATCGGGACTAAATAAATGATCTTTCCGATTCTGTAATTATTTTTTGTCTGAGTTTCAAAGATTAAACTTAGATAAATTTTTTAAAGAATTTCTACAATACTCCATCTCAGTTTAACTTGGCAGCGTTGAGAAAGGTATACAATGTACCAATCTACTTGAAAAATAGTTCTACTTTTTAAAAAAATTTAAATCCAAGAAAATAGGTAGAAATTTGTAAAAAAATTGCTTACCTTGTAGAAATTAGATTATTTTTACGTTGTAGAAATGTAATTATTTTTTAGACAAAGTTAATTAATACAGTCAATAGTGCAAAGTTATGAAATTCTAGTTTGGCTGAAAACCGATTTTCGACGCCAACTTTTGTCATTGTTGTAACAATAACATTATTACAACAATGCAGACATATCGAAGTTGGCGCGCAAAACTAGTTTTTTTTAACGTTTTTAATTAATTGCAATATTGGAATATAAAGGGTCAAAACATACATTGTCATCCAAACGAAACATGTATACAAAATTTCAGCTCAATGAGATGAAGATATCCAGCTTCAAAATTAAGTTCCAAGATTCCACCCGAACAAATTACATACATACATTGTAAGTTAAATAAAAGCTTTTAAAAAACATGCTTTTATAGTGAATTGAACTAAAAAGTAAAAAAATAATTCTTAACATAAGAATAAAATGATTAATGAAAAAATTAATGTCATTGGGGTAAAAGTGCAAGGTGCATTGTACTAATTTTAAAACTAATTCAGCATTTCGGAGTATAACTAGTAAGAAGTTATAACATTTAATGTAGAGCACCCATCGCTTTTACCCCCATTGACATTTATTTTCTTGCTAATCATTTTATTCTTATATTAAGAATTATTTTTTTACTTTTTTGTTCATTCACTATAAAAGCGTGTTTTTTTAGTTTTTTTTTAAACTATAATTTTTTCTCCTCAGCACATTCTTCAATGTCTGGGGTTTTCCTCTAAAAAGGCTTTTTCTGCCCCCCCCCCCTGCTGTTCTTAGACCTTGTGCAGATTTATGGGCTCATGGATCTGATCTAGTTTCACTAGATCAGATGGGGATTAGTCCCACCACCCCCATTAGCATCCATTTTTTTTGTTTATGGGGCACATTCATTCTAGTGGCTTTTAACTCATGACAGCACTTGCATGTTACAGTTCATGACTCATTAACAGTTTTTATTTCATTTAAAATATGGAACAATGTGTTTCCCTTCATGAGAAGAAACCAGATTTCTCTCTCTCTCTCTTGAAATACTAACTGGTGAAATTCAAAATCAAGATGCTCACTTCAACAAGAGTTTATAGTCAATTGAGATAAAAAAGTGCAAATTCTAATGCAGTGCTGCCAATTTTGTTGAGGGGGGGAGGGGGTCTCTATTCTTATTCATTGAGAGATGACTCATATATACCCAAAAACAAAGTAATTTTCAGTTTTATCAATTTCACAATATGGGTGGTCCATCAATTTTTGTATTCAGTAAATGATTTGTTATGTAAAATAAATGAAGTACATTTTATATTTTTTGTTTTTTTATTGTACAACATATCATTTCATTAAAATTGAGCAGTATATTTGTAAAATGTATTCATTCTTTATAAACTAATTAGTTAAAAACTGAGATTGTGGAAGACAATGGAAAATGAGCTTGTTAAATTGTGTTTGTTCAAATTAAGTCAATTTTATTTTGTTTCTTATTGTTTTGTCATTGATTTTTAAAAGAAACTAAAAATTTGTTATTGCCATATGAAAATTATATTTACTGGAGTAGTTCTCATTTTGAAATAGCATTCTAAGTTCAAATTTGCAATAACAAAAAAACAAAAAAAAAAACTGTTTACAATTTTCTAGCTTTTACAAACTCCCCCTTTCCTTTCTTTGTTTTTATTACATAATTATTATATGTATTAATGTATTGTTTAATATATATTGAAAATTTTTTATTAAAAATTACTGAGATTAACTTTAATTCTGAATTTTTATAAAAAGAAATAGTTAAATTTTCTTTAGAGTTTATACATCTGAAAAACAAAACTATTCTCGTGTATTTCTTTTTCATAAATATAAGTTGTTGTTTTTTTAAAAGAAAAAGCCAATGTTTTAATAATTCAATATTTATCATATTCGATGGTTGTATGGATAGTGTTGTGGTATAACTAGGACAAAGTTGAACATTAAATATAACTGTATCTTAAAATCTTTATATGGGATTGTGGGGAAATTAAGGTTATATTGGTTTTTTTATCTTTATCATATGACTGTTCTTAGAATAATTAGATCTATCACCATTAGTATGTGTGCAGTGCTAATTAAATGTTTGTAATGACATAACCAAGAGATATTAGATCTTGGTCAGTATTTAAACATTTTTTAAAATCTTAATTGTATATGTCTGCAAATATAAATACCAAAATTGTTTGTTGTAAAATATTTCTGCATTTTTTAAAGTTTTTTTCTTGCTATTTAGGATTTGTATTTTATTTATTTTTTTAAAAAAAAAAATCATTTCTTTTTAGACCAGACTATCTAGAATTAGTTCCATGCTTTATGGAATGGAATCTGCATCCTATTTTACTGCTGCTATTCTTGATTCAACAGTCAACCCTGATGTAGCTTTAGAAAGTGCAGCTTTAAAAGTAACTAATATATATTTGCTTAGCTTTTTTCAGTAATTATTAAGAAAATGTTTTAGTATCAACACATTATTCTAATGCGGTTATTTTTGAAATAGTTTTTTTTCTTTCTGATCATGTTACAAAAGAACACTTATTAATTTTCTTGTTTTATCCTTTTATGGTATAACTTGTCTTAATTTTTAAAAAATTTCCATTCATATATGTATTTAATACTTCATTTTTTGTCTAGTTATTCAATTCTGAAGGAGCTTTGTATTGTCTTCGTGAACTTATAGAAGCTTTGGGTTCTTCCAGCTTACTGCCAGGATGTCAGTTAGAAAAATATCACAGTGATGTCCTTGGATTGTCTATGTTTGATGTAATTTTCCTTTGATTTATTTTAGAATATTTTTAAACCATGAATTTTTAAAAGATTCTTTAGGATTCTTAAAGTTTAATAACTATTCAAATTATATAATAAACCTAAGTATACTTTTTTAATTTTAAAAAAAAATTTATATCAATAAATGAATGTTTACTGTATATTGAATACATTGAATCTTACTGTTTGTTTTATTTCTACTTGACTTCTGATTTGAAGAAATAATTCATGTTAATTAAGTTATAAATGTAACTAAAATAATTACAGAAAATCAAAAATTTAAGTTTATTTGTTTGATTATTTTAGTTTGAAGACGAGAAACAGCTAATTGTATAATGAAGTTTAACTGTCTATTTTGTTCTGTATCGCTTGGTCATAATCACAAACTCGTAGTCAGTGTTGTCAATACATAGATTTAGAGTCCTGGTGCCATTGATGACCCACTGTATAAAAGGGTTGATGCAAGTAAAATGTGTAATGACTCAAAGCTCTCATGTTGATGAGGTCTGGAAGTTTGGAGATATCAGCTCATATATCATCCTTGTCACTTGATTGAGTTTCAAAATTATGAGATCAGTCACCAGTTGCCCACATGCAGCTTCAAAGTATGACATGAATAAAAAAAGCAGATATATTCTATTCTATAAATTTTATCAAATATAAGTTATGAAATTTGTATCAATTTGTGGATCTGTTACTTGATTATTGCATTAGATCAGCATTCGATGCTGTTTTAAATAGGTTTTTTTTATTTAGTTTACTGGATAAACTAATTTGCTAATTAGTATCATTTATGTTAGTAGTAATTAATTTTGTCTTGTTGTATTTTTCTCTATAATTTTAAAATGTGATTTCAAAAGAATATTTTGAGTACTATTCACAAATCTCACCAAGCGGACTATTTTGGTGATTACATCTTAAATCTGTACAAATAAAAGTATTCTTAGTTGCTGTTAATTTTGCCATTAAAAACTATGGTTTTTTTGTTTTGAACTGCAATATTTTGTTTGCTACAAGTAACAAGCATTTAGGAGCTTATTATATTAGGAGCTGATACACTTTTTTTTAAATGTAAAAATGACATATTTTAAAAAAAATTATTTTTATTGGAAATGGATTTCATTTCATCCAGATTCTTGCCCCCCCCCCCCAATATTTTATATGTATTATATCCAATTCTGTTTTAGGGACCTAAAGACATTGCACGGCTTTATCTCAGTCTATCAGGATTCAAATATGTTGGAGATAAAGCACTGGACTTTGTTAAGTAAGTTTTGTTATTTTTAAATATTGTGAATTTTGTTTCATTTTATTTAAATTTTGTAAGAAATAAAAAAATTTCTTGTAAAATGAGGAATTTTTAAAAAAAAAAAATATTGTCAAATTTGATAAGATATTTGTAGTAATAAATAGATTCTTATGTAAGCTGGATTGATTAGAATCTTTGAATATATTAAAATCTTATCAAAAACAGTCTTAGCTACCATCTATTTTTATGACATTACTGGTGAAAGCAAATGTGTGTAAATAGTCTCATTTTTAATTTTGTTAATGTTCTCTTATATATTCTGTTGATTTTCAGATACTATATGTGTCATTAAAAGTCTTTTGAATACAGCACTTACAATTTAATAAATGTTTGAAATGTTCCTTCAGGCTATGAAGTATTTTGATATTTAATAGATTCAAAATTTGGTTAAAGTGTAGTATAGGAAGTGTAGTAAAGTGTAGTTAACGATCAAAATCGATCACCAAGCTACTCTACTTAGCTAAAAATGTCCGGAAGCCAGAATGAATTCGTTTTCTCACCATAATATCTGTATAAAAATCGCCAAATCCAAAGAAAAAAAGCAAATTTCAAAGGCCCCCCCCCACACCATACTACACTTGAACCTAAAATTTTTATTTCAAAAAGTTAATAGACTTTGTTACTGAATATCCCATATAATCTCCTTGATCAGTTTCTAATGTAAATAACATACTTTAATTTTTCTACTATGCACATGCAGTGGGACCTCCATTTTAGGAATCACTCTTTTGCAAATCTGTCTATTTTGTGAACTTTTTCTAGAACCAAGAGTGGCTGCGGTAGCATAGTGGTCAAGGTAACTGACTCATGGCTAACACGTCATGAGTTTAAACCTAGTACTGCTGAAGACCTGCCATGCAGAGAGGATTGATACACATTAAATATGTCGAGACTCAATCGTCCTCCCATTGGTGTGGATATTAGAAGAGAAGGTGCCAGTTCAGGTGTTGTCCTTGTCTCTTGACCATGGTTCAAAATTACGAGGTCCGTCGCCCAAAACCTTCCTGTAGCTGAATAGTTGCAACATTAATATTCACTTACTCAATAATCCTGGAACCAATTGGTATATTGAAAGATGAATCTCCATTTAACAAATGTTTTGCTTAACGAACTTTGGCACTTGCATACTATCACAACCATATTGCCTACATTGTATAAAACCACACAAATTCTAAGAATGGATTAAGCTGATGAAAATATGGAGCCCTTTTTATTGATTATTATTTATTTATAATTAATAAATAATTATAAATAAATAATAATCAATAAAAAGGGAAAAAATTAAATTTATTATTTAATTTTATTATTTAATAATTCAGTAAGTCCCAGATTCACATTTTAGTCTTTCAGTTTGTTACTTCAATGAAATGTTAGGCTTAGAGAAATATGAAACAAAGCACAGGGTTGTCAATTCATTGCTTACAATACATGTGAAATCAAGGTTGCCAATTTTGTATCTTAAAAGTTCACATAATTGCAATAGTATGTAAATACCCAATTTTTTTCGGATTTTGCCATTTTGTTAAATAGAAGTCTGACTGTATATATACATATTGATGATTAATATTGCTAACATTCCTAGTTCAGGAAACTCAAACAAGCTGAAGGAAGAAATTCTTTAGCATTTATATTGTTTTTAACGTTTTCTTTAATTTGCTATGAATTATTTAAAAAAAAAAACAATTTAGCAATGAGTTTCTCAGCAATGACCTTTATTTTATGTTGTTTACAGTTATATTTGTGTTCTTAATTATAATCATGACAGTTCAAAAGTAGTGCACATATATTACATTACAGGTAGTGTTTTATATCAGTTGTGTAATGTTCACTTGTTTAATCTGATTATGAAAATTGTCCTCAGTGGAAATTATGTATCACATATCTACAAAATAATATGAGTGAAACAGATTTTTTTATCTTAATTCTTTTAACAAGGATTACATGTTCCTTTTTAGAATATATATCTTTATGCCTTTTAGGAAACTACGAAATCCATTCTTTTTTCCCTTGACTATGATGAAACTTCAGTTTATCCGGTTTAAACATAGACAGGGCTACATCAAATATGATCAGGATATAGCTGGTCACATTCATCCTTCTTTGGTGGTAGGTATAATTTAAGTTTAATGATATTGTGAAAAGTCAACCTTTTGTGCCATTATTTCTTTTTATAAGTGTATTCTGTTTTTTTATGAGTCTAAATCTGTAAAACAAATTGACAATTTATATATGTACGAGTGGTTAACAAACTCATGGAAATACCTCCTAAAAGAAAAAGAAGTGTGAAGAGTATTATTAAGAGAATGAGACTACTTTTTGCATCAAAATTGCCTGAATGTACCTAGAAATGGAATTGCTCAAATTCTGTGTCGTTTTTCATTAAATATTAAACCATTCTTCCTAGAAAAATCAAAAACGTCCCATAGATTAACTTAAAATGGATATAGGTTATGCTCTTTAAATTTAACCAGTGTTGCTTAATAACGTGAAAGACAGTGAAAATGTGTGATTGCATCTGTGTGTATACTCTTCAAATCATGTCTGAACAGGTCTAACTATATAGATTTGAGCATGGAATACATTAGAGCAGCGGTTCGTAAACTTTCAATCACTGCAATCCCCTTTATGTATCAGCATGACATCGCAGGCCCCCCCCCCCCGAGATTTTGAACAGAACTTCACATTCTTGATCAAAATAAAAGGTCTAGTAGAGTTTTTTCATTGGGGATCATTTAGTAATCTATTCTAGTATGGCTCATCTTTCAATTTTTCCACATGGTCTTTCAGAATCTCTTAAGGAGGGAAATCTCAATGTTACATGAGAAACTCCATGGACCTCCAGGAGTTCACAAATTACAGTTTAGGAACCACTTCATTAGAGCATAGAAAATGGCATGTTCTGAGTTATAAGTCATTTTTAAATAATTGGTAGATACTTGTATCCAAATTCATACATATGGGTACATTTTATTGTTTAATATATAATAAATTTCCTGTATATAATTTGTTACAATCAAGAAAACAGAAACTGGATTATGATATAATAAAAAGTTGATGATTATATAATGAAGAGGTAATAAATTATTTAAATATTATTCATATTATTCTCTATAAAAAAATTCTACTTTAATTCATTTTCATTACTTTTTTTTAAATTCTGAGTTTTTAAAAAATAAAAAAAAAACTTTATTTATAGTAATTTTTATAAATCAGAAATTCAAAACTTTTATTATAGCAATTTTGACTTTTATTTAATTTTAATTGGGTGTATGAAACATCTTAGAAAAAGCTTTAATATTAGTTTTTTGCAGCGGTTAATCCCATCCTCACCCTCTCTTTATTTTTCATTCAAATTCCAGCATGTTATGAGAATCTTTCAATTTTTTTTTTTACTTAAATAGAATGTTTGAAAAGTGTATTATTAAAGTTTTTGTAATAGATTTTAACATTTCTTTAAAAAATATTCCAAATTTTAAAAACTTACAAAAATATAGAGATAGATAGTTATTTTTTGTTATAAGTTACATTGCAACTTTCTCTTTGTAACCTCTGTTATGTTATTGTATGTGATAGCATGCATTAATTTGTCACTTAATATTTTTTCACTGTCAATTAATTACTACCTATGCTACTATTTAAAATTATGTGAAAAAGAGAAATGCTTCATTTTGAACTCTACATTGAAATAGTAAATATTTTAAATTTTAATTATTAGGAATTAATTTATTCAATTTAATTAAATTTAGAAAATTTTCCCCTTGCAATTTTTATTGGTTATTGTCAAAAACACATAGAAGCAATTATGGGTGCATAATCATTTAGCTTGTTTCCCCTTCCTATTCTTTCCTATTCCTAATATATTCTAATTTCATTTGTATATTTATTTCATATTAAGTGTTTTAGTAACTATTAAAAATTTTGTTTAGCAATGTTCGAAAATTCCTTTACATGGTATTCTAGAAATATGTTTGAATCATAATAATGTTGGGTAAATAATAATACTTCTAAAATTTTCTTACTCAAGACTGTAACATAATTATTACAAATTATTAATATAGTATTTTTGTTTGGATAAAAATACAATGTGAACTTCTTTCTTTTTTAGGAATGGGGAAATAAATTAGAAAGATATTTACTGAATTTTGAGGATTCTGTTAATGATCTTCTTGCAGAACATGGAAAAGTAAAGATCACTTTAATTTTTCTTCTTTACAGTGAAAGACTGATAAATTTAATTAGAATTTTTTAAATTCCTATATGCGTCAAAAATAGTACAATTACTAATAAATAGATGGAATGCTTTGCTTCCAGCAATAGTTTTGACTTTTTTTTTACTACTTTTTAAAATTTAGTCTCTGAATGTCTATCTCTTGGTCAACTTACTTGATTTACATATTATTTTATGCTCTAGTTGTACACAGTTTGAATAATAAAATTTATAAACTTACTTTGGGGTGTAACTATATGAATAGAATGTTGTCTATACTCTTTTATTAATGCTGTCTTGATCAGGGACATAGCTACCACCATTTCAATGATACAGGGCCCTTTAAGCCACAGTGACCCCAACATGTGTAACTACAGTCCCTCTAATAGGGTTCTCATATCTAAAAAAGGGCCCCAAAGGAATTTGGATACAGGGCCTACTCAGAACTAGCTACGCCATTGGTTTTGATGCATACCACCACATTTCTCATCCTCTCTCTTTGGCTGCAGTAGCCAAGTGGTTATGGTTGTGAACTTGTGCCTGGCATTATTTCTGTCAAATTAAGGGTTTGAAGTCCTGGGGGCACAAAAGACCCACCTTGTAGTGAGTCTGAGGCACATTAAACCTGTCAAGGTGCAAAAGCTTTATGTTGGCATGATTTGAAAGTTTAAAGAGTGGGTTACCAGTTCATATGCCATCCTCGTCACTTGACTATGATTCAAAATTATGAGATTCATCACCAATAACCTTTGGGCTGCTTTAAACTGCAACATTAATAAACAAACAGTCTCTATATGGGAGATTTTAAAATTTCCTATTACAGACAGATTTCTATTTAATAAAGTCATTAAATCCCAAAAGAAATTCATTATAAAGAAACTTTGTTAAATAGAGTTTCTTTTTCAATATACTTTACATTCTTGGTTCCAGGAAAATTTAGAATCTTCTTAATAAATTAGAAGAGAACTAAATAGTTTAGGGATATTCAGAAGTGTAAATAAATTAAGGCAATGGCAAACCCATGTTCTAGTAGCTTAATGGTTGAAATAGTCTGTTGAAATTTAAAAATGCCAATTTTAGTTCCTATTAATGTTAAATTTTGTATCTTAGTGTTAACAATGACTTTTTTTTTTCTTCTTAAAGTTATATGTTCTTTAATGTTTTTGAAAATGTTATAGAATGTAATTTAGAAATGTCATTTATTTATAGTATTTTGTTTGTGCTCCTCTTTCAGGATATAGTTGATGCACAAATTGACCCTCGAAAAATATCTGATATTGCTACTGAATTTTATGTATGGTCAGCTGTTTTATCTAGGTGTTCCAGATCTTATTGTCTTGGAATGAAAAACTGTCATCATGAGGTTAGATCTTTTTTGCATTTATTTTGTTTTTATTTTACTTTTTAATAGAAATCGGAGGACATGAAACAATTGCTTTAAAAAATGGATTAACTTTTAAAAATTTATATGGTATGTTTATTACTAGTATTCATTAGATAAATTACCATGTCCCTTTCATATTGTCAAAAAAGGGTGTTATTCACATTATTCTATTTTGTTAAAGTATTTTTTTAAATTGTTATTATTATTCAATCCCTACTATTAGTTCACTCTCTCCCTATATATATATATATATTTATATATATATACACACTACTGGCCATTGAAATTTCTACACCAGGAAGAATTGCAGATAACAAAATGATATTTATTGGACAAATATATTATACTAGAAATAACAAGTGATTAAACTTTCAAGAAATTTGGGTGTTTAAGATCCTGAGAAATCAGTACCCAGAACAACCACCTCTCACAGTAATAACAGCACTTATATACCTGGGCATTGAATCAAACAGAGATTGGATGGCATGTACAGTTATAGATGCTCATGCAGCTTTAACACGATGCCACATCTCATCAACCGTAAGGACTGGCGTATGGTGACGAGCCAGTCACTCAGCAACTATGGACCAGATGTTTTCTATTAGCGAAAGATCTGGTAAATATGCAGGTCTAGGCAACAGCCAAGCGTTTTCTGTATCAAGGAAGGTTTGTACAATGCCGCCAACATGCAGTCGTGCATTATCCTGCTGAAACCTAGGGTTTCGCAGTGCTGAAAAAAAGGGTAGAACAATGGGTTGTAACACACCAGAAATGTAACATGCACTGTTCAAAGTGCTGTCAATGTGAACAAGAAGAGACCAAGATGTGTTTCCAATAGCACCTCATACCATCACACCAGGTGATGGGCTGGTATGATGACGATGAATGCACGCTGCCAAAGTGCATTCACTGCGATGCCACCAAACACAGATGTAACCATCTTGATGCTGTAGACAGAACCTGGATTCATCTGAAAAAAATGATGTCTCACCATTCATGCGCCTAGGCTCATCAATGATCACACCATTGAAGACGCTCCTATCTGTGATGCAGCATCAAGGGTAGCCGCAGCCATGGTCTCCGATCTAAGAGTCCATGCTTCTGCAAACGTTCTCGAACTGTTCATGCTGACACTTGTTGTCTTGCAAATGATCCCAATTCTTGACTCAGGGTTCAAATCAATTAAGGCCATGCAGGTAACATGCTTGTCTTCTTGGCTGCTAGTGATAGAGAACCATTGAGATCCAGCACAATGTTCCGTATTATCATCCTGAACCCATTGATTCCTTATTCTGTTAACAGTCACTGAATCTCGACCTACGCAAGCAGCAATGCTGTGATACGATAAACCACAATTTCGGTATGCTGCAATTCAACCTTTATCAAAGTCAGAAACATACTGGTTTACATTTCTGTTTCATACACAAGGCATCACAACAACTTTTCACCAGGCAACAAATGCAATGTTTGTATGAGAAATCTGCTGTACAATTTCCTCATTTAAACACATTGTAGGTGTCACTACTGGCACCTGCTTTGTCTGAATGTTCTGAAAAGCTAATCATTTGCATATTACAGCATCTTCTTCTTGTCATTTAAATTTTATGTTTGTAGCATGCCACTTTCTTGGTGTTACAATTTTAATGGCCAGTAGTGTATATAGATCTTGTTCAAATTTTCAATTGTTAATAAAATACTTTCTATTCATCCATTCAATTTCAAATAATGTTTTTAAACTTGTAGTGGATGGCACTTGATGTTATTACAGTTTTTTCAAACATTAATTCATTAATTTAATTAAAAAATGAATAAATAGTAACAAAAAAAAATAATAATCCAACAGCATACATAGAAAAGAAAATTGTTTGTTATGTCCCTGTAGCACAATGGATAGCGCATTGGACTTCTAATACAAAGGTCTTAGTTTTGAACTCCACCTGGGATGGCCTAATTTCTGAGAATGTGATTTCCTTTTTTTACTTTACTGCTTTATTAGAATAATTTAAGTTTTTCCTGAATACATAGTAACAGATAAAAAAAATAGTACAACAACCATATATAGAAAGGAAAATGGAATATGTAAGGAAAATTGCTTTCTATTTTGTCACTTAATATTGGGATTCTGCCGTATATATATATACATATTTATATAAATTGTAACTATTTAATAAAAATTAACTAAAATACCATTTTTCTTTGTTGACCAAAGAAGGAATTGACTTAATTTTTTTTATATTACTTGCTATTTTTACTTCGAATATTTTACAAAACTTGACTTCTTCAGTTAAAAAAAATTCTGTTCTTGAGATTTCATGATATGTTTGTTAAAAGAAAAAATTAAATGTTATTTTTTTCTAAATAACGATTAAAATATGTAATTGGCTTCTTCTGGAAAACAAATTGTTTTACTTATTTTTTTACAGCTTCGGCTGGCACAAGCCTTTTGCTATGACTCGTACTACAGGTTTGCTCCACATTTTGATGCCATTACCCTTGGTAAGTTTTAATTTGGAAATGTGTTAGTTGCCAAAAACACCTTTATAAGTGTATATTAAAAATTTACTTATAAATAAATAATAGCTGAGTAATAGAAATGAATTATCATCTATCCTGAGTTGGAGTTATGATTTTATGAAAATAAAGTTGCATAGAATAATAATAATGTTGTAGATTAAATTTTACTAGTTCTCTCTAGGTAAAAATATTGGTGTTCTTTGCAAGTCTGAGAAATAAGAGGTCTATCAGTTTCTCTTTATTTTCAATCAAACAATTTCCAGAACCATGGTATCCATTACCAAAAACATATTTTGTACTTCTTATTTGGCCTATATTAAATTAATCAAATTTGACAGGAACTCTTTCTGATTGCTGTCTAGACTTATGCTCTGATTATAATTTATACTCTTAGGTCTTGCATGGATGAATAAAAATTCAGATTTACCAAGAATATTCAGAAACATTAGGAAGTATAGTTACCTAGTGTCTGGGTTTTAAATTTCATCAATAGAAGGTCCTAAAGTTAAATATCGATTCTTTCAAAGAAAATCATGTGGAATAATGAATGTCCTTGGTGTTAAATTACAATGGACCTCTATAAATCCTTGAGTGGACTAGTAGGTGAAATAGTAGTTGTTATTACACGTGTTTTCACAACATGACTTCAAATTTTAATTTTCATGAAATGAGTTAAAAGAGTTATATCAGTGTGACAAAATGAAAAAACCTTGCAAAAAATTATTTTCTTTTTTAACTAAGCAGAATTGATGCATCTATTTATGATGTAGAAAAGATTATTATTATTCAGGATGAAATGGAAATCTAAAACCTATTTAACCCGTTTTATTCCAATTTAATTTCCTTTGCTCAAATTTGAAAAGAATCATGTTTTCTGAAGTTAATTAAACCTAAACAAACTAAATATAACAAAGCTTGAAAATTTTTTATATTTTATATAAGAAATCTGACCCGTCCTCTAAATAGGACACTAGGACAAAAGGGATAAAATTTGCACTTACATGTTTTAGTGTTCTCTTCAGTGATAAAAATCCATTTCCGAGTACAAAATTTTACTTTTTTTGAATAATACTGTCTTATTTATAAGATAGTTCACTTTTCAGTTGAATTTTGCTCTAATCTTGATTGAAAAGTCCTAAGCAAGCCTGCCAAAGTGTTCAGTCACATTTGCCGCATTATGTTTTTGATTTTCCTTTGCAGCCCTCTCTTTGATAACAGTGCTGTTTTTCACGCTTTTGTAAAAAAGGACCAACTCTATCTTTTAGGATGTCTTCTTTTGCATCAGAAGGTACAGTCGATATCCTAGGTCTACCTCTAGTTCTTATCATAGTTTTATTTAGATAAACTGTTGTTACAGCTCTTCGAAACTTCTTCAAGTTAGGGTTTTGTGAATTATCCAGGCATTTACCATAGCCATATCCAGGGAAATGTATAAAAAGTGACCAGTACTACTTTTTCCCACGAATTTTAATGGAATAAAGACCAGCTATCTGATCATGGGTATCCACAACACCCATATGTTTGTCATAAGAATTTATCAAATTTGGCATTTTCACGTTAATTTTATCTTTGTGTCCTCTTACTCACCTCTTCACATTAAAAAATGGTTTTAAAGTGCTAACGTTTGTAGCAACAGTGACAGCACTATTGTCCTTCCATCGCCCCAGGAAAATTTCACAAGTTCTCGTCAAATGCAAAATCAGATGTGCCTCTTTCTTTCTTCTGCATAGATTTGGATTCTTTTAAAAGACACTTGTGGTGTATACAATTTTTTGTATGGTTCCTGTAGCTCGAAAACCCTGTTAACCTTTTAAAAGAGCAATTCTGGTAAAAAAAAAGCTATCAAAATATAAAGTGTATCTTGAAGGATTCACAATGCTCTCTATTAGTTTTATCACAACCTGGGTACCAAGGAAATATCATTTCTTGCATCAGATTCTTTACTGCAGTAGAGAGAAAAATTATAACAATATATCTCGCTTCCGAAGAGAGCCCAAAGTTTATATCCAAAACGTATTGGCTTGCCTCTTGGGTAAACTGTTTCAGAGTATTTCTTCCATAATACATGATGATCATTTCATGAATGCTTAGATTTGCAGAGAAGTGTCCAAATTTTTCATAAAATTATCATTGAGTATGGCAAACAAAGGTTTGACTTTAAAAGATTGATTCTGGGCATGTGGACTTATAGTTCCGTTGTTCATAAAGTGTAAATAAGATTTCAACTTTTGGAAGCGGTTTCGTAACATGGCATTTTTCAACAAGATAATGCCAAGGTCTTCAACATTTGACCAGTAGTCATGTTTACAGGTATTTGAGTGATAACCAGTTAGAAGCAAAATTCCTATAAAAAAACGTATCTCATTAGCAATGGTCAAGAAATCACGTTGCTTTTTTATATCTGTTGCAAATCACACAGTTTTTTGTTTTTCTTACAATGAGATTGTAAATTGTAAATAAAACTGCTCAAAAACCTCTGATGGAGTTTTATCTTTCAATGCAGTTTCCATCTGCTTGATCTAGTCATTCAGATTTGATTCAGCCTGTGTTTCTCATTTTGTATATTGCAATGATTTATTCTTTATCCAAGATGATTGATGTTTTTTAGCTTTTTTCTCTTTGTTGTCGAAATACTAAAGCTCTGTTCTGGCTGAAAATTATCTCAAGCTCTAACCTCCAGAGACCCAGGAAAATCGTTTACAGTAATCTCACCAGTATATATTTCATTCTCATCCTCTTCATCTTCGTCAGTTAGTTCACTGGCATCTGGTAATAACACAGAACTTTTAATGTCCCTCTCATCTGAATCTAAACTACTTAATAATTCTAATGCTTCCTCTAACTTCAGAAACCTTTGCACTGACATAACTCAGCAAGGGTGAAACACTAGAAGTGAAATTTATTTTCTTCTCATAGTTATAAAGAGAGAAAGAGTCTGTCAATTGCTTGTTTATCATCCCACTGTCCGATTTAGAAGACAGTTAAAAAATAATGGGCTAAAAATTATGTAAAAACAATATAGCTCTAATCAATCACCTGGGTGATAACGAAAGAGTGTTATCATGTAAAAATGCCCAGCTAAATGTCCAAAGTAAACTAAAAAGGAATTCTGCAACTGCAAAGAGATGATGCAAATTATACCCACTAATACGATGAATATGCAAAATGTCTAGAGGAGGAGGGGGCTCATAACTTACGCTATCAGAAGCTAATACCTACCCCTATATGTTCCAACTGACAAAATATTCACAACAAAAAAATAATGATTTCCCCATGGTATTTTTCAGCAGGTCTCTAAATAGGACAATGGGACAAAATGGGTTAACTTTGTATAATTATAATATTAATTTTATTTCAAGTAATAATTTTATTTTTATTTTTTTAAAAGCATGATTATACATTTTTTTCAGGTATTACTCAAAATAATGAGAGGAATCACCTTTTTCAAGGAGAACAAATTGTAGACTGTCAAGGATATTTCTTAGAACATCCACTGAAGCATAATTATTAGTTTTGTATAGAATTAGTGAAATAAATTTTATCATCCATGTGTATTTGATTTTTGTAGACATATGAAATTGTAGACTAATTCTGCTTGTATTTGAATAAAATTCTCTATCATTCATTTAACAAAAATATTAGATATAAATCTAATGATGATACAAAAATAATGAAAGAATATTTTGAGAGAGAGATACAGTCGATTCTCGCTAATTCAAACCTTCAATAATACGAGCCTCTCAATAATTCGAAGTATATGCTCAGTCCCTAGAAAAACTCTTGATATTTCAAACTAAAGCAATACATTTGGGTACACTCAATAATTTGAAGTAAAATCTGGTGGCTGGCCAGACTACTACATGCTGTAATTCGAAGTTATCTTATAAAACTCTTGACAACTCAAACACTCACTATCATGCAGTCTTGTAGCAAACAGGTATGAGCTTACAAATTTTGTGTTGTATTGTCTCTCCTGTAATGTAGCCCCTTTAATGACTATTTGTCTGCCACCTCTTCTTGGTGTTTTCCGATTCATCAAGTGAAAATAGATTTCTATTGCTTTCCTTCTTCAAGTGACCAATAGACCAATCGTTTTCAGCCATCCATATCTTTTGTTTAACGCTTGGCCTTGCTACACATTTGTTCAAAAAAGATGGTCCACTATTGTGAAGAATAGATTCGTAGGATTGTAAATTAAGGCATTTTTTAATACAATCTTTTAACTTCTGTATAATATTTATATTGTGCAATATTTACTTTTTAAAAATTGCTTTAAAATAATTTTATACAAATGTACAATTGTTTGTTTTGTTACATAATTTCAAATTTAAATGTGTTAGAAAAAAATTTTCTTCTAGTATTTTGGGAGTTTTTTTCTACCCTCTTGATAATTCAATGCTTTTCATTGGTACCAAAAACTTCGAATTATCGATAGTCGACTGTACTAGGTCATAACTAGTTTCTCGTTTCTGGGCATTCTAAGATAAAAATTATTCTCTTCCTGGGAACATGGATTGGCTTACTTTCAAAGTTTGCTTAGAACTGAGTTAGCAAAAAAAGAAGATTATTATGTTTCTTTTCTGGTACAATGCCTTCAATAAGTTCATAATGAGAAAGATATTGTTATAAAAAATATGTACTAAAAATACTTTTTTTATCCTAAAAAAAATTTTCAGCTTAGGAAAAAAATCTTGTTTTTTTTTAACACTTGGCAATTTTTTAAAAAAAAAACTAATTCCCTTCAAATGAAAACCATGATTCTTCAGTGTGTTTGAACATTGTTTCTTGCATAAGTTTACGTATCATAGCAGCAACAGAGAAGAAATGCTCATCTGTGTTGCTCCATACCAGTGGCATAATGCACCCCCCCCCCCCACATTGCAGTAGGATGGGGTGAATCCAAAGCCCTACTGATGCCAAGTACTTACTCTTTGTAAGATCAGGATTTGGGCACAAAACCTGACTTTGCATTGGAGCCCTAATATTCTCCATTGCCCCATACTCCGTATGCAGTGGGCAATGGAAATATATTGCTACAATAATATAATGGGAAAAGAGCAAACCCTCAGAACTAGGGACCCTCACTAGGGATATTCATTTTGGAAGTTGCCATTAGTTGTGTTTTTGAAGTGAAACAATCAGATGGGGAAAGACTCAATAAGTAAGCATGGCAATTTATAAATTCATGTTTTTATATACTTTTGAAAAATGAAGATTATTACTTCTAGTTTTGTACTTATTCTGTTGGGGAAAAAATTATCCTGCTGCAACTGTTTTTCTTTTCAGAGGTTTTGTATTTTTATTTGTTTATTTTGTATTTAAAAATTATTAATTCAAAAATGCAAAATTAAACAAAAAAAATTTGTAGATGTGTCAGAAACATTGATAATTAGCTGTACATTCATAATATATATTTCTGTCTCACTTATAATTTTTTTAAAACAATTATTTTCTGTTTTATTTCAAAATCTTATAAAATAATGGAATGGATAATATTATGAAGCAATAAAAATTTCAAAACTGAAAAGTGAAATTTTGATGGAATTTATTTTAGAAGGATTAAAATTAACTAATTTCGTATCTTTCAAATTATAATGCTATTCTTTTTCAAAATGTTAATCCTAACATTTTGTGATGCAATTTTCTTAAAAAATAGCTCTTGTTCTATTTATTGATACAATGAATATTCTGGTTATATACTTTTTTAGTTCTAAGTTTTTATTATATGATGTAAATGATATTCAGCTGTATTTTTTTAATTGTTTACAGCACTTCAAAAATTATTTTTCTTTTGCCTGAAGTAAATATATTACAAGCTTATTTTTGTTCTCTGTCTGAAATTTATACTACTTCTCCCTCCCCCTCCCTTCAGATAACGAATAACATCCTGCTTTTATGAAAATGCATACATCACTGTCTTTTCAAGATAGACCCAAATTCCGAGAAGTCATTTTGTAGATTAAACTGCATTCCAAAAAGTAATTCCAAGATGTAACTACTTATAATGACTAATTTCAAATTAAATTTTAAAGTTTTTAAATATATAGGTTTGTAAAGGACAGTTTTAGTTGAGATTTCTCTCATTAGATGGCTGCACAAGTCAGCCAAACATGCTACTTTGTTAGAGGATCAGTCAAAAATCCTAATTATTAATTAATTATAATTTAAAATAGCATGATAAAAATATTATTGCATGCCACATACTTTAAAACAATATTTATCAATTTTTTAACTTTATTCCAAAAGCTTTTGTAAACTCATTTGCCACAATTGGAGTTAATTTCTTAAGTTATTGCATCATTCGTTAAAAATTTAGATACATTATTTATATATTTTGCCTTTAAACATGACTGTGTGGTTAATCTAAGTATATTTGAATTGATATTTTTTTGTAAACTTTGATTAATTTCTCCATTATAGTGTACGCTATGATTACTTAAGAACATGGTATAATTGGAATGACAATATAAACATAAGTGACATGTATATAATGGTGAATGGGACATTTTGCCTTGCGAGAAAGTCCAAATTAATCGAGATTGAATTCTATTGTAAAATTCCACACGATTTTTTTTTATTTTAAAAATTAAATTACGGGTTTTTTTTCAGCCCAAACAATTTTATTTAAATATGCTACCATATGTAGAACATTTATAATAATATTTTCATGGGTTTTCAAAAATTACATCATTTAAAAAAAGAGGTATCTGTGTAATTATACGAAATAAAATGTACATTCAGCATGTTTCCTTAAATTCCTTCTGTCATCATTAGTAACCAAGTAGGCGCCAAATTAAAAGGATATGTTTTCAAGGTTCTGATTTGTGGAACTGTGCCACATGGAAGTAAGATTTAAACTTCCCTCACTCTTTCGCCATAATAGTAGTAATGAAACATTTTCCTTTCATTCACTGGGTAGCACACACCAGCAGTAGGCTTTCGCTCTAGTCACCCTAACGCTCAACTTCCCAATGGCGCATTCTTCACAGCAAAGAGACATCTGCCCTATGCGAGATTCTAAAAAGAAAAAATAAATAAACAAAAGCTACTGTATATTATGAGAACAACTGCTGCATTTAGTTCCCGCGGCTGTAAATTTATTCCTATGGAAATAAGAATATATAAATTTTTAATAGACTTGGAAAAAATTTATTCAGATTATGTTTTTCGCAATAAATTACTTTTTAGTCATCTCATAATAGTATCGGAGGAATCATATTTAAAGCCCTTTTCAACTAATCCATTTAATTACTGAGTATGCTAATAATTTTCAAATGCAACACACCTTGTTTTCAACAGAACTGGTAAAATATGTACAAAGATTAAAAAAAAAACACACACATTTTTTTGTGCATAAACAAATGAAGTTATGGAGGCTTGAGTATTGTTTACTGTTGAGATTGTTCACAATTCTTAGAACCTGAGATTGTCCGTGGTATCCAATGGCTCCCTAAATTTTGTTCTTTTCTCGAAGTTGGATATCGCACTCAGGAAGGTGGTGTTCGACTGTTTTGCATATAACTTGTATGTGGCTATCACTGCACGCTAAACTAAAGCGAGACTCATTGTAAGGAATGATTTGTTATATATTGTTACGAGAAACTAATTCAGAAACTCAAAGATCTTATCGGGAGAGTTCAGAATCCCTTGGTTTATCTATGTCTCTGTAGAAGAGCCCATTGAAGCTGCGGTCATCAATGCTTTTGAGTGAAGAGAATATTGTTACGAATTTTGTATAAAACAATGTAAATAATTTGTATTTGGATGTGCAAAGCCTTTATATTACTCTATGCTATATTTATTTCATGATAAATAATATTCACAAGCAACGCCGTCCCTTACGTTATAATGGCGATTCAATGGGAACTTGGCGAAATATTGGCGATAAAACCAAGTTGGCATCATTTTTGGCGGGCGAGTTCGGGACCCTCTGGATTCTTCTAGAAATTAGTAGAGAAATCCACTAATTTCACGATCTGTGACGCGAGCGCATCTTTTCAGAAATTTTGGCACCTGCTATAAATAGAGCGATACGCGCCGCAACAGTCAGTCTGATTTCAACCAGCGAGTAGTGAGCATTGTTTTAATTAGCGATTAGTAGACTTACCTTGAACTTGATCAGCTCGGCTGTGCTTGTGAATAGTCATTTACATACGTGTATTTTAGACACTACTTATTGTGTCTGAGTGCTGTTGAAGGTGGGAAATCCTTCTGTTATTTATTCTGTGAATTTTGCTGCTGAATCCTGTATTTCAAGGATTGATTTTCGACAATAAATTATCATTGCTGTTAAAGAACTGTCTTGTTGTTTACAACTGATTTTGCATAAAATCCTCGAGCCCCGATCTACATAACAATATAATACAAAGGAATTCCGCCACGAAAATGCATGGCTTCAACATACGCCGATGAATTGTTCGAGCAGGGCATACCGGTATCAGTACTTCAATTAGTGGCAGATACAGACATTTTATAGAAGGTATATATATATTCTAAAAAACACGTGAATGAAATCGCCGAGATGTGATCCCTATGCCAAAAATTAAAACTCGGTTGACCCATCCTCTTCTGTATATCACTGGCTCCAATGCTCTTCTCACTGAGGCATTGACGCTCTGTGTTACTCCATCACTGCTATACACATGAGATCTATAATCCCATGCTAGAATAACCATTCGTCTTTCTCCTTCCACACTCTCATTATTCGTTTCATTGAGTTCCATAAATAATTCTGTTATGTGACTAGCCACCTTCATCAAGGCTAACCATTGATTTGCATTTATCTGTAACTTGCTCACATGACGTCCTCTATTATCATCTAGATAGAACGGTGTGATAAATTAATTTCTTTTAAGACCTGCACTCCTTGAAAATGATAGGGATGTCAGTTTTCTTCACGAAGTATTCTTCAGATGGCTCACCCCTTGGTGTTGAGCGTGCTTCATCCAGATCCATCTTCAACTTTTTGTAGAATTTTCTCAATTCCTTTTACCATTCAAATAGTTCTTAAATGGACCGTGTCATGTGTTTGAACTAAGAAAGAAACTGTCTCTGTGAGGTGTCTGTGAAACAATTGAAAAGTTCTCCGATTGAGTATTGCTATGTTTGGAAATTATTCCTGTTGACAGCCACATACAAAAAGTGCATATCGCCCTTTTCAATATTCGATTATTGCTCCATCTGTGGCAACAAACAGTATCCCAATAAAGAATAATTCTACAAAATGGGAAATTAGCATAACTTATTTCATAGGAATTATTCACTCTACTGAAGTGAAGCTGTCTCTGTTGATTTGCATCTTCTGGTGGCTAGGGAAAATGATTTTTTCCCTTTTTTATCCGGTCTCACAAAGCAATTTTCTTTTGATGGATATTTTATATTTCGAATAAAGCAACAACAGTAGTGAAACGAAAAATATTAGCAAGCCCCCGTAAAGTTAGGTTTCGGCCAAGTTAGGCCAAGCCCAAATACGTACTTAGGTTCAGTCAGATTCTGGGCCCCCTAAAATCCTGCCCCCCCCCCCCACGCGGTGCAAAGGTATACGTTGTGCCACTGAGTAACAAGTATGTTTTGAAATATTTAAATTTTTAGATTAATTATAAAAATAGATTTTTTTATTTTAATTTTTACTTAGCAATAATTTATTAAATTTGTGCTCATGAAACTCAAGAGGTGGTTTTGTATTGCTACATCTGATTCAGCAAGGCCATTTTACTTTCTTAGCTAGTAGCGCCATCTATTAATGAGACGCTACACGAATCCTTTTTGCGTGTTATCGCACGCAAGCGAATTCGGCTGAGCGTCGCCTTTTGATAAAGAATTGTACCTTAGAAAAAGACTTTAAAAACTCACGAATATTTAAACTGAATGATCATAGCATACAACTAAAGGATTTAAAGCGTTTATTTAAATATTATTTATTTTGCAGACTGTCAACAGAAATATATACCGGGCATCATATTGCATAACTCAGCAGGTTGTATGTTCTTTCTCATTCCTGAAATTTTTAGAATTTTTCATCCAGATGACATTCAGAACGTTATTTTTTCCTTCGGTTCCCAATCCTCATTCATTGGTTCGTAATTAAAGAATCAGCAGATGGCTAGCTAGCGAAGGTCAAATAATGGACGTGCCTACCAAATTCAATGTGCGTCAAGTAGTTTAAAAACGCAAATATTTATCTATAACGCCTCTTAATCCCCCGCAATGTCCCTTGGGGTCCATTTTCACAAAAACCCATTTTGTAACGTATCTTTACTCCATGAACGGAGCGTGCCTACGAAGTTTCAAATCTGTACTTCTAATAGTTTAAAAACGGAAATATTAATCTATACCACTTCTTAAACCCCCTCAAAAAACCCCTAGGGGTTGATTTTTATAAAACCTCTTTTGTAGCTGATTCTTACTACATAAAAGGCATATACTTACCAATTTTCAAATATGTTGGTCTGTTAAAAAACTGAAATATTTAACTATAACACACTTTAAGTCCCCATAATGCCCTTTGGAGGTCGATTTTCACAAAATCCTTCCTTAGTGTATCTGTGCTCCATAAAAGGAACATGCCTACCAAAATTCAAGTCTATAGCCTGAATAGTTCAGGAGATATGATGAGGGGGTCGCTTTTCTCCTTTATTTTACGCACTTGCCTCCGAAAGTCTGTGTACAGTCAATCATCTCATGTGTTTATACTATAATTACTATTAAAATCTCACTTCAGAAAATAAACATACCTGTCAGGAATTCTTCAAAATTTCCTTATTCAAACAACAGCAACAAAATTCACCTTAACATGAAAAAACAAGAATGACCTCCAAAATAATCTCCAACCACCCCTGCCAAAAAGTTGCGTACACTTACAAAATAGAGCTTCTAAAGACTTTTTGTTGTAAAATAATTGCATTGAATCGTGTTTTTAACTGAAAGCTTGTGTAATTCCATGGCAGGCAACAGAAAAGATATCGATATATTATTGAAAGAAAAATCATCATAGATCTACAGAAAAGTTGAAAATTCTTAAGGCAATTGCTGAAACTGTTAATGGGAGATATTCATTGATTCAAAAAAAGGTTCATAAACTACAAATCAACTAAAATTGTAACGTCCGAGCCAAAATCCGTTCACCCGTCTGCAGTGTCACCTGGAGAGTCTTGCTTTATAATACGCTCTATAAAAATAAATCCAAAACTATGAGCTTCATAAATAGCTAAAAGAGTTCCTGAGATATTGCAAAAAAGTGTGACCTTAACTACAATTTGAAGAGAACTGAAAAAGGATGACTATCATAGCCGAGTTGTACACAAGAAGCCAATCATCTCTCGAGTGAACAAAGCTAAGAGAATGAATGACCTTTAGTAAAAAACACCTAAATAGGGCACATAATTATTAGGAAAATTTAATATATTAATTTGAAAGTACTCTTTATATTTTCGGTATTAAAAAGGACAAAAGTATACTCTCAAAAATTCCTGCACATATTTTAAGAAAGGGCTTTTTTTTCGACTATCAAAGATGGAGGAGGAGGTATAATGTTTGCGGGTGCATCGGAAGCCTTTGGGTTGTAATCTGGAATTTATTAAATCAACAATGTGCAAAACTGATTACCTGAACTTATTAATTTTCAATAGGACAAAGGTACCAAGCAAATGTGTGTGCCAAGCAAATTGTGAAACCATGGCTGTTCTATCGTGTTCCAAACCAATTCCGTAAGCCATCCCAGTCCTCAGACCTAAGCACAATACTGAATTTGCGGGATTTCCTCGAGTGAATAATTAAGGAGAATATAATAACATCCAAAAAAATGCTCAAACCTGTCGTAGTAGAGGAATTGAACAAAATAGCATCAAATGAGACAACTAAGCTAGTTGAATCCCTGTCTCAAATATGTTGAGAGAGTTATAGAAAGAACGAAATAGCTTAAAAAGTATTAACTTTTATTTACAATCCATTATTGTAAAAGTTTTTTCTAGTGTACGCAGACTTTAGTTGCATACAATTTGTCATTCTCAAGTTATAAATATTTGTATTACTTATAATAATCCTATTATTTGTAATAACAAGGGATTATTGCTTATACTATTTGAATTTCCGTGAGGGAATTAGAGGAATCAATTAAAAAATAGTATTAATTCAGAAGATTTAATGAGTGATTTTTGCATGAATATGAAAGCTGATCGTGTGTACGCAGACTTTCGGAGACAAGTGTAGATTACAATGAATATCCAATGTGAAAGGCCTTTATATTCTACAGTAAACTACAGCATAAACGGTCAAATGAAAAAATACTAGCATAACCTCCTACGATTAACTGTTACATATGATTATAGTTCAAATGGTGCATGAGTTAAAGTTTGAAGTGATCAGTAAAGTAATTCAGGTTTGTGAATATAAGAATGGGTCTTACTTTTGGAACATTCATCGCATTTTTGCCTCGCCCAGCATGGAACCCTTTTCTGTTGTGCATTGGATACTAAAATAGAACATAATAACAAAAATAATGCAAGTATAATCTCTTAATAATTTTTAAATTGAGCTGATAAAATTACACAAAAAAAACCATAATTATTGACGGAAAAGATATGTGAAGAGCTCAGAGACGTTTTTAAGTGACTTGTGGAGGCCCTGGGCCCCTACACAAATGTAGGGCCCCCCTATGACCCTTAAAAATAGATAATACATAGCATACGTTGTCAAATACGAGTACAAACAGTTACCCGAAACAAACAAATGTGCATGACTTAAAATCGCATAAATCGACTACTCCGATTACCGCTAATTGACTGAAAGAATAATGATGGCTTATGGTGGTAGACCTTGACCTATACATGAACGACGGTCATCACATAATCGCACAGTCTTGCCACTGTTGCCAGTTGACATATACTCCGAAATTCCAAGTTTTTCGGAGAATACAACCGGAAATAGCATTTGACTGTTAAAACTATTCGAATCTAGATCTTATTAATGCTGATTCGAAAACGAGATGAGGCCCAGGACCCGGATCCAGTTGGCTCATGCCTTCAGACGTCCCTGGTGAAGCTCCCTCTCATGTAATTCATTTCCAACTGTTGTATCGTTTTTTTATTTGTCTTATTTTCTTACAATTTTGAAACAAAATTATATCATTCATCATCTGATATCATAAAATTCTACTTTGTAACTAACTCAACAAACTGAATAATATATATTTCCCTGAATTGTTCTAATTATAATGAAAGGTTCAAAAGTTCATAGGTTTTCATAATTTCTCATAAATAAAGTATTTTCATTAAATATCCAGACATACTTTTTCGCCAATAAACAAATAAAGCTGTGCGTGGCTAGATGCATATATATTGGCGAATTCAATACGTTTGAAAAATATTTTTTTTCTGCAGAAGCCTGTCAGTTGCTGATAAACTGTCAATGAATGAAAAACAGTAAATTAGCACTGTCAGATTTTTGTTTTTTGACATGAATTTATAGTCATGAATTAATCCCATTAGATGAAAGCCTGTTAACAAAGTAGAATAACACGGTTCTTCCGCACTATCGGAACAATACCAACGTTCAAGAAAACTCGCCAAGTTTGCAACCCCGATTTCACATGTGCCGTGCGCACTGCATTGGCAACCATATTCTTCCTTTCATATAATGTCGCTAACATGGTTGCGATAATACGTAAGAACCAGGAATTTTCATTTCTGCGAATACATGTAACTTTAAAAATTAAGTTCATTTTTATTGAAATCACAGGCACAAAAAAATGGTGATGTATAGTTTATTGGCAGCTAAATAATAAACCTTTGTCATCTAAAAACATTTTTATAAAGTTTAGTTTAAAGATTATGAATGTGCATATATATATATTTATATTGATTTATAAGGAATTTCTTGGAATTTTGACTCTTTTAATAAGACTCCGCTTTTGTGTATTTCCGTCTCTTCCTTTTTTGGGGAAAGGGAACTGGATCTGACGAAAACATATACAATCTAGATTCCAATATACTAATAAGACCGAACGGGGAAACGTAAGAACAAATAGGACTTATAAATCACCGACCAATTCGTCAAATGAAAAAACATCGCAAAATGCCACGATATGAAGCCAGTAGTGGGGAACTGTTTCCCCGCATATACCTAAACAATACCATTATTCACGCATACATGACTATTTCGTATTGTAAAATATTTAGTACTATTTAGGAATGTCTTTTCGTTATTTTGAACCAATTTTTAATCGACTATTTAAATTATATACAGTATAAAACAATTGTTTAAGTAGAAAAATTCTCTTCCATATTATTATCGTCTGTCTTAGTTCGATAATTCGCGCTACTCTATTTTTATCTCATTACTTAATTTATTTGCTGATATATAATCGTCTGCTGTTAAAGTTAAGTTGCTTTAGTTGGCATCTTTTGTAATTATTCTAAATATGTTTTTTTTTCTTTTCAGTTGGAGAAAAGAATTGTAATGCATTGTCGACATTTTATCTCATTACTTAATTTATTTGCTGATATATAATCGTTTGTTGTTAAAGCTGAGTCTGTTTCTTTAATTGGTATCTTTTGTAATTAAATGGAATAAACTTTGGCTGCTCTTATTCTCTAAAAAAGCATTTTGCGACGTCTATTGATTTGGGGAAATCGGTACACCATGTAATACGTAAATACAGAAAAAAATATATTTTGTTTTTATATGATAAATATTTCTTTTAATACAACCGCTACAATAATAATGTGCCCAATGACGAAAGAAAATTTTACTTACCTAATATATGACTCAGGAGGATTACGCAAAATAGAAATCCGTACGTGTGCATTCTTGAAAAAGAAATGAATAGCTTACAAAAAGTTAAGTACAAATATATACAGTGGACCCCAAAAGTGTTCGTACACTTGCAATTTTCTAAAAAAATTAATGTTTTAGACTAATAAAAATTAATATATTGTAATTGTAATTTTTTTGTGATATCTGCAACTTGTTCTTAATAGAATGACATAATTATTTTTTTAAATGATATAACTATTGTTCTTAAAAATTAATAATAAAAAAGCTATTGAAAAATTACGCCACAAAAGTCTTCGTACACCTAACAAAAATCTCAAATTAGCTTTAAATATTGTATTTCTTTCTTACTTTAGTACTTAGTAGGATATATTTTAGTGTCCACAATAACTTTTAAATGTTTTGGTAAAGATGTAATCAGTTTTTTTGTAATTTCTGCATCGGTTTTCCTCTATGCTTCTGTTTTTATTGTTTTTACTTCCCATTATGTGTTTATATGTCATGTTTTCTTTTTTTTTAAATCAAATTCTCCCCAAATATGTTCTACTGGGCTAAATAAACTGATTGAGGAGGTTTTTTCAGAATTTTGGACAGGTATAGACACCAGCGGCGTACAATGAGATCAGAGCGCTCGGCGTCCTTATCCTGTTAAAAATGAAGTAGTCTCCTATATCAAAATTTCCGGCGGATAATTTAAAATTTCACTTTAAAATATTTAAATAGAGCTGATGATTCCCAATACCATCAAAAAATACCAAATTACCTAATTTTGAGGCCGATTTATACCACCACGCAAGACCACTTCCATCTCCATGGTTTATTGATCCAATTTGTTTCTTGGGATTAAGTTTCAGAAATTTCAAAATTGACAGCAAATTGAGATTGGGATGACGGAAAATTAAACATTTTTGGTTCTGATGGGCATTTAATAGTTTGTAAATAAAAAAAAATGAGGAATTTGATCCCATGAATTTATGTGGAACAATAACTCATCCACCTCCATGCTTCAGCATGGAGGTGAAGAAGTTCTTGCATGGGAGTGTAAATCGACTTTAAAATTAGGTAATTTGATTTTTTTATGGTATTGTGAATTATGAGCTCTATTTAAATATTTTAAAATTAAATTTTAAATTATCTGCCGGAAATTTGGTTATAGGAGACTACTTCATTTTTTAACAGGATAATGATGCCAAGCGCTCTGCTCTCAATGTACGCCGCTGGTGTCTCTATAACTGTGCAAAATTCTGAAAAAAACCTCCTCAATCAGTTTATTTAGCCCAGTAGAACATATTTGGTGAGAATTTGATTTAAAAAAAAAAAAAAAATGACATATAACCACATAATGGGAAGTAAAAACAATAATAACAGAAGCATGTAGGAAAACCGATGCAGAAATTACAAAAAAAAACTGATTAAATCTATACCAAAACATTTAAATGCTATTGTGGATACTAAAATATATCCTACTAAGTACTAAAATAAGAAAGAAATACCATACTTAAAGCTAAGTTGAGATTTTGTTAGGTATACGAAGACTTTTGTGGCGTAATTTTTCAAAAGCTTTTTGATTATTAATTTTTAAAAATAATAGTTATATCATTTTTAAAAAAATAATTATGTCATTCTATTAAGAACAAGTTGCAGATATCACAAAAAAATTACAATTACAATATATTAATTTTTATTAGTCTAAAACATTAAATTTTTTAGGAAATTGCAAGTGTACGAACACTTTTGTGAGGTCCACTGTATATATATATAACAGACAAATTTGATAGCGCATTTTTTGAGTAAATATGTTCAGGAAAAATGAAATGTTGAGGCATGAATTTACTTCCAAATTGTAACAAACTACATGTAAAGGAGTTTTATGTAATAATTTAAAAAGAAGTTTTATTGGGGTAGAATTTTATAAAATGGCTAAAAGACTAAAGAAACATATTTAAAAGTAAAATAAGTAGGATAATATTAAATTAATTTATCTAATAACATTCTCATTATAATGGAAAATAGTAGTGTAGGTATTTATTAGTTGTATGAGTCATAGTTTGGTCATTGCTTTTCCAAGTTCTCAAGAACACGAATAGTAGCCCATCTACCGTTTACATAATGATACAAATGTAAGTTCGTCAAGCCTACCATAAATTAAGTGTAGGATTCTGTAAGAAGAATCCTAGATCCTAGAACCAATTTATCTCTAAAAGACCTGTAACCAATGACATTACATCTTCAGCTGAACTTATTGCTTAAAACCTGTAGCAATAAAATTTCCTTCCATTGAAAAAGAAAAAAAAATTTTTTTTTAACCCTTACTTTATCAGAAACTTACAGATATTCATCATTACAGCAAAATGGTACGAAATTCTAATTAGCAGTACATTCAGAAGGAAAAGGGCTGTAAAATTAACCATATTTGAAAACCGCGCTCCCTGTTTGCACGATAATATCAGCTGCTGGTATACGTAAGTCACAATAGTAAAAAAACAAATAATATTAAAAAAATATTTTTAAAGTCAATTCCTACTTAGGTGAAGAAAGAAAAAATTTATTTTAGTGCATTTAAATTTAATTATTGAATTTATTTTTGAAAAAACTGTATTAACATTGCGTCATCCACAAGTTTAAAAAAATATATTTGAACTTGAGTGGCACTATCTGTTGTAGTTATTATAACTTCTTCAGAAATAACGCAAAATAAATATAAAATGAATCAAGTAATATAAAAAAAGTTTAAGTCACTTTGAATTGATGAATAGAAAGTATTTTATTAACGATTGAAAATTTGAACAAGATGTGTATGTGTGTGTGTGTGTAAACTAATAGTAGAGAGTGAAAAAAGAGCATGATTTGTGTCTGCATTGTTGTAACAATGCACTCTCGGTTTGGCTAGTTTGGCTGAAAAACCGGTTTTCGACGCCAACTTTTGATATTGTTTTATATTGACAGTTACATTGTTACAACAATGGAGACGAATTTAAGTTGGCGTCGAAAACTGGTATTTAATTTAATAAATTAATATTTGAAATAACCGTATTAACATCAAATGTCATCCACTACAAATTTAAAAAATGCATTTGAACTTCAGTTGATGAATAAAAAGCATTTTATGAACGATTTAAAATTTGAACAAGATATATATATATATATATATATATACTGTGGATAAGACTTTATTCTATCATGACTATAGTTATCTTAGGTTTATAACTATTTTGTGTATATTTTTGATATATATATATATATATATAGGAAGAATGTGAACTAATTGTAGGAATTGAAAAAAGCGTCATCTTATGACATTAGCAACAGGTATAAACCAAAAATTGTGTTTTCTACATGTTGCCTCATTTCACTATCTGAACCCTTTAAGGGATAAGTATATGGAAATTAAGTATTACTTAATTATTAGATAAATATATAACGAAATAAAAAATAACTCTTATTTAAAAGAGAGAGTCAGTCGTCTTTAGTTATGGATATACAGCAAATATCGCTATCGTATTACGAGTGACTCCCTTTCACACAACACATTAAGATCAAACAACGCGAGATCAAACATGAACACTTTCTTAGTGCAATTACTGTGAGGATATATCATATATATATAATCTTGTATATAACTTTAAAATTGGCGTAAGTTTATAGTGATGCATACAATTTTAAAATACATAAAAAGTAAGCAAACATGTGTTAATTCTTTCATCCAAAGTAGAACTTCAGAAAAAAAAATTCAAAAGTTTTTAAAAAGAATTTTTTAATCCAAAATATCTTGGAAGATTTAAAAATTTTAAATCTTTCGCAACAATTATTAATATTTCTAGATAGATAAAAAGAAAAGTGTTGCGTCTAAAATGTACATCGGATAGAGTACAAAAAAAAATCATCTAATATATAAAATTCTCGTTTCACAGTGTTTGTAACCAAACTCCTCCGAAAAAATGTAGCCGATTCTTATGAAATTTTGTGCGTATATTCAATAGGTCTGAGAATAGGACGTAAACTATTTTTCTCATTCCGATATTGTAGTTAGTTAAAAAGATATTAATTATAAAAACCTTAAAACGCTTAATTGTCTTAACCCTGCGCGTTATTTTTCCAGCCTAGGGTCGTGAATGAACAGAGGGTGAAATTTTTCGGTATTCTCGACGTTATTTAAACAGCCATCCGAGTTTTGTTTTTAAAATCAGACAAAAAATAATTACAGAATCGGAAAGATCATTTCTTTCGCCACGATACAGTATAATTTGTTTTGCAAAATAATAATATTTTCTATTTTTTATGATTTTTTTAAAATCGAGTTAAGACCGATACGTTTTTATGAAAATCTTTTTCTAAATCGTTGCATATGAATTTATTTTCGTGTTATTAAAACAATATTTTGTGTTAAATAAGTTCATGCGATTTTATTTTTGAATCAGTTATTTAAAAAATAAAATGCTGAAAACTTTTTTTTCTATGATTTTTTAAAAAATACTCAGACTTTTAACTCAACATTAAATAACTTCATCATTTAATAAAATCATCGTACGAAACTTTTTTTACGTTTGTAGAATAATATTGTCCAACTTCTGTGTAAAGATTGAAAAACTTGCTTAAAAATTACGGATTTTTTAAAAAAAAATGGTGATTTTCGTAAAATACTGTTTTTGCGAGAAGTAATTTAAACAGTTTTTTTGTACATTTTTTATTTGAAAGTACTTTGATTTTGCAATTAATGTGTGAAATTTCAAAATTTTAACGTAAAAGTTAAAAGCCCTAAAAAAATGAAAACTTAAAAAAAATTCTCAATTGCGTCGAGGTCATTCACTTTGCGTTAGCTTTCTGTTTGGAAGACGGGAAAGGTTGAGATAGCTTTGAGTCTTTCACTGATGCAGAAAAAGGGGAATTCCTTCATAACATTGCTATTTGCGGCAGGACGCTCATTCATATAAGGCATCACAACCGACAGTTTTTTTTTATTCTTAAAGATTGATGTATTGAAGAACAGTGGAATATAAGAAAAATATATCATAAAAAATATATTGAAATATTCTGAAATATATTTTTATCACATAGTATTATTTTCTTTTTGAATTTTATACTGTAAATGTGTAAATAAAGGTTTTTTACCTTTTTTTTTAATCTAACACTCAAAAACAACGCAATAAAGATATAAACAGTTGTTTCAATAGGTAACGGTAAGAATTTTTGCATTAATTATATTTGTGAAAAATTTAATCGCGTTTTTACTCCGTTATCATTATTTTAAATAAGTTTATTTGCAATACATTTAAATGTATTGCTTCAAATAAATATTTTTTTAAAATAAAGTAGTATTGTTTCCTGTAAATCATTAAACGAAATTTTTCAATCGTTATGTATGGATTTCTTATAATTATGATAAGAAAACCATCTAAACTAAAAAAGTTTATACTTTTCTCTTTTGAAATCAGTGATTTAATAAATTTATAAATACCAAACATCACTTATTTCGTCACGATTCGAATTTTTTCCCCTTCGAAACAATAATACTTTGCCTATTTTATGATTCCTTCTAAAATTAATAAATATCGATACATTTAAATGAATATGATTTTCAAAAAGTTCATTGATTATCTAGAATCAGTAATTTAAAAAATAAAATGCCGAAAACTATCTTTTTTTTTAAAGAATTTTTAAAAAAAACTTTTTTTTTTTTTACAAAATAATGATATTTTGCATATTTTATGATTTTTTTTTCTAAAATGAATCAATATCGGCGTCGAACATTTAAACAAATCCACAATTTTACTTCAAAATTTAAAATAGTAGTGAAATTTCGTAATTTGAAAATGTTAAACGAGAAAGCCATGACACGCACTCACGTCCATGCACTCGCATCGTACGCGTCACACCCACACAAAAAATCTAGTATCAGAAAGAAAGGAGGAAATTAACATAGGGATTAAGTTATACCCCCGGTAAAAGCCCGTGCAACACTGGGCCATGCAGCTAGTACTTATATAAATTAATATAGTAAGCTAATATTCTAAAATTTTAATTTAAATAGATGATAGGCGCGAATTTGCAAAAAAATTATAATAATTTGAATGTTCTGTTTATACTAAATGGGGACATTAAATTTAATAATAATGTAGGTATTTCTAATGTGGGACTTTTTCCCTTCTTCGTGAATTTTACAAAAAATAATCATTTAATTCAAAAGTTATTTCCTTATCATATAACAATTTAAACGCTTAGATTAATGAAAAAATATCAAGAAATCTTGAAGAAAGCTTAACTGATAATCGTTTGAACAATCTTTCTTCTTCTTAAAATTGTTTACTCGAAAATTTATCTTGTAGTACTGCATAAATGCCTATTATTTCTCTCATCTAAAAGCATAATATGAATAAAATCCGTTCCATTTTCAATCGACTTGAGTGGCTCGATGAATTTGTTTTTAATCGTATCAAAGTTAAATTCTCAATATAAAAAATGTTTTAAAAAGTAAAATCCCTCCTTTCAAAAAAAAAAAAAAAAAAAAAAACGAATTTATATATAGTCAATTGACACTCACGCCTATATCAAAAGTAAATTATATAAATCTTACTTTATTCGTAAATACAGTATGAAATATTTTTCTAATGATGTATTTCTAGTTATTTTTTTATCAACAGTAACATACTTTATTAATTTAATATTTAATTTTTAAAAAGGGCAATTTGAAAGCACATTAAAATCACTCAAACTCTCATTATAGGAGATAAAGTTTCCACAGAACTAAGGGCTTCCACTCAAACTAGTACCAGTATTTTTCTCAAAAACTTAGCTGTTGACTTTCTAAACTAGTTTAAAACATTTCTTTTCTCTGTGGAAAAACTCGCATAATTCTAATAACGGCAAAAATTTCTTTCGAATTTTATGCTAATAGATCATCTAGAAATTTTCATTTTGCAAATGTAGGTTTGGATTTCATTGAATTCTCAACAGGGGTCCATTATTTTTCATCTGATTTTAAATTAAGAAGGGAAAAAATATTATTACTAACAAATTAAAAATGTTTTAGCAATAGGTATAAAATGGCGATTTTTTAATTTCAACGCGATTTGATTTTAGAATGTTTTTATATTATTTATTCTTAAATTAAAATTTTGCATTGCTATATAGAAAATTTTTAATAAAGGTGATTCGTTATTGCAAGATTTTTATTAATATTTACTTGATGAGTAAAAACTTTACTTGTCCTGTTATCAAACAAAAGCCTTGAAAATATAGAATAAAAATATAAAAAGATAAGTCAAGTTCTTTTTTCAAGTAACTTTTAGATAGCAATTTTAGCATGGCGTTAAAATCTAAAGTATTTAATTTTATCGAGGAATTTACAATGTGAAAAACGCGTGAGTATTTGTTTGATAATTTTTCATCGTCATTTCATCAATTTATTTTTTATCAGAAATAACTTTAAACAGGAAAAGAAACAACTGTAACATCCTTCATTAAAAAAAAACATCAAATTCTTTCAACACGCTCCGGAGTTAATCTGTGAATCATTGGAACCTCGTCCATTTAGTAATCGTCTGTTTTGCGCAAATATTCGAACTTAACTAAGGTATCGACTACTTGCGACAACTTTTTTTTTAAATAAAAAAAAGAATGGAGATATGAGGATTTTTTTGTTGTTTTTAGATTTATTTAGTACACATTTTAAGAAAAATGTGCTAAAACTCAGAAGAGAAAAAGAAATTATTATTACTAAAATGGGAAAAAATGGGTAAAAAAATTGACAAAAAATTAACATAAACGGGGCCCATTTTGTACAAAAAGTTTTTCAAAAATATTGCTAAAATTTCGCTTATAAATTTGATTTTTGTAAAATTCAAGTAATTTATTTTAAATTTTGATAGTTAAATAGTAATATTTATTGGTATTGAGTCCTAAAAGAGCATTTATAATGTTTTAGTATGCTATTTTGTTAAAAAGTACTCCGAACGTGTTCGGATACCTTAAATAATTAGTACAAATCAAATCTAATTAAAATTAAAGAAGAGTCTGAATTGCACCTGCTCCTCTTGAATACACTTACCATGCATAAATTCTGATAACAAAATTAATATCAAAACGAGACTTGAGTATTTTTTAATCTATTAACCGGTTTATACATTTTTATATAAATGGAAATCCATTAATGTAAAGATGCAAAACATTAAAAAAATGCACTTTTAAATAAACTAACCTCTTTTTAAACAAGAAGACATCAAATAGTTAAGTTTAAATAGTGCTCAGTTTATTATAAGATCTTATCATAAAGAGAAGAGATAAATATTTAATATTATTTTTCGTTTTGAATAATCAAAAATAAAAATTTTACCTTTTTGTTTTGTTTTGTTATGATGCTGGAAGACAGTTGAAATTGCGTAAAAGTTACTTCGGGTTAGTGATTTACTTTTTTTTTCTCTGTTTCTGTTCTTTCTTTTAGTGGTAGAATGTTCGTGTTTGATAAGTTCGCTTCCTGTGAAATTTCCTGTGACAGATGGCTCTTCCTTTTTGTCTGTAGACCGAAAAGAACCATTTATGTTAAAGTCAAGACAAAGGTAAGCATATTTCCTTACATAGTTTCGGTTTTGCATTAGTTTTAAAATTCCTGCTAAATAATCGTAGCTCAACGTCTGAGAACACACGCAATAAATATTACTTACATTTAAAATATCCGAAAACATTGAAATGACCAATATCGATCAAAACACACATTTTGGGGTCTTTTAAAAGTTTTATTGAACAGAGCAATCCTTTGGTTCCACAAAATATATCTTATTTTGTTTCTTCGTTACACAGAGGACAAGTTACAATAAATTACAATTTTTTTAAAAAAAAACTGGAAGGGGATCTTTAATCTACCAGAAGTGGGCATTAAAATGGTTCAAAATCTTTCATGGAGAGTCTAATGACTCTATAAAACTTTTGAACTTTTTGAACCTGATATTTATATAATTTTTAGGTGATGTGCTAAAATAATTATTACTGAATAAATCTTTTTGAGTTATAGCTTGTTATTTCAATAATAGCCTCATAAAGATGACACATTTTTTTTAATATTCATTCGACCAGTTCTAAAAGCTTTACATTTTAAAAAAACAGTTAAGGTTTCCGACTATCCAAAAATTGTGAATTTTGCCAAAAATTGACAAACTTTTAATATGATTTTATTTTATAGGCCATCTTATTAGCTTTATAAAATTACCAAGTTTATTATTTTAAGTTCACTAGAACAAAAAGTACAAGCTTTTTAGTAAAAGCAGATGCCATTACTTTAAGCAAGATGTCAGACTTTAAAATGCGTTTTACTCTAAATGTTTTTTTTTAAATGCTCAAACGGGGACAGGGGGGGATTGCTCAAAAAGTTTTGAAAATAATTAACTGAAATATTCTGTGTATGTTCTGTATAACAGTAGACGTGTTTTAACTTTCAGATTTATTAATCACTGTTTTATTACAAAATTTATAGTCCTTTGTGTGAATATAATCACTGATTTTTTAAGCAACATCATATAATAGCTGGGATAAAGTGCTCTAGTTTTTGTAAAAAATTAAAATATCTCTTATATATCCTGAAGGTCATTTTAAAAATGAATAACATAGCTACACATCAGAATTGAAAGTTTGTTCTTAAACTTTTGGTACAGAATTGGCTCCGTTTATGTTATTTTTTGTCAATTTTTACCCATTTTTTCCCATTCTAGTAATAATAATTTATTTTTCTCTTCTTAATTTTAGCATATTTTTTTTACAATGTACTAAACAAAACTACCCCCCTTCCCCCCCAAAAAATCCCCATGTCTCCATTTTTTTAAAAAAACGTGGTCGCAAGTAGTCGGATACCTTAAATTTTAGTACATTATCTAGATAAATGTATGTACATTTTAGAAAACCTCTATATTTATATAAAATTATTACTTCTTTCTCTAGTTGCTTTAAAGAATTCTCTAAGAATTTCTAAAATTTCACATATAATTGTGATTTTTGCATAGATTAAATAATGTATTTAAAATATTGCTGGTTAAGCATTAATATTTATTGGTATAGATCCCTAAAAAGTATTTATAATGTTTTAGTATGCTATATTTTTAAAGGAGTATTCTGAATATGTTCTGATACCTTATGTAAGAAATAGTACTTAAACAGGGGTGGGCAGACTTTTCCAGGGTGCGGGCTACTTTAAATTTTTTCAAGCAGTTGCGGTCCACCCAGTATTGGTGGCGCACACAAGGGTGGGGGAGGGGTCCACGGGTCCGGTCCCTCCTTCATAACCCTTCATTTTTTTTTTTCAGATTCATTATAGTCCCTTGTATATAGTATGTAAAATGTAATTAAGCATTTGACATAAGTAATTTTTTTTTATTTATTAATGTTATTATTTATTCCGTATTTTTTTTTTTTTTTTTTGCTGTTTTTTGTTCCCGACAATTGACAAAATCAAAAAAAAAAAAAAAAAGAAAGAAATGTTTTGTTGCGTATTTGGGTCTGATATGTGAATGGTGGACTTTCAACCCTCGACCCCTTCCCTTTAAAAATTCTTGCATACGCTACTGCCCAATGTCGTAGGTGTGGTGAAGTGAGGAAAAGGTTATTATTATAACTTAATAATAAGTACGGAATATGTACTTATATACCTGCAGAGCTAAAAATAAAAAAAAAACACTTTTAAAACAGCGTTTAAAAAGTAAAATATTCAAGATACAAAATAATAATAGCCCCAAATATATAATTACATCCAATGATACATTTATTATGAAACAATTCAAAATACATTAAAAAAAAAAACATTTTTATCTGCCGTTAATTTTTGTTGTTATAGTCAGTAGAAGGCTCAATCTGCGTACTGTCAGCCAATCTTGAATATTTTCATTAAAAATTACTAACTAATAAAATTTTTAGGTGGTCACTCCAAAATGTCTTGGCGGTCCACCGGTCGATCGCGATCGACGTAATGCCTACCCCGGGTACTTAAAACATCTGAGAAAAACTTCGGCACGAAAATTCTGTAGAAGAAATCTAAACAGAAATATTCCTATTTATTCTGGTTCTATTGTTTTTGTATTTGTGCGGGCTTAAGGAGTAATTTTTTTTTCTTTTTTTAATATTCTTTGTTACTTTGGACAGTTATTCCTCTTGAAGTGAAAGAGATATGCTTTAAAAGAAAATTTATAACTTCATTAAAAATGAAAAGACTGATTTAAAATTCTTTTCAGAACATGTGCTCTAAAATGCATTTTAGATGATTTCACGCTTAATACGTTTTTGTATTTCGTCAAATATTCTACGTTTTCTTAACTGCAAGAAAACGTTATTTGTTTTTCATTTTTGTCAAAATGGTGAATTGAAAGTAATTATTTCCTAGAGTATATTTACCTAATTAATAACACATTTCAAACAATGTTAAAGCAATACCGGCAAGCATTCTTTGACTCTATTTGCTGATAAAGCAATGGGCGTTTCGAGTTATAGTTTTTTAACCTGGAAAGGAACGCGCTTTGGTAGATGTTTTGAGAAACCTTGAATTTGCCCCGGTTCAAGGCAAAAGTGTTACAACAAGTCTGCTGATAATTGTTTCAGTTATGAATGCGTCGTTCAAGGTCTTGAAATGGCACGGGGAGTGATAGAAGAGTTCAACCCTTTTGATCGATCACAGATTAAAAAGCGTGTTATTTAAAACAAAAATAAAATCAAATAATCTCTCACAGATACTTTTATCTCATAAAAGGGTTTACAATGGCAGAAATCAATGAGATTTCAAAAAAAGAAAAAACATCACAACTCTTATGATTTATAGTTAAATAAATGTTTTGAAAAAGAAAGTTTCCAAAACGACGAATGATTTTCTTAGTTTGTATCGAAAAATTTCTCCTTTTGTTTTTCGCCTTAAAACACGATTAAATTGAAATTTAGGTGACAAACATTTGAAAAACGAGTCTTGTTTTTTACAACAAATATGGAGACTATACCTGTTAGGACAATTATATAATCTCACATGTTTTATCTAGTACAAGCAACATTAAAATCTATTTACTCTTTTATGATCAGTGGAACATCGTTTAAACAATAAGCAACATTTTGAACACGCATTATAGATTTTCATTGTCTTTCTTCAACCCATTATACCCTTTACCAATACCGCTATATCAGCCGTATCAATAGATAATTGGGAATTGAGCCCCAAGATACAGGATCCCAATATGTGTAACATTCTTACACTTTGAAATTAGTTTCTTTTATTTCTTTTCTAAAAAAAGGGCCCCCAAGGAATTTTCATACAGAGCCCACTCAGAATTAGCTACGCCAGTGCTGATTAATAGTGAGTAAAAAAGGGCCTCTACAACAGAAAAGTATTTAAAACCTAACTGAAAATACTTCTACATTCATTTCACCCTTCCCTTCATTTACAACAGAGGCAAGCTCAATGGCGTAACGAACCCCCACTCTTGCAAAATCATGTTTTGCATTTAAAATTTTATAAACTGGTTAAATATGGCTTCAATCAGATTTTGGGCCCCTTAGAATTCTGGTCCCTGTTCCCTCCCGCACGATGCAGGGGTGCGCTAATTTTTAAGCTAATAGTTACTCGGTAATTTTGTAACATATATAGATATAGATAGATAGATAGATATAGATATAGACAGATAGATATTGTGGTTCATAATATTTTACATATGCATATTATAATATTATGTAACAACTTAATGTTAATTTAAATTGTCTTTTACCTTCATATTAAATTAAATTCTAATCTTGTATATTTTTACGAATATCATTTGTGTGTGTGTGTATTTTTATCGAATATACGTTAATTTTGAGTATCATTTGTAGAAATGCCGTTCTCATTTTATTTCCCCTAAGCTAAAAAGATTACACACTGCTCATATTTGTTTCCAATTCACAGAAAATATAATTAAATAACTTCCAGGAGAACCCTGGCTTTCAAGTATTTCCCTAAAACCACCAACATAGTTCATAAAATAACAACTATTTCTCTTGAACATGTGATTATGAAATTCTTATATTTTCTCCAGTTTTCCTTACTTTGGATATAGAAAGGAATAATTTTCTTTCTTCTGTTGCTTAGTGCTTCAGCAGAGATGTTACTCCTTTTTCTTTTTTGATTTTAAAACTACCGAAATGAATTCCCAAGTTTTTCTAATCGATTTTTTTTTGTCTTGGAACCACTTCAGAATCTCTTGATTGATTGTTAACGTCGAACTTTGAAACTAGATAGGAGCTGCCGGAAACGGACTTCCTAATTTTGCTTTTGTCAAACTAATGTCAATCATTATCATCATATCTGGCGAGACAGCCCCTCGTGGGCCATTGCCTTCCTTTGAAGAATCCTCCATAATGACCTTGTAACGGGTCTATTCGTGAGCCTCCTACTAATCCTCTTGGGAAGAACCTATCTCTTTAAATATTTTTTTATTGAAAACTTTCTACTCAAGAAGAAGATGCGGTTTATGTAAATCATGTCGTATATTTAAGCCTTAACTTTTGGTTCGAAAAAGAGAGAGAGAGGTTAAGAGTTAGATGATGAAACAGGGATGTCTAACCTTTTTGAAACGTGGGTCAAATTTTGTTTAAAAAAATTTTTAGTACTTGCTCGTTTTGCACTAGAGTTAGTTTAAAGATTTTTAACTGTGTATTTTTAAAACTAAACATGTTTAAAACTCATTTGGCTTAATGGGTAAAAATGGCCATGGTTTGACGATTTAAAAATTTTAATTGGGTTAAATATTTGTAAGTGTTTTGTGCAAATGGGGCAATAAGGGTGTAAATGAACAAAGAGTAATGAAAATTACATGCAATATATATTATGATATATTATTTATTCGTGTGTGTGTGTGTGACAAAATTTATAAAGTACTTAATGAGAAATCTGTTCCTGTTTATTTTCAGGTAGTTTTTTAATATTAGATTCATATTTCGTATTCATTAGTTAAACACATTTCGCAGTTAATTCCCTTTCAAGTCTATTTCTATTAGAAATTTTTACAAAGTTTATTAAAGAAAACAGTTTTTTACACGAATATGTGGACCCAAACACGTTAACAAAGCATTAACTAGTTTTTTCATTGATTTTTTTACAAATTCTCCTTTTGAAAGAAGTTGCCCGTAGCAAGCAATGCAATGGGAAACTAGCAGCTGAATGTTTTTTGGAGCCAAAAAAACTTTTAAAACAATGCTTTGAGAAAAATTCTCTGGGCCGCGGTAGCCAAGTGGTCAAGGTATCGGATCATGGTAGGCCCAGTTCGAGCCCAGTACTACTAAAGATCCGCCGTGAAGGGGCACGATGCAGGTTAAATCTCTCGAAAGCTCAAACGTCCTCCCGTTGGTGTGGTGTGGTAGTTAGGAGAGGGGGTGCCAGCTCAGGTGTCGTCCTCGTCACTTGACCATGGTTCAAAATTACGAGATCCATCGCCAAAAGCCCTCGTGTAGCTGAACAGTGCGACGTTAATATTCACTCACAGAGAAAATTCTCTTTTTTTTCTTTTGTAAGAAATAAGTTTTCCTTTCTTCATCTATTGACATGCCTAGATTAGAATGCAACCTTTCAAAATGCCTTTTTACATGATATGTATGTGAAATCCCTTTTTGATTATGAATTACACATATAACCATTTTACATTCCTTTCAATCACACCATATTTGTCAAACCATTTAGCTACATATGGCCTAGAACTTGTATAGCCTGTTTTTAATTTTTTTTATTTACCAACATAGTACAGAGCTACAATTAAAAATATCTATATTTAGAATACAATAATTTGAGAAGAAATTTTGTGTTAACATAACTATAATATACATACACATTAATACGCATTACTTTTAAATGCATTCGAAAGGGATGTCACTAAGTACAAAACTGGTACTGAGTGGTATAGGCGCGCCTCAAATTGCGAGTCAAAAGTGTAAAATCCATCGCTTCCCCGGTCATATAGGTGCAACCAATTACTTCGAGCCAATTCTGTGCCCTACCCCAGTGAGATGACCCTTTAAGTAAACACAAGTCAAATTTTGCGGGTATCCCATAATAACTTATATTATTACTTATACTCTTCAAAAAATCTTAAACGTTTTTCTGGCTGGAAAAAAAGTTCAGGTAGGACCCTCAAAATTGATACGACTCCTCGCCCAGGGTTCGGTTCGCTTGGGCGCCACTGTGACAACCTGCTAGCGGTTGTTGGTGTTTGGGATTTCGAGTAAAGATCAGCCATAACCAGTTTCAAATTCGGATTCATTTTATCCCACTGACTTAAACCACACAGCTAAAGGTAGGAAATGCACTACGTAACTAATTAGAAGAACAATCGCATGGCCTAAGGATACTTAACATATAAGTATAATTTGATCCACTTATTCGTGGAACATTTTGGACTTCTACGCTATAATCCACCGTAATTCTCTTACTAAATTGTACGACCTCCGGTCGTCATCCTAAACTCAATTTTATCACTTATTCTCCAATTATCAATAATTGGCCCTCCTACGATTATCCGTCAACTAACTATCGACTCTCAGTCGACTAACATCGCGTACCTAAATGTCAATGCTTAAATAGAACCACTTATTTGCATAAATAACGTCTTCTTCGAGAGAAAGCTTTCAAAAGAACATACAGTTAAAAAAGAATAAATTTACCCCAAGAGGATTAGTCGAAGGTTGGAGGATAGACCCGTTACGGTGTCAATAAGAAAACAAAATTAAATATAAGATATTTGCAATGTGTGATCTTTAAAAATAAATCTCCAAGCAGAAAGAAAAAAGCTTGAAAAGGTAAATAGTTTTCACGATCGACACTACACATTTGAGAAGATGAGTTTTAATGGCAGTTTCATGTCAAATTTAAGAATAAAAGCTTTTCTGACACTGCAAGGCGTAAAATACCTTGATTCTAAACATCGGGACACTATGTGTCTGCTTACTAAAGTGTTCGATTTTACCTAAATATTTTAAAATCAATCAATGATCACGTTTTTTCCCCCTTTACTCTCATGTATTGCGTTATATAATAGTTGGAATATATTCTCACTACTTCTACATTTAGAAATTTAAATGCAAGAATATTTCATCTTCATTTTATGCACACAAATTCAAGTACATAAAGTATAAAAACTATAACCATTCGTTTTAGAATTTTAAAAAAATCACACTCAAGCGACTCAATAATATTTAATCTTCAAATGCAGAATTTTTTTTTTTTTTTATCTAGTCTATGTTACTTTTTCCGGTGTTTTCAAATTTAAAAAAAATACACACCTACTTTATACAAAAACATATTATAGGATAATTAAGCTTGAAATTTAACTGCTAGCTTCGATTTTATATTTATTTATAATAAATGAATATTGTATACATAGGAAGTTTTATAATTAGCAATCAGTCGGTAAGTATGAATGAAAAGTGGAAAAATACACATCCACTTTATACAAAAACATATTATAGGATGATTAAGCTTTAAATTTAACTCCTAGCTTCGATTTTATATTTATTTATAATAAATGAATATTGTATACATAGGAAGTTTTATAATTAGCAATCAATCGGTAAGTATGAACGAAAAGTGAAAAATAATTTTTATTATAAAAAATTATATAAAATATTTATTGTTATGGATAAACTTCAAACGTGTATTAGTTTAATGTAAATACTTAGAGGTCATTGCGCACCATAAAAACGAGCTGTACTTAAAATCACAATCTCTATAAAATCGATTTACGTCTATACACATACGTAACTGTAACAGCTGAGTACGTAAGTATGTCACAGCTTCTATATCCATTAAATATATAAAATCAGCGTTTTCTATCATCAACAGTTCATTCACCTTTTTTAGCATCATTCTTCGACAAGGCCATCATTCGAAATTATTTCGAAAGGCGGTAGAGGGGCTTAGATTAAACTTTCACGGAGAAAAATAGGATTCAGTAAAAAAAAAAAGGAAATTTTATCTTTTTTCCACGGGAAGGTATTGTTTTTCCGCCGAAAAAAAGTCAAATTGTCGATGCCGTTCCTTATCTTTTTTCGGTTTTTCGTTATCTGTGCGGAAGTTGTACTTCCTGGTTTCCTTGGTTGTATCCCGCGAAACTGATGTACACGTCTTCATAACTATAACCGAAACACAATAGGTTCACTAAATTTCAATTGAAAAGGCAGTTACTCAAGGACGAATTGCAAAAAATGCTAATTGTTAGTAATGTGCATAAAAATAACATGCTAGTGTATCGGAAACAAAAATGCTTTGAAATTTTTAACCTTCGCTTAGGCTAGAAAATGATGTTAAAAAATATTATTCACATTCATTGTACAAAACAAGGGGATAACTATAATGAGATTGTCATGAAATATAACCTCCCCTAAGATTATCATCTCCCCGTCTACTGTTACTTCTTTCTGGACGTGTAGGCGGATTAATGAATTCAAAAGACATCTTTACAAATCACTATATTTATTGATACCTCTTAATCAAGGAAGGTTACATATGCACTATTCAAATTTAAGAACAATAAAACACAGTGGAGAATGGGAAGGAGTCACTAATTGCGGAACTACTAAATCTGAACTGAATCCACGAAAGATCAGCGCGTACAATTACAGCTAACACACGTACACGTATTTACAATTTCAAAGTCACTAACCTGATTCTTAAACTTCGGCAGGTCCGTCTTGTTGAATACTTGGATTCCGGTTGGATCGGATAAAGGCTAAATTTACTCTTGGATTTACGAATTCAATCTTCAGCTCTTCAGCTTTGCTTGTAGCTTTACTACACACTAAATTTGTCAACGACTGCGAGTTGATTTTCCGATGTTTCGATTCACTTTACTTTAAAAATCTACTTCTTCACTTTACAACTCTTTCTCATTTCATTTCATTCTCTCCTGTTAACTCACGAAACCCGAACTTATATAAAATATCTCATTTGCATAAATCACGCTTTGGCTCCCGGTGGAGATTGGTTGATATAAATAAAACTTTTAAGAAAAGTAGAGATTGTGAGTTTAAGACCGTCACAAGATTGGGGTGGAATGTACTTAAGGGACGAATTTCTTGAGAAGTGCTTTGCTCATCTTTTCAAAAAAGTCGACTAATTTTGTTGAAGGACTTGAAGGTAAGATCAAGACTTAATCTAACGGGGTTTGTACAGGGACGTCTTAAGGCATGGTCCAACTGGGCCCGAGCCCAGGGCCTCGATTACAAAGGTGGGGTCTCGTCTCGTTGTCGACTCAGCCTTAATAAGATCATTAGATTCGAATAGTTTCAACGGTCAAATGTTTCTTTCGGGTTATACTCGCGAAATAATGGGAATTTCGGACGATATGTCAACTGGCTACATATGAGGACCGTCGTTCATGCATAGGCCTATGCCTACCACCATACACAAGTATATTTTTTGTACATTTGACAACATTTGGGTCCACATTTGCGTAGGAGTCCAGGGCAGGGGTGTAGCAATCATTATATCAGCCGTATCAATGATATGGGGCCCCAAGAAGTGTAAGCAAAAATTCGTAAAATATTAAGGGGCCCTTAACAAGATCTCCAAGGTATTTTTGATGCAGGGCCCTCTTAGAACTAGCTACGCTAGGGGCCCCTAGATCCTACTTTTGAGTAGGAGCCCAGGGCCTCAAGACGTTCCTGGGTTTGTAACTCCCAAGACCCCAAACGGGCCCGTATTAGATCGCTTGTGATTGCAGATGCCTCGCAGCGGAGATACCGAGTGGAGATTAGCTTATGTTATGATTTCAGTTAGCATCCATCGACAAAGAATATTGTATAGGGTGATATTTGGAGAAGGGCGATCCAATTCATTCCACATTGAAACTTCAGCATGAAATAGACTATCTCGAAACGGCCATGTTGTTGTAGTTGGTTATACCACCTGTTTGACGTAGTCAGATCGAGGCCCACGAAATTCATCATGGCAACGGCCTCGAGATACGCCTGTCGTTTGCCTAAGCTTTGAGCCCATGAAGGTGACAGCACGATTTTGCTCATGATAGATGGCGACACCATTCGGATCCCCTGATTTAACGAGGACGTACTCCGTGTGTACTCGGAGGGCATTTGGTGCCATCGGGCATCGAACTTAATCACTATAGGCTACCTCTAATCACTAGGCTACCCACTTCCCGCTCATGTTCAGACTATAAACATATAGTTACTGTCAACGGACAATGAGTGTGGCTAGCACCAAACTTCAGCATTAATTTGCATTGCGAATATTAAAAGCAATAAATACCGATATAGTTTTCTTAAAATATTATTTTTATTTTAAATATGATGCTGTCAATAGATCAGGTATAAATAGTATTATGGAATCCAATCAGTTAATATAACCTACCCAATACGAGCAGTAATGACTCGAGACAACAAGATAATGATAATTGATTCCATTAAGAGGAAATTCAATTCATTGGTATTGACAAAGTTCTAAGTCATCAACATCCAAAGGAAGTATCTCTGTTCCGCAAACAGGAGTGCATGCGCCACAGATTATTTCATTAGGGTCTGGGGGCAAGGTACTTTAAGAAATAAAGAAAAGAAATAGGAAGCAATTCTCTTATTTTAATTTTGGAAGAAGATAATCTTTTTATGTTTATTCATCCATTTTTATTTGTTTCCTTTTTTTTTCAATGTATACTATTGAAATACGAGAGTAAACAAATTTATGTTTGTCCAGCTATCTTTTCATGAACTTCAGAGCACCACCGAAGGTATCGAAAGATAAGAAATAATCGATGAATCCTTTTTGACCATTTATACTCCAACATTACGATGTATTAAAAGATATTAATTAAGAACCCCAAAATGAATGGTTGGAATTCCTTGCCATGTCCTCTATCGGGCAGATTCCGAAAGGCAGGGTGGGGGGAGATATTCATTATTTCCGTCGTTTTTTAAAACTACCATCTTTCTCATCGTACTAAAGCAGCGTTTCTCAAACTGTGGGGCGCGCCTCTCTACTGGGAGTGATAACCCTACGTGGGGGCGCGAGCAAATTGAGAAGTCGAAAATAAAATATTATTTAAAAAATATATTCATTTTGAAAGGAAGCAGAACAAAACACATTCTGACATAATAAAAAAAATAGATCAAGGGTGCACACAATGGAGAGGTCCCCTGGTCCGAACACCCCCTCCCATCGCCTTTGATTTTTTTTCCGATCGAATATAATTTTATGTATGTAATACATAAAATTTAATAATTTGTTGCAAATAATTAATTTTACTAATTAATGCTAATTACTCATTAAATAATTTCTTTTTAACTGTCTTTTGTTCCAATAAATCAACAAAATCAAAAGAATATGTTCGGTGGCGTATTAAGGTATGATACGAAAATGGTGAACTTTCGACCTTGGACCTCCCTCTTTGAAAAATACCTGTGAGTGCCGCTGAAATAGATATTTACAGTTATATTTATGTAATATATATATATATATATATATATATATATATATAATATATATATATATATATATATAAGTCTAAATGTGTAAATAAGTGTAATGTAAATGTGTAAATAAGTGAAATGTAAATGTTTAAATGTATGAATACTGCTCAATGTATTTGGTAGTTAATTTATCAATATTAAGTTAAGAAAAAGTTTAATAATTACTATGACTCCCATGAGTTTGCCATATACAAAATTTAATACTTATCTTGGTAATATGTACGGTTTATAGTTAAACTCGTAATGTAGCCTTAGAGTAAGAGTACATTATTGTTGCATTCAATACATTGTTATTGTTTGGAGGGAGCTGATGAAAATTACGGTGGAAAAACGGGTCGCCAATGCTAAAAGTTTGAGAAGCACTGTACTAAAGTCAAACGAAAAAGAACTCTTTGGTATCTTTCTGGAGCACTTAGCCCTGTTGGGCTCTTGAGTGAGTGAGTGAATATTAACGTCGCACTGTTCAGCTACTCAAGTGCTTTTGGCGACGGATCTCGTCATGGTGAACCAGGGTAAAGTGACGAGGACGACACCTAAGCTGGCATCCCCTCTCCTAACTACCACACCACACCAACGGGAGGACGTTTGAGCTCTCGACAGATTGAACGTGCATCGCTCCTCTACACGGCGGGTCTTCATCGGTACTAGGCTCGAACTCATGACATGCCGGCCACTAGTTCATTACCTTGACCATGGACTTTTTGAATGACTGCAATAGCTCAACATCTTCCCCTTTAGTAAGAAAGTTGCTTAAAAGTGAAAATTTAATACCGGAATATAAAGGAACATGTAGTATGTTGTTATAGAAGTGAAGAATGTTATTGTTGTTTCATCGATATTCTTTAAGGACAGCACATTTATTTACAGGTAATCATAAAAATATTAAAAGCAAATTATAAAGACCCACGCGGGCAACTACTCAATTCTGGCCACCACCCTAACGCTTCGGTGTAGAGAAGCAATCTATTGTACAAAGAAACATTCTTACTAGAGGGGAGCACACTGCGCCTCCTGGTGAGGGGAGAGAAAATACTACAGAGCACTTGGAATTTTTTGAAAATAAATAATATAAGCTATCTAAAAACTAAGTTAAAAACGGGGGGGGGATTCCAAAAAAGGCAATTTATATTGGATCATTATATTGGATCATATATTGGATCATTAAAAAAATTTAATTTAAAAAAAATAATAAGTATATATTGTGATCTGTTACCGAGAATTCAATTATTGGACCGTCCTGTATATTTATCTCATCATTATAGTTTATCGAGTTTAGATTCCAGGAAAGCACATGCATAGCTCTCTGCCTATATTGAATGCTTCTCCTTCACACGGTTTCATATTTGGAAAGTCCAATTCAATACACGTGCATGTATTAATGAGATTTACTGAGAGGCAAAAATAAGATATGAATACTCACAATTAAAATATGTAATGGAAATTTTTAAAAATAATTAAGAAATTAATAAATGTTGCAGTGTTATAAAACTTCTGGCTGAGACTGCTTTATAAAAAAGTATGGTTTAACCAATTTTATAGTTAACCAACCTTCTCTCATTCTGTTTATAATACTGAGCGGAAACCTGTGGTATAAAATGAATAAAAGTTCTAAATAAAAAAAATAATAGAAACAGTACATACTTAATGAAGCTTTCAAAAATTCTTAGATCATTTATCTATAAAAAAACAGAGGGGGGGGGGCAACGACTCATCAGGAGATCTCCGGAAATATTTGACGTACCGATTTGAAATTTTGTAGGAACATGTTTTTTTGTTTGTTTGTTTGTTTGATAGATATTTGTTAAGAAAAGTATTTTGGTGCAATTGACTACCAAAGAGAGGTTTGCAGAAGGCGTTACAGGTAAAAATTCATGCATTTGATCTGTTATACCTACATATTTAAAATTTGGCAGGCACATTTTTTTTTGTGTGCGTAGAGATCCAGGAAGAACGGGTTTTGCTGAAATCGACTTTCAATAAAGATAAGCGGTGACATAAAAAATAAAAAAAAAACTTCCGTTTTAGAAATTCAAACCCTTTCCTTTTAAATTCAAAAGGAGATAACTCTATAAGAATGCTTAATAAGAATACAATAAGAAGGTTTTTAAATACAATTGAACACTTACTCCTAGGATTTAGATATTACTTAAAACCAATATGTAGTCATACAACAACATGAATACCAGTAGTTAGTTACATATTCACTTCATCAAAAATGTATTTCCTTTCCTTCCTACCTCAGTGGCTCGACAGCCCAGGATGGGCCTTGACCTTCTCAAGAAGCGTTCTTCCTGCCAGTGTTCTCCAATTCCTAGTTCTCAAAACTAGGAGATCTTTCTCTGGGCCAACAGACCGTCTAAGATTTGGCCTGCCCTTTCTTCGGGCTGGGCATTGAAGACTTTTTTAGTGGTGCGGTCTTCGTTCATTCTGACAACGTGACCTACCCATTTAATTCGTTGCATTTTGATGAAGTTAACGATGTCAGCTTCTTTATACGATTGATAGATCTCTAAATTTGATCTTCTTCGCCATGTTCCATTTTCCTGAATTCTTCCAAAAATAAATCTTAAAATCTTCCTTTCGTAGATATCATGTTTTCATCTGTTCGAGACATGGACCAAGTTTCACATGTATAAGATAATACTGATCTTAAAAGACATTTATACAATAGAACATTTATTTTTCTTTTGATTAAATTTAATTTCATATATTTTTGTATTTCATTAAGACATCTATTAGCCATAGTAATTCTCTTTTAGATTTCCATAGTGCCCCCCCCCCAATCGTTTCTTTTGTTAATTTCCGAACCTAAATAAGGGAAACTGTCAACAACTTCAAAATTATACTCTTCAATTTTAAAGTGGGAATTGTTAAAATATGATTTATTGCAAGGCATGTACTTGGTCTTATTCTCACTGATTTTCAGTCCCATCCTGAGGGCCTCTTTTTCTAAAGATAATAAGGCCTGTCTAAGTGCGGTGGGTGTTCGAACGATAATATCAATGTCATCAGCAATGTATTGCCATTATTTAGTATTAATATTTACGACCTTTTCAGGTATATTTCTTCAGCCATGTCTGTCATACAGGCGTCAGTCATCGTTCTGCTCTGCATCTCATGGACGTCAGCTATTCCCAAACCACCGGCTAGACATTTTGGATCTGGAGCCGGCGAAATACCCAGAGTACACGGTAGGAGATTATTCAGTTAAATATTGAAAGAAATATTTTTGCAGCATAAGCCAGACTTATAGAAAAAAATGAATACAAGATTTAATCTAATTTTGAATCTTGAGCTAGCTAGAGGGCAATCGAACTCTTTTTAGGGTATCTAGCAGAAAATTCTCAATATTTTGCTGCACAAATATTTACGGATTTCTTATTCGGTTCTTTCGTATTACTCAAGGTAGTCTTTGCGAAAGTACTATGTGTTGATCAGGCCAACCTAAATAGGCTTGTGGATTACCGTTTCCGATAGGAACTCGAAACAAAAATTAGAAGTATTTTCAAACGAAAAACATTGCTTGCATTCGATTAAAATATCTTTGTTATTAAAAAGAGAAATTTAAAAGAAATTCTAATTAAAAAGGTTATTATCTGTTAAGTACACCGTCGACCAATGTCGCCAAATCAAAAGACGTTGACAAATGCTGCCATAGTACGTGCTAACAATATTATCGTGTTAACACATGTGTGGAAAAAGTTTTCCAATATTGGCTTCATATCCCTCCATTTGGTAACGTATTTTCATTTCTCGAATTGGCCGATGGTATAATACGTACCCTTTGTTATTATATTCGTTAAAATTATTGCATCGATAAATTTCTTTATTTTTCAATGGATTTGTGTGCAAACCCAATTCCCTATGAACGACGAGTTTAGGGGAAAGGAAATTTTTTGGTTCCTTTAGCAATGGTCAAGCAATATAGTAATATTGATTTCTATATTGAGACTGATATCATTAATAATGGTTAATATATGATACCGTTCTTTTTCTTTTGAATAATGTCTCAGTAAAAAGGGAACGTGGAATTGGAAAGAAAGATGCACACACAATAAAAATAAAATCTAGTAACTTAATTTTTTAGCACAATTCGTTTTCGAATTCTCAATCAACTTTATAATAAACATGATGAAACTTAGGAAGACGGTGTAGCGATATTTGGCAAGGATTACATTGTCTTGTGCTCCTTAACTCCTACGTACTTTCGTAAAGGCAACATACACATTGTTGTTGTTAGCGATATTTTCATACAATGTTCGTTAACAATTTTACAAAATACTCACAGATGTATTAATTGGAGTGTGTTATTATGTATTAGTTGATCATCATTTAAATATAAGAAAAGTAATTTATACTTGCAGTATCTAATAATTCTGGTGAGTTTTCTTCGAACAAAAAACAAACAAAAAATAAATGTAAATAAATAACACACTCGTACAAATCTGCAAATGCATTTGTTCAAAAAAATTCACAAAAATATTGAACACAGCGCTTTAAACTCTCAAGCACAATTTTAGTAAAAGGCAAATGAAATTCAAGTATTGTCAAGTATTGCTGTCAAGTGTTTATCTCCCACGTTGCTTACCTATATCATCCTTATGTAAGGTGGGAAAAATACCTTGTAGAGATCTAACCAAATTATGTAAAGTGACCAACAAATTCATTTAATTAATTTGCCCACGTGTAATTTCTGTTAGAGGAATTTATTAGAAATTATGTAAATCGTCAACCAAATTCGGAGAAATCGCCTGTAATTTGTTCTGGAACTATCTAGTAATTACAATACATTTTCTTCAAACAAAATGCAAACAACACACAAGTACAAACGTGAAATTTTTATATTAAGTTTTTCACATCACGCGAGTGGCAACTTCGAAAGAAAATGTAGGGGAGAATATAAAAGTTTTCAATTTGTTGAAGACTTTGTTTTTTGAAATGTACTAAAGCATTTTAATTGTAAATAAGTTCAAACCAATTTTTGTAAAATATTTCCTTATTCGAAGGTCAGTGTTGTTCAGTTCCAGATGGAAAATCCAAATTTTTCTTCCATCATTTTATCAGCTAACCAAACCACGTAACAGAATAAATATTAGAGCTACAAATATATATTCAAACGGTAATGTTATATACAACGATGGTTTGAATAAAAATATATCGGTACAAAAATTATCGTTGCCACAGTTTCAAACGAAATAAATAATTACTTCTTGTTTAACTGTTTGAATTTCACCATCGGAAAAAGAAGATGCGCTTAAAATTCCTTTTCGTAGGGATTACGAAGAATTCGTGGCGTGTGTTGCCACATCGGTAATTAATGTTCTCAAAATGATGTTAAATAAAAAAAAGGCCAGCCACCAACATCTTCTAGGATGCTGGCTGGGTGGCGTGGTTGGTTTGTCGCTAGCCTTCTGCACCCAAGGTTGTGGCTTGGACACCGGCACAAGTCGGTGGATTTTCATGATGCAGAAAATCGAAAGCGGCCATGTTGTATGATTACACGGCATGTAAAAGATCCCTACAGTGTCTGTTTGGCTTGGATGCTCTCGACAAAATTGGATCTTAGTGCAGGTTCGCATTGTCAAGAGCTCGGGTGCCTCCCTCTGGCGAGGAAACTAGGTGTCAAAATTACTTGTGGTAATTGGTATCGCCTCAATGGTGCCGCCCTGATACCATCTCCTGGGGAAAGTACTAGGTCTGCAAAGGTTGAAATACCAATGCGTAGCCCCATTAGAAAAAAATCATCTTCTAGGATCTCCTAAAATATCCTCGTGATATAATCATCTTAAATGTTTCTAAATGCTATAAGGACATCCATTTTTTGCCAAATTTGACGAGTTGGCGGACGTTTGTCGACCCAATTTGATCCGAAGGACAGTCCTCCGAGTAATGCGATCTTTCTAGTCATGGTACCCTTTCGACAGAGAAGCGAACAAGCCTCGCCCAGTAAAAAGGCAAACAAACATTTTAAAATAAATAAAATAGCTTCGGCCCACGCATCCCCTTTAGAATTTAGAAAAATGGAGCTATATTTTGTCAGTTTTCTTATTTCTGACCAATGTCGTAACGCTATGGCATCTAAATGTGAGTTTTGAGATAGAGGAATGAGAAAAAAACTAGCACCTGTAAATTCAAAATATTTATTGCTCGAACAACACATTTTTTTTAAAAATTAGTTTGCATTTTATTTACAAATTTATTACAATGTATTTTACTAACAAAACTTAATAAATGCCAAGAATAATTTACAATTCAAATATTTGAATACTCTACTTGGGACTATTCTTAAGTATAGCTTATTAAAAGATATCCAATACTTTTATTCAAATAAAGTACTTTAAAGTCAGATTTCTGAGAAAGTTTGGGTATAGATAAAAGGAATTATCCTGATGATGCTGTCTTCAGCTTCAGTCTACATATTTTAAAAATGCTTTTGTCTACAGTTTGACACAACGTTCCATAACTTTGGTACGAATGGGGAGACTTTGGAAATCTGCATCTGTCATTAATTACAGCATAACCCTGAAGGACAAATGACGGGATAACAGCTGTTGCTCGATGAAAGACTCCGAAACGAACTCTGAGTAATAATGTTGATTTTAAGTTACTACTGTGTTTGTTACTGATTTCATATCTGGGGTTTGAACTAATTATCATCATTATTATCGTCATCTGACATATCAGATCCTCAATATATTTTCCTTTTTTCAATTCACGCCCTCTCTATATATTTATGTATATGTACATATATTTATCTTGTTCAAATTCTCAATCGTTAATAAAATACTTTCTATTCATCCATTCAAGTTCAAATAATTTCTTTAAACTTGCAGTGGAGGACACTTGATGTTAATACAGTTTTTTTCAAACATTAATTCCTTAATTACCGGCTAATTCATTAAATTAATTACCGGTTTTCGACGCCAACTTAGATTCGTCTCCATTGTTGTAACAATATAACTGTTAAAACAATGACAAAATTTGACGCCGAAAACCGGTTTTTCAGCCAAACCGGGTGTGCATTGTTACAACAATGCAGACAATTCATGCTCTTTTTTAATGCCTAATATTAGTTCACTCTCTCCATATATATATATATATATATATATATATATATATCTTGTTCAAATTTCAAGCCGTTAATAAAATACTTTCTATTCATCCATTCAAAGTAGGAATTGACTTTAAAAAAAAAAAAAAATTTATTACTTGCTTCTGTATTGTTACAACTTCAACTAGGCGAAATACAGTCGCCGACTCCATATAATTATATTATAACAAATTTATAGTAATGGTCATGGACGAACAAATGATTACACGAAGACAAATCTGTATTTATACACAAAGCAATATTAAAACAGATTATTTACAGTAATGAGAAAACCACTCAGTGTAACCAAGTTTGACACGCTTCAGAAACGACACTATAGAATAGTTCTACCAGCAGGAATTCAGGCAAATAGACTCTTTTTGTCTTATCACAGACAACGCACCTGCAGATTCTGAACTCGACTGACTGACTTCTGTCGTTGGTCGTCTTTGGGAACAAAGATCGTGAAGCGATCCACCATCACATACCGGAAATCATTTTCTGGTTGCTTGATGAAAGTAGCAAGTCTTCGGTAGGGAATAAAGCTACCCACCTGATTGGTCGTTGATGAGAATACAAGGAGGAGTGGCCAAGTACTGCTCTCAGACAGGGTCTGAGTGAAAAAACTGAATCCCAAGATGGTGATGAGAAACTGTTTTGCTATTGGTCGAGAGTAGGAAGTGAGATGGCTCTAGATTAGCTGCCCTAAAGTTTGGTAAGAATGAAGTAAAAACTCTTGCTTATGTGGGTGAAGCTTAAAATTAAGGATTAAAGTTTCAGAGGTCCCTTATATTGCCAAATTTGTAACCGATAAAATTGCTAATCTAGTAACCCTATTCACATCTTCTAGGGTTGCCATAATCTTATACGTTAGTATTGGGAAAGAGTATTTTCTCTGTGAATCTCTTTTTTCTACGAGTAGTGTATCGTTGCTAGGAAAACAACATTCATGGTGTGTTTCAATTGGTTCCAGTTGGTAGGCCTGCAGAGTTTGCGCTCTCTGCTCTTTGTATTTCTGACAAACCTCTTTGTAAATTTATGCAATCGCTTCTTGCAAGCTCAACTATCTAGACTTCTCCAAATCATACTTTTTTACCCGAAACATGAAATGTAACTCAATAAAAAGAATTTGACATTATCACAATGAGATAATTAACTAATATCAAAGATTCACACAAATTTGAATTTTTTTTTGAAAATGTAGTCCATCAATAAAAATGTACCCGCTATTATTTAAGAAAAACAGAACAGATTCACTCCTAAAAATGGCAATCTATTCTTGCGAATAAAGCCTTGCTTACATCGCAATGGTATGACGTTCTAAATTTTTAATAATTATTAGGTTCTTCTTAGCTAACAATACTAAATATATTGTATTCCGAAAGTGCAAGAATAAAAGCTTTTTCATATATATATATACAAGTATTTAATTATTCAGGTCATCATTTCTTCTACTTAACAGCTATACTTTCAGCTACTTTACTCTTTTTTTTAGTTCAGTGACTTTTCATGTCGTTCTACTCGGCGTCACATTAAGATATCTTTATGATACGGAAGCTTATTCAACAAAACGACACTTGGATTATTGAATACTGGGCACTCAAAATCCTTTCTAGTACCAATTTATTACACATCATAATTTTTGCCATACTTTTTGGCGTTGTCATTCAACATTAAAAAAGTGTATGAAAATGAAAACAAAAATTTTTACCGAGATATTAATTGTCATTGTCGCAAAAAAAATGTATCAAAAGTTTTGCTAAATCAAAAAAAGTTCTATAAATTCTTATAAAATAAGAAAAGAAAATAGTATTTATCTTTTCTCCTTTCCTTATTTATAGAACGTCGTCAGGAATTGGGAAAGCAAGAGGCTTTCTGTTTTTGTAAACACTTCTTCGTTCAAAAAATAGTTATCTTATTAAATAGAGTAGGTTATGTTTTCATTTTAATGCTTTTATATGAAGTAACACGACACTTACTTGAACATAAAATTAACAAAACTCTAGAATACATTTTAACTGAGCCTAACATTAGCGCAGCAAATTCGAATTAATCTTTTCTAAGACCACAAAATCAAAACAAATATGCAGTTTAATGCGCATGCGTAAATTAAGCTCTCAATTATTGGTGGTAAGAGAGAGATGCCATACACACACAACAGTCACATTGCCATCTGTCGGTTAAAATAATTTGGCGAAGTGACGAAGGGCGTCTCCATTGATATTATGTTCCAATTTTTCCTCTCTCAGAAATAATCTAACTTCAAAGACCATTCTTTCAATAAAAAAATGGGAAAGAAAAATATGCTTCCTATTTATTATGGTTTGTTTATTAAAGATAAAAAGGAAAATTTGAAAAAATTACGAAATATTGCTTATTTTTCAATGATTTTTTTCCTTTTTACAAGAACAATAAATATTTTGAATCCACAGATTTTAATTTTTTTCTTACTCCTTATAACCCCCAAATTAAACACATAATTGGCTACCCTAAAAAAACATCATTGGTCAGTGATCATTAAGGCGTCTTTGGTCGAGACACAGCTATGATCACGCCATTTGTTTTTCAGTATTTTGGTATAGCAAATGATTTGTGTAGGTACAGATTTCCAAAGCTTCCCCATCACACCCAAGAAGTGGAACTCTGTGCAAACTTATGTCTGAAGCATTCCGAAAAATGTGGTACGCTGAAGCAAAGGACAGCTTCATCAGACAATTCTTTTAAACCAAATTTTCTCAGAAATCTCACTTAAAGGTACATTTTTTGAGTAAAAACACTGCAGGATTTTCTAAACTGTGTTAAAAAATAGGTCTTCATGTAGCGTTAAACTATTCGAAATGTAAAATATGTTTTCCATTTGTTAAGTTTTGTTTATTAAAGGGAGGGGGAGTCGAATATAAAATTATAAAGTATTGTTAATTTTAAAAGAAAAAAAATATTTCTTTTCTGCTTTCTGATCGAACAATAAATATTTTGAATACTCATGTCTTAATTTTTTCTTCGCTTCTCATATCCCAAACTTCCCATTTAGAACAATAGCGTTGCAGCATTGATACATTAAATAAGTTTTAACATTGACACAAAAATTAGAGATGTTTCTCCATTTTTCAAAACTTGCGGTGCTCGGGAGGAATAAATATATATATTTTTTTGTTGAAAATTTTGTTTGCCTTTTTATTTAGCCAAGAAAAGGGCAAATTTTTTGGGGTACAGCGATCGAAAAGGGGATCGGGGTGGGTTCGCAACCTTAATCTGTGTGTATGTGGGTGTGTATGTGTGTGCATGTATGTGTGTGCATGCGTGTGTATGCATATGTGTGTATGCATATTTGGGCATGCATGTGTGTGTATGCATGTGTGTATGTGTGTGAGTGTGCGTATGCATGTGTGTGTATGTCTGTGTGTGGGGCGGTGGGGTTTGTGTTTGTGTGTATGTATGTGTGTGCATGTGTATGTATGCATATGTGTGAATGTATATGTGTGTATGCATGTGTGTGCATGAATGTGTGTATGTATGTGTGTGAGTGTGCGTATGCATGTGTGTGGGTGGGTGGGTTTGTGTTTGTGCATGTGTGTATGTATATGTGTGTATGCATGTGTGTGTATGAGTATGTGTGTGTATGTATGTGTGTGAGTGTGTGTGTATGCATATGTGTGTATGCATGTGTGTGTAAGTGTGTGTGTGTATGCATAGTGTGTGTGGTGTGCATATGTGTGTGAGTGTGTGTGTGTGTGCATATGTGAGTATGCATGTGTGTGTGAGTGTGTGTGTGCATATGTGAGTATGCATGTGTGTGTGAGTGTGTGTGTGTAAAGGAGAAAAGTGTCTCACTCACCACGAGATCTCCCAAACTATTAGACCCACAGTCATGAAATCTGGTAAGAATGTATTTTTTGTTGGTGTATGAGTATGTATGTGTATGTATGTGTGTGAGTGTGTGTGTATGCATATGTGTGTATGCATGTGTGTGTAAGTGTGTGTGTGTATGCATATGTGTGTGTGAGTGTGTGTGTGTGCATATGTGAATATGCATGTGTGTGAGTGTGTGTGTGCATATGTGAGTATGCATGTGTGTGTGAGTGTGTGTGTGTAAAGGAGAAAAGTGTCTCACTCACCACGAGATCTCCCAAACTATTAGACCCACAGTCATGAAATCTGGTAAGAATGTATTTTTTGTTGAGTGTAATCCTCAATCCTCAACAATCCTCTAAGAACGGGTTTTACGGCAATAGACTTCCGGAGGGGGGCCAGAGATTAGGTGGCGCGTTATTCCCATTTTTTGAACTATTGAACTTGCACTTGAAATTGTGCTAACACGTTGTTTTTGGTGAATAGAGATATGCTAAGAACAGATTTTATCAAAATCGACAGCCAAGTTGGTTACGGGGATTAGATAAAAAAAAAATTTTTTTTTTGAAGTATTAGACCTACAGTCTTAAGATTTGTTAAGCATGATTCATTTGTTGGGTGGAGATCATCTAAGAACAGGTTTTGTGCGGAACTGTATTAAGGATTGATATGAGGTGTTTAAAACGGTTATACACATGAAAATTCCCGTTTTTGAAATATTAGACTTGAAATTTGGAAAACCTGTTTTTTCTTTGTAAAATGGAGATCCGCTGAGAATGGGTATCACGGAAATTGACTCCCATGTGGAGTTGTAGGGGCGCATAAGTAAAATATATTGCTGTTTTAGAAATATTTTGCCATAAGACTTGAAATTTAACTAGCATGTTTCTTTTGTTCAGTAAAGATCCTCTGAAGACTGGTTTGGGGAAATTTGATATTCAAGAAGATTTTCGGGAGATGTTATGGATAAAAAAAGAAATCCTCATGTTTGATTTATTAGACTTACAGAAATTGGGCTAAAAATTTTCTGTTATATTACTGTAGCTATCTGATTTTTGACCTATACTGTCTTGCTATATTTCTTTTTATTGCTTTGTTTTATTAATTTTAAGGTAATTTGATATATAAATACATATTTACATATATTTGAGTTTGCGAAAACAACAAACCCTTCATCAAATGTGTTTCAAATCATTAACTTTAAAACTAGGAATGCCGTAAAAGAGTGGACAAACTTCGATGAAATGTAGAATTTTGAAAAAAATACTCCTCTACAATTATTTTCTTAATTATGTCATGCATCAAATATACTAATACTAAAAATAAGTGGTATGCATAAAAGTATCTATGTATATGTATATATATATAATGTTGTTATTATATTTAAATAACTTAAAACTGTATACATTTGTAAATTTTTCTTATAAGAGAAAAAAAAATTATGTACAATTTTTTATAACCATTTTCATGCATTGCCACCCACTTCTGAGCTATAGTCCAAATTTCAAGTCTTTAGCTTATCGGGAAGTTAGTTTATAATCAATTACAAAATTCCACCAGTACAGACATACAAGCTTCTTCGGGGGCCCGGGTTCGAGACTCTAAAACTTTATGGCTGTCCGACCAGGCAGCAGACTTCTTTGTAGAGGATTTTCCAAACTTAGTTCTAAGGTATGACAAGTGCATTAATAAACTCGGCAAATATGTAGAAAAATAGGCAAAAGCACGTACAATCCTAAAATAAAGGGGGTTTTTAAAACAAAATATTGTTGTTATTTTTTAAAAAACAAACGGGCCCCCTTACTTAAAAAGCAATTCTTGTAGAACATAGTTTTCTAGAGCTTGAGGGGGCGGAACAACATGGAGTGCCAGTTAACTACATATGAAGGGGGCGATTTCTATTCAAAACAGCTCCCGACAGTGGGCACCTTTTGTTAGTGCTGCATAAGTTGAGTTTGAAAGGGTTCTTACCAAAAAATACCCTGTATATTTTTTTTTTAAATTTCAACCGGGGATTTTTTTAAATTCTATTTAAATCAGATTAAACATTAATGCTGCCTATTATCCTTCTAGCGTTGTTAAATACACGTTAGTTTTTACTTACCCTTTATCATAGATTTTAACCTCACGTAATTTAGCATTAAACATTAGGTGCAATAAATTATAAAAGCTTTTCACATAGATATTTACATAATGAATCAAAATTTCAAAAAGAATATCAGATATGTCGATCTTTGAATTGCACGTGGAGTTAATTTTGAATAATTATAATAAATTAAAGAGGAAATTTATGGGATAAAAGTTTTTTCTGAAAACCCGATGAAAGGCTGTACGTCCTAGAAAATAAACGAGGATCCACTGTTTAATAATAATTAGTTAATTTTTAGTTTATACATAAATTTGTATTCTTTCTTTTAAAAAATTCTGAGAATTTTTTTAATCAGCAAAACTTGAAATTGCAATGGAATAATTCGTAAAGGTCTAAATTAAAATGTGGTTGCCTTTTAAAAACTATATATATGATTTTGAAAGAGAACTTATTTCGTATTTCGTAAAATTTTCTTTCATACATAAGTAAAAACAATCACGAAAAATTCTAGGAGTATTTTCTAAATAATTTTGTAAATAAAAAATTTGTTTAAAATTATTTTTTTAGTGAAACGAGAGATGTCTTTATTCTGTATTAACCTTAAACTGTTGATAATTGGAGTCAAAAATCTAAACTTTTACATCAATGAAATCTCTAAGCTTTATTTGAATTTCGAATTATGCTTTGTCGCTTCAATATATATATAAAAAATTAATTTGCTTAACTAAACAGAAAAAATATAACCGTTTTATTTACAAGGAAAGGATTTATTGTTCCCCATTCGATAAAATCTTAAAAAATTTGACAATTTAGAACTTGTTGTGTTTCGTATTCATAGTCGTCTTGAGCTGTAGATTGGATAAACCTTGCACAGAGTACAACTATCACAGACAAGAATTATTTTTAAAAATCTACATCTACTATGTTATAGACAAAAGTTATACTCAAACATAAAAAAAACAAACTACAATCAGTGGGCTGTAAAAACAACTTTATTTCAGAAGTACCACATGCTAAAAGTTTGATATAGTTAGTCCATTTTTTAATTGTTTTGTTTTCACAGTTTTTGTTTATTTTATTATGGTTTATTAATAAAGCTTTCATAGTTTAGTTACAATTAACAGTTTCATCTTATTCACCACATTTGTGTTCTTAGATCACAATTTTTTATAAATATATTTAAATCCTATTAGCAGTCTGCCGGATTTAAATCAGTGATTCGCAAAGTGATCTACATAGACCCCCAGGGGCCTATGACAGCCCTCAAGGGGTCCACGTCAGTGAAAAAATAATTTGGGGGTCCATGAGATGTAAATGAGGATCTATGATAGTGACAGCGTAAATTTTAATTAGACAAGGTACATTTCAGCATTTCTTTCCAGAATTAGGCTAGAGAAATATATATTGGACATATCGCGAACTTTTTCAATTTGTCACATACAATCTTTCATGACATTTTCACTTACGTTCAACATTTAAATGTGCTTTACTCAGATTAGGAAAATGGTTTTGAGTTTGCTTTTTTTATAGTAATACCACAGAGAGTAAACAATGAACTCATATATAGTCACATTGAAATTAAATATGTCATATTACAATAGGAACGGATCAGAATAGACCCTAACGAAGATCATAAAATAAAGGTTAGAAACAGATCAGCAGTTTAAGTGGCATAATGGAGAATATTAGCCACCCCCCTCCCTCCAAAAAAGTCAGGTTTTGGACCCCAAGCTGGATCTTTCAAAGGATTGCAAAACCATAACATAACATAGGCTTCGGGCTCTTTAGAATCCACACTGCGGGGGTGTACATTACGCCACTGAGCAGTTTTGACTTTAAAAAGACATACCTGTTATTTGTTGAAAATTATGGAATATCATGAGAAAGTTTTTAATTGCTTTTCCTTGTGAGAGGGAATTTCAGTGAGTTCGAAAATCTCAAAAACAAAAAAAGAAGGGGAAAGGAAACTGGCACTTACTAACATAGGATATTTAAGAGAGAGGTTCTGACTAGATTAAAATTAACTTAACTCAGTGGCGCAACAGCCCATGAGGGTCAAGGCCTACTGTGCCCAACTCAGTATACGCAACCTTGGGCCCTGAGGTGCATGAGCAGATGTTCCGGTCTAGGTGGTCAGCCTGATGTGAAACCCACAGTGTTAAGTTCCCACGCAAGCTTGTAACTCATTTTATAGAAGGGATGAAAGGCTGAGTCAACCTTGCCCAGCCCGGAATTTGAACCTCAGGCCTGTGGTGGGGAAGCGCGATACACTAACTGCTCAGCCACTGGGCTTCTAGATTAAAATTAAGTGTTGAAAATTTGTTATTGAAGCACAAGATTTATTCCTCTCATTAAAAGCATTAGTTTGTTTGTCAGTTATTTTATTTACTAATTTAATTTTAATTTAATTCATTAACGTGCACTTATTAAATTTTAAGCGCTAAACTTCACTACAGTTAGAAATTTAATTCTTTTAAAGTAAGTAGTAGTACCAGCTATCAAAAAGACATTTAAGTTGATAAATTTGCAAAAATTCAATATTAGGTAAGCAAGGGTCTACCCGAAAGCGAAAACCATGACAAGGGGTCTATGAGACAAAAAAGTTTGGGAACCTCTGATTTAAATTATAAATTTACTGGTCCGTTAAGTCAAAAAATTTGACGACCACTGGTATAACTCTCTCTAATTCTCGAGTGGCGTGGCTAATTTTCAAAGGTCTCTGGTAGGGCTTACAATCCCGTGTTATATTTTCAATCCCGGGATTTCGAGATTACATTATCCTAATCCACGGATCCCGGGATTAGAATTGGATTATTTATTAATATACTTACGCATGAGAATAGTTGAAATTGCATAATAAAACTAAAAATATAATTAAAAATTGGCTTAATATTAATTTTATTGTGTATGTATGAAACAAATAAAAAAATTAATTAATCATAAAAACAAATGAAAATAGTTCATAATTAAACTAAAAAAAAACATTTCTTCATTTTTTGTATTTCTGTAAATAAGTTTTTAAAAAACACAGCTCGTCCAGTATTTCCTCGCTCAAAAGACTTCTTATTTGTGTTACAAATTGTCCTGTCGAAGAAAATGCTCGCTTGGATTCTATACTAGTAGGTGTTATAGGCATTATAAATAGCAGTATGTGCTTTTCAAGTAGTCACCACGTCTCCCTCCATTTTAAAAAAAAAAAAGAACATTTCTTTTTGAATTTTTTATGACAGTGTCTCAAATCTAAAAACCTGCAATGGTGCATAGACCTCTAAGATAACTTTATCTAGCTCTTCTGCTACACTTAATGGTTTTTGTGTATAATTTGATCCAATTATTGAATCAGATTGTGAATCAGTTTCAAATGTTGCCTTATTTGAAATACACCATCCAGTTGCATCAGCTGTTAGTAATGCAATGAGATTTGAAGTGTCTCAAGTATTTCAAGTAAGTCCGCTATTAATAATCGGCATTTAATTTTAAAAAGGAACTGTGACAAAATCTATTCTTGAGATGTAGCTTATATTATTGCGTATTGTAATGAGTCAACAAGACATGTGCGACGTTCTCCCATACGAGAAATGAGAGCAGCACATATATTTTTTTCTTATAGCATTTATATTTGTACAAAAAAAATTCTGCGTATATGTTTTCTAAGCAAAATGTAAATTTTCTAAGAATTAAATTTTTAGACAATTTTGATGATAAAAAGTTTTAAAGAAAAATTCAGACAAAAATTAAATCCCGGAATTAGTTATTTTAATCCCGGGATTGGGAAAACACCGGGATCCCGGGGCTTCAAACCCTAGTCTCTGGAACGACTTTCCGAAATACCCTTCTAAAGATTAACTCCAAAGTATAAGCGTTCAAAAAAACCTTTGGTAATTTTTTTAAAAAAAATTTAGAGGTATTTATTTGAAGTAAAATTATAATAAGTAATACATTGGATATGTGCAACTGTACAAATGATATATGATAATACTTAATTGCAATCAATTGAAAACTCTCCTGAAATTTATTTCATTTTAAACACGAGTGTAGTTAATTACTAAAAGATTAAATACTTTCTAAAATCAATAACTCAATAACTACACGAAAATTCAAATTGTTGGGTTTTTTGTTTGTTTTATAGTTGCAAAAAAAATCAGATTACTATTAGGTTATTATCAGATTATTGCAAAAATTACAGAACTCCCAATAAATAGAATTGAAAAATTTTTAAGCTATCGCCGAACTAAAATACTTTTTTTATAAACTTAAATTTGCTAAAAAAAGGTTCATTCATAATAAGACACTAAAAAACCAACGTTATACGTATTTTAAGAACATTAGAGAACATCTCATAAAATTTTATTTTTACCTTTCTGTCTGTGCAGAAAAACTCCTAAATTTCTATATAAACCAAAGAAAACTAATTCATACTAAAATTATTACATTTGTATTTTGTATGCATTTATATTTTTCTCATTTGAAATTCCAATAATTTCTTTCATAAAAAATCGTTTCAAATTATATTCAAATAAAATATATTTTATTTATTTGAATAAAATCGTTTGTGGTATGTAATATATACTTTATGCACACATATGTATAATTCTCTCAAAAGTCTACAATACTGAGTAAAACTTTTCGTTAAAACATAAAAATGTAAGTGCCTAATGAAGAAAAACCTGAGTACATCGATAAACGTATTAAATTTTGAGGAAAAAAAAACAAATCGTTTTGTGTATGATAAAGAGAACTAGTGACGTAACGGAGAATTTTAGCCCCCCCCCACCCCTGCAAAGTCAGGTTTTGGGCCCTAAGACCTAATACGTGCTTGGCGTCAGTCAGACTTTGGGCCTCCCTTCCTTAGATTCCTGGGTCCCCCCGCACTACGGGGGCAGCGGGAGTGTACGTTACGTCATTGAAGAATGCCTATACATATATTAACTCAGAAGGAGGGCTATTATGGAAAACCCTAGGAGACCGAACTCACCTAAAAGGGCTTTGAGCTACACGCTGGCCCCTCATGAAACAACCATAATCGCATTTGGCTTTTATTGAGCAAAGATACACTTTTTAACACGCTTTTATAAGTTTCACTTGCATGTAACGGAATCTTGGAACTCGATTTTCACCCACTTAAAAAGGTCAGATTAATTCGAAATTTTGCACACTTGTCAAGGACCGATGACAATACAATAATTTCAAAATTGTATTCCATTGTCCTCATCAGGATCGTCAGGAAAAACGATAATCAGATTTGGCGACAAATCCATATACCACTTTCAGATTTGGCAACTTATTGCATGTTCAATTTTCAGATTTGACGACTAATTCCATATACCATTTTCAGATTTGGCGACTAAAAGAAAAAGGTGTAACACTACAGCGATTGTTTTTAATTTAAAGCTATTTATATGCAAGTATAAAATACACTTCTGTGGTTTAAAAAAATAAAACAAAACAAAAAGCGTTCGGTACGTAAGAAAATGGTGGGTGGGTGTGTGTTATCAATTTCTTACTATAATATAAACATTTTTCTGAAAATGTAAATAAGAAAAAGGGATGTGAAAAAAATAATTTATGTTCTAACTACCAAATATTTTTTTATTTTTATAAAGCGATGCTTTTGGAAGTGATGATACGAATTAACATTATAGCAATACGTTTAAAAGGTGATAATACGATTGACACTTTATGTTACCACGTTTTTATTAACTGGCTTTCTTTAATGTCTGTGCGAGGGGAATTTTGTAATTGGTTTTAAACTGTGTGACTTTCCGATGAGCTAGAGATTTGAAATTTGAACCATATCTCAGAAGTGGATGACAATGCGTAAAAATGTGAAATAAGAAGAAAAAAGACGAAAAGGGGGAATTTTATACTTTTTAGTCCTTTATAAAAAACATGGTACATTAATTTTTTTTAAAATTCTAACTTTTTCTTCTTACCACACATTTTATTTCTTTGACCTGTTCTACAGAGACAGAATCTAATAAAACGATACGGGACTCATCCAAGGACCTGTAAACGGAGAGAATAAATACCCTTCAGACCCGTCAATCAATATCCATTGAAGAGCAAGACTAATTCCAGCAGCCACGTAATCCTAGCTTCAAATATCAGATTAAAGGATAAATTCAACAATTAATAAAAATAGTTTAAAAAACTAAAAAACACGCTTTTATTGTAGATCGAACTAAAAAATGAAAAATAAATTATAGTTTTAAAAAAACTAAAAAACACGCTTTTATACTGAATCGAACTAAAAAGTAAAAAAATCATTCTTAATATAAGAATAAAATGATAAACGAGAAAATGAATGTCATTGTGGTAAAAGCGTGGGGTGCTCTATAAATATATCAATTGTTATAGTTTCTAACTTCTTTTAATTCCGAAATTGCACCCCACGCTTTTACCACAATGACATTAATTTTCTCGTTCATCATTTTATTATTATATTAAGAATTATTTTTTTACTTTTTAGTTCGATTCAGTATAAAAGCGTGTTTTTTAGGTTTTTTTTAAACTATAATTTATTTCAATTCCTACTATTAGTTTACTCTCTCCCTATATATATATATATTTCTTTTTGTTCCAATTTTCAATCGTTAATAAAATACTTTCTATTCATCCATTCAAGTTCAAATACATTTTTTTAAGCTTATAGTGGATGACACTTGTTGTTAATACAGTTTTTTTTAAATATTAATTCCCTATTTCTATTTAATTAATCAATAACTAACAACAAACAAAAATAATATTTCAATACCATATATAAAAAGGATCGTTCATTGTATCCTTGTAGAGCATTGGATAGAGCGTTGGCATTCTAATCCAAATTTTGTAGGTTCGAATCCCACCTGGGATGGCCTAATTTCTGCGAATGTGATTTCTTTTTTACTATTCTATTTTATTAGAATAATTAAGTTTAATTAATGAATAAATAATAGCAAATAGTCCAAAAATCGTCCAACACCTTATATAGAAAGAAAAATGCAAAATCGCTATCTATTTTGTCACTTAATAGTGTAATTCTGACATATGTATATACATATTTATATTAATTTTAATTATGTAACAAAAAGTAACTAAAATAAAATTTTTCTTTGTTGACCTAAGTAGAAATTTCACTTAAAAAAAATTGTTTCCTATTATTTTCACATAAGTCTACAGGCAAATTTAAACAGAGCTTGTTTAACAGGAGTTACACAGTTTCTTTATACAGAGTAGTTTAAAAAGGATTTGCTTAACAGGAATTGCACAGTATATTTGTAATACAAGTACATTATCTATAGTACCTGCATATCAAGCGTAACATTAATTTTTGAAAGAATAAAGAATAAAAGTATATATAAACCATTTGTGCGGAGAAAATAATGAAAATAAAACGTATGATACAAAATATATAGAAAGAGACTCAAACCTTGTATAAAAAACACAGATTGACCTGGGGGAAAAGGAGGGGGCGTAATAAACTTTAAAATAAATCCAAAAGGAATAAATAAAAAAAACCATGAATTATATCCTAAATTTTTAATAGCTTAATTAAATTCTAATCTGTAAAGATAACGGTGCTATGCACTGTTAGAGCTATTAGCAAAGGATCTTGCAATTTTGAGCCCTAGTTAAGTGACGAGAACGACACCTCAGCTGGCACGCCATTCTCCCATTTTCCACACCAATGACTTTGAAGCTCGAAAGATGTAACGCGTATACGACGGGCCGTTAGTGGCTCGATAATTCGAACCCATGACCACATGGTTACGTGACCACAAATTGTTCTAGAAAATCGAAGATTTTTTTATTCGAAATTATTTCAAGATTATTAGAGATTAATTATTTATTAATGTCATTGTGGTAAAAGCATGGGGTGCTTTGTACGATATTTTTACACTAACTCAGCATTTCGGAATAGAGCTATAGTAAGGAATTATAACAATTTTAATATAAGCACCTCACGCTTTTACCTCAATGGCATTAATTTTCTCGTTAGTCATTTTGTTCTTATACTAAGAATAATTTTTTTTACTTTTTCGTTCAATTCACTATAAAAGCGTGTTTTTTAGTTTTTTTTTAAACTATAATTTATTTCCTTCAAGAATAACTCAAATACGCAAACTTCATTCTTCTTGTGGCAATACTTAACATACATTTTTTTTATTTTATTTATTCTTCATCTATATACAGTGGACTCTCGATAATTCAAACCTTCGATAATACGAACCTCTCGCTAATTCGAAGTATATGCTCAGCCCCTAGAAAAACTCTTGATGTTTCGAACTAAAACAATACGTTTTGGTAGAATCATTATTTCGAAGTATGATCTGTGCTTGGCCGGAATAGAATACGCGATAATTCGAAGTGATTTTATAAAACTCTCGACAATCCAAACTCTCACTATCTTGTAGAATCCTGTAGCAAACAGGCTGGACCTTTTATATTTTGTTTGTATTGATTCTGTTTGTCTCCCCTGTAACGTAGTCCTTTTGATGACCATCGGAGTTGACTCCGATAACTCTGACGGAAACTAAAGTGTCACTAAACAAACTTCGCAACTTTTCCATTGAAAATCATGTTGATGCGGACATTTTTCTAACTTCATTTATTCTAGAAAAATTGATTGAAAAAATTAAATTGAATGCGATAAAACAAAACAAAAAAAGATAACAGATTTTTTCATCAAAAAAAATTTATTATGTATGATATATATTTTAGTAATTGTTTTTAATACACATAAATGTATTCTTTTAATACAGGACTTTTAGCTTCTGTTTTTGTTAATACTGTATATATAATATGTACTTTTTATAAAAATACTTTAAAATAATTTTATACATATGTGTAATTGTTGCCTTATTGCATAGTTTCAAATTTAAATGTGTTAGAAAAAAATTTCTCTTCATGTATTTTGGGAGTTTTTTCCTACCCTCTTGAAAATTCGAACTCTTGATAATTCAAAGTTTTTCACATTGGTCCCTTCAATTTCGAATTATTTAGAGATGACTGTACCTGCAAACATCTTCCCCGCATAGGTAAGTTTTGAGAAATTCTGAACAAAAAGTTTTCGGTTTGCCCTAATGCAGACATTTTGTGGTTGAGTTTGACTCTTGAACAAAAAAAGGGGTTGGTGAACTCTGATCCAGGAAAATAAGATAAACAAATCCCTTTCTCAAGTTTCTGAAAAGGAAAGGGGGGAAACATTTTTGCATGCATTACAAAACAGAAAAACTTGTCTTGTATAAGAAAATTGCATGAGTCTTTACTTATCGATAAAGAAAAGTTCCGACCCCTCGCAGAGATAAATGCATTTGTTATCTATCTCTCTATTGGTAATCTCCGAATCCCCTTTCTCCGAAAAAGATCGATTTCAAGAGCCGTCAGTAATTCTCTCCATTGCCATTTCTTATAAGCATATATTGAAAAGAGAACGAGTGTATCTTTTATCCCTTGATCTTCGATGCAAATATTTTCAGAAGCCGTTTGAAATTCCACGGAGGAAAGGAAACTAGAAATGCCAGAAATAAAGCATTAAAAACTTTGATAAAAATTCACCACTCAGAGGCAATTCTGTCTTAAATTGACAAATACTCTATCTAAGCGGTTCTTAGGCAGTAGTCCGCGGACCCCAAGGGTCCCCAACGCTTTTCTGGGGAGTTCACGAAGTTCTCTCGTTTAATATTGAGATTTTCCTCTTTTACAGATTCTGAAGGCCTCGTGGAAAAATTGAAATTTTTGCCATTCTAGACTTGGTCACTAAATTGCCCTTAGTGAAAAATCTACTAGAACATGTATTTTTCTATCTAGAACATTAATTTAACTTTAATGGTAGAAGTTAACTTTTTTCTTAAAGACAAAAAGAAGTGTTGAAAAAAAGTCAGTATAAGTAAGCAAAAGCCGTCTTAGGACTATTGAGGAACATTTAAATCACTCAGCCTTGGGTTGGAAGTCAGGGAGGGGTGTTCAAAATCTTGGGGGCCCGCGATGTCAGGCTGATACATAAAGGGGTCCACAGCGATCGAAAGTTTAAGAACCGCTGTTCTATCTTAATATACAGGAATGAATTACCCGAATGCAACATTTAATAATTCCCGGATGAATAAACAGAAAATGATAATATGTCATTGTAAATATACAATATAAAATTTCGAATTTGTAACATTGTTTTTGTCCAATAGGGGATAAAAGTGCTGCAATCAAGATGTTTTTGAAATTGTGAACAGAAGTGGAAATGGCGTCGCAGAGGTAGAAGGGTCTCGTTTGCAAAAAGTCTGTCAGTAATCGTAAATTCCGAAAAAAGTACCATAGAAATTCACTGACATTTAAGAGTATAAGAGGATGGCATAAACAGTTAAAGGAAATCGGATGCCTATGTTAAGGCAAAAATCCAAGGGGACAGGTTGTACGCCGGAGAATGTTGAAACAGTGCGAGTGAGAGTGAATATATCAACGTCGCACTGTTCAGCTACACGAGGGCTTTTGACGACGGACCTCGTAATTTTGTACCATGGTCAAGTGACAAGGACGACACCTGATCTGGTACCTCCCTCTCCTAACTACCACATCACACCAATGGGAGAACGTTTGAGCTCTCTGCAGATTTAACAACTGATTGCGACAACTTTTAGTTTAAGAAAGGGAGATATGGGTTTTTTTTGTTGTTTTAGATTTGTTTAGTACATTTTAAGAAAAATATGCTAAAATTCAGAAGAGAAAAAGAAATTATTATTACTAAAATAGGAAAAAAAATAACATAAACGCGGCCCATTCTGCAACAAAGGTTTATAAATAAATTTTCAATTTTTCAATTCTGATGAGTTGCTATGTTATTAATTTTTGAAATGACCTTCAGGATAAGATATATTTTCATTTTTACAAAAACTAGAGCACTTTATCTCAGTTATTATATGAAATTGCTTAAAAAAACAGTGATTGTATTCACATAAGAGACTGTAAATTTTGTAATAAAACAGTGGTTGATAAATCTGAAGGTTGTAACACTTCTACTATTATACAGAATTTACACAAAAAATTTCAGTTAATTATTTTCAAAACTTTTTCAGCAATCGCTGACCTCGTTTGAGTATTTTAAAAAAACATTGCAAGTGAAGCTCGTTTTAAAGTATGACCTCTTGCTTAAAGTAATGGCATCTGCTTTTACTAAAACACTTATAGTGTTTGTTCTAGTAAACGGAAAATGATAAACTTGGTATTTTTATAAAGCTAATAAGATGACCTATAAAATAAAATCATAAAAAAATTTGGGCAAAATTCACAATTTTAGCGTAGTCGGATACCTTAACATGCATCTCTTCCCTATACGGAGGGTCTTAAGTGGTGGTGTGCTCGAACTCATGACACGCCAATCACGATCCGATACCTTGACCACTAGGGTACCGCGGTCCCTTGAGTGTGAGAGACTTTTATAAGCAATCCAAAGAAATCGATGGTTCGTGATAGTCGTGAACTTGTATTGCCTCAGTCTACCATATAGACTGTGTTGAGAGAAAAAAATTGCATTTTAAGCCGTTCTCAAATTGAAAACCGTGCAAGCATTGAACCATAGTGACGAGTTGCAGACTTTACAGGGATGAATCTATGCAAAACGATCATTTTTTCAATCAACTCGTATTTACTTTACGTCAAAAAACGTTACGGACGAAAAAAATTTCATATTTTAAATTTACAATGATATCTTAATTATTTTCTGTTTATTCATCTGGGAATTTTTAAATTTTGTGATCGGGTCATTCATTTCTGATAACCCAGTAAAGGTAATTCGAATATTATTTACATTAAATATTTTTGTAGTACAAACTTACATATCTATATATATAAAGGAGAAAAGCGACTGACTGACTGACTGACTGACTAATCACGATATCTCTGGAACTGTTCAACCTACAGACTTGAAATTTGGTAAACATGTTCCTTTCATAGAGTAGACATCAGCTAAGAACGGATTTTCTGAAATTCGAAACGTAAGGGGCGTTACGGGGGGTTAAGAAGCGTTATAAATAATTGTTTCCATGTTTAAACTACTTGATGTACAATCTTGAAATTGGGTAAGCAGATTCCTTTCAGAGAGTAGAGATCTGCTACAAAATGAGTTTGGTGAAAATCGACCCCCAAGTGGCGTTGCAGGGGCTTGGGGGCGTTATAGATAATTATTTCCATTTTTAAACTATTTCATGCACTGTCTTTAAATTTGATAAATAGATTCCTTTCGTAGAATATTGATCAGTTACAAAACGGGTTTTGTGAAAACAGACTTCTAAGTGGCGTTGCGGGGGATTAAGGGGCGTAAAAGATAAATATATCCGTTTTTAAACTACTTCACCTACCTGCTTGAAAATTGGTAGGTAAGTTTCTTTCCTGGAGTAAATATCCGCTGCAAAATGGACTTTGGGAAAATTGACCCCCAAGGGGTTTAAGGGGCGTTTTAAATTCTGATTTTTAAGTTACTAGACGTACAGTCTTGAAACTTAGTAAGCAGATTCCAATTCATACGCTACAAAATGGGTTTCGTGAAAATTGCCCCCAAGTGGCGTTGCGGCACTTAAGGGGCGTTATAGATAATTATTTCCATTTTTAAACTATTAGACGCACAGTCTTTATATTTGTCAAATAGATTTCTTTCATAGAGTAGAGATCAGCTATAAGAAGGTTTTGTGAAAACAGACCTCTAAGTGGCGTTGCGGGGGATTAAATGGCGTAATAGATAAATATTTTCGTTTTTAAACTACTTGACCTACCTGCTTGAAAATTGGTAGGAATGTTTCTTTCATGGAGTAAATATCCGCTACAAAACGGGTTTGGAGAAAATTGACCCCCAAGGGGTGTTGCGGGGGGTTAAGGGCAGATATAAATAATTATTTCTATTTTTAAACTATTAGACTCACAGTCTTGAAATTTGGTTAGCAGATTCCTCTCATAGGATAGAAATACACTACAAAATGTGTTTTGTGAAAATCGACCCCTAGGTGGCGTTGCGGGTGCTCAAGCGGCGTTATTGATAATTTTTTTGCATTTTTAATGAATTGGACGCACAGTCTTCAAATTTTGCTAAGCAGATTCCTTTCATAGAGAGTGCAATTCCCCTACAAAATGGGTTTTGTAAAAACAGACCCAGAAGTGGCGTTGCGGGGGCTCAAGTGGCGTTATAGACAATTATCCCCATTTTTAAGCTGTTAGATGTACAGTCTTGAAATTTGATAAGCAGATTCCTTTCGTAAAGTAGAGAACCGCTACAAAATGGGTTTCGCGAATATCAACTACCAAGTTTAATTTCGGGGGATTAAGAGGCGTAATCGATAAATATTTCCATTTTTAAACTATTTGATCATCCTACTTGAAAATTGGTAGGCATGTTCCTTTCATGGAATAGAGTTCCTCTAACAAAGAGTAAAACGAAAATTGACTCCCAAGGATGTTTGCGAGGGGTTAAGAGGAGTTACAGAAAAAAATTTCTGTTTTTAATTGTTAGACCCATATACTTGAAATTTGTTAAGCATGTTTCTTTTGTTGAATAGGAATCCACTAAGAATAAATTTTAAGCAAATCACGTTCTGGGGGGTTGCAGGGGCTTACTGGGACGTATTGACAAAAAAATTATTTTTTTTCAAGCTACAAGGACTATAATAATGAAATTTGGTTTGTATTTTTCTTTTGTTGAATTGAAATACGCTAAGAGCAGTAATTTTGGAAAACGGCTCTCAACGGGATTACGGGGATATTGATAGTAAAACTTTTGTTTTTTTCCTGTTAGATTTAGACTTGAAATTTGGTTTGCCTGTTCAATTTACGGAGTAGAGATCCACCGAAAATTGGTTTTGCGGGAATCCACTTGGTTTTTGAGTTACGAAAGAGCAAACATCATTCTATACTTCAATTTTAGAGATTTTTAGAAAATACAAATTAGATGAGTTCTGTCTTTTTTTTTTTTTTTTTTTTTTTTTATCAACAGGTGACAGTTACAGGTATAAGTATATTTTTCAATTCAATCGAATTCTTAATGCTAGGACTTAGATATCAATAATTTATATATATATATAAGCAGTAAAAATTTATAAAACATCATGAAATACCCAGCGAAGCGGGCGGGTAACGGCTAGTATATATATATACAATATATCAAACGAATTCAATTATTTAAATTAATTTTGGAGACTTAAATAAAAAATTTAAATCCACCGAATTTCATTAGAAAATGTTGCCATTTTTCATTTAAACGTAAAATGTTGTTGCTCTTACGTGAGAGTGAGTGTTTATTAGTGTCGCACTCTAGAGCTATGCTGAAATGGGTCGACGGTATAAAACGTAAGCACTGAAATACTCGCACTCAAATACAACATATACAAATCTCTTTCAAAATATTCTTTTGAACTGTGTACCCCACCATTATCCCACTGTCAGAAGCAGAGCTAAAACACTTTTGTTGAGATGGCATGCAGCTGTTCCACCGAATTCCAATTATAACTTCCACGAAATGAAGTTTAACTTCTAGTTTTTCTTCTTTTTGTAATACTTCACAAATTATTTCTTAAAATCGTTAGATGTATTCTAATTTTGGGATTTGTAAGATGATATACCTTTTGGATTTTATAAGATTTTATATACCTTAATATAAATATTTCTCTAAAATTTTTGGTAAGAAACAATTTAATTTGCGAAAGAATTCGAATTCGGTTTAAATTCGGTTCAGGGTTTCCCGAGGCATAAACTACACAAATATAAAAACAAATAATATAAAAAATATACAAATGATACAAAAAATATAAAAAAATTTAAAATCAGAATATTAAATTCGATCACACAGATAACTTTAACAGACTTCGATTTCGATGAATTGTGTAAAAAAATGTAAGCAGATATCCCAGTTACTAAACTGAATGCATGGGTTGATGACACTTGGATCACAAATGAATGTTATTCATGTGACTAAATCATATTAAAACTACATAAACATTTTAATAAACAAATACAATACTTTTTCTTTACATGTTCATCAACTTAATAACGTGCTAATCTGTTTGAAATATTACTTTAAGATACATTTTTCTAAATGTGTGGAATGGAATTCTTCTGAAACATGTTTTACTTCTAAGGGTCCGTGCGTCGAAAATGTCTGAAAACCCCTGGTTTAAACTGTCCCTTAGGTGCGACATAAATTACATTAAATACATTTTGACCATTTAAATTCCAAAATTACAATTTTTTGAAACGATATTAATTAAAAACTTAAAAAAGCCGGTAATCGACGCCAACTTCGATTCGTTTGCATTGTTATAATAATGTAACTGTTAAAACAACGTAAGTTGGCGTCGAAAACCAGTTTTTCGCCAAACTGAAATTTTATGACGTAGCTGTTTTGACTCAGTTCATTCATTGATTAAAAAATAATTGCTTTTGACATGTTAATAACTTTAAATATATTGTGTAATTTAAAATGTCTGCAACGTATGACATTTTATACAAATATCTATGAATTTTCTTTAATCAATATTTTTGTTATATTTAGATTATGTCTTAAATTATTCCTTGACCACGACATAAATACTTTTCTTTTTATTGTGATTAATTGGTATTGAATCTAATGAACATTTTAAATAACTCATGCTTCAAAAAAAAATGTCCTTCTTTGTAAAATATTTTATTTTTTTTAAGTTTCCTGTTCAAAAAAGCTTTTTTAACAGTTTCTCCTGTTTACGAAACACATCATTTCGAATGTTTTCTAGCCTCTCCTGAAGATAAAATATTTAATCCCCCCCCCCCCGAAAAAAAGGAAGGGTCAACTACTCCTTTATGAAGTGATTGCACGGGTCTAGTTTTTAAGAAAAGATTAAGTATAAGTATTTTTCTTTAGCCGTGCTTTGTGATTATCGAATCTATGTGAACATATTAAACTATTTCTTGCTTCAAAACAAATTTCCTTTTTTGCAAGATATTTTTTTAAAAAATGTCCTGTCCAAGGAAACCCTTTTAACAAATTCTCCTGTTACTGTGTTTACAAAATATACCATTCCAAGTATTTCCCAGCCATCCCTGAAGATAAAGTATTTAATCTCTCCAAAATAAAGGGATGGGTCAGTGACTCTTTTATGAAGTAACCTTACACGTCTAATTTTTAAGAAAAGATTAAATACCTGTGAAGCACATAAACAGGCTCTTCTTTTTTTTAAAAAAAAATCTCATAAAAAACGTCTTACTTCAGTTTTATCTATTCGAATAACCACAAATATTCAAACTGCGATAGAAATAAAAATTTTAAAAAAAATAAATTGTATCGTGTTTATATTATTTAAAATCTGAAAAAATATACAGATTTTATTTTTAAGTATATAAAACTATTGCACAAATATTGAGGAAGAGTTTATGAGTTTATTCCAAGAAAAATGATTTTAGATTCTCTATTGATTTCAGAATAAATTGATTGTACTTATTGCCCTTAGATACTCTAAAACCCGACCTTTTTTCCGCCGGGCCACATACATATAACAACTATTTCACGCGGGCCGCAACATGAGGATTGTGGGGGGGATGCAAGATGAAGAACATTTAAAATGCGGAAATTTGATTGAAATATAAAAAACATGTTTCTGGATTTTATTTCAAAACTGTATTATACCCTCTCAAACTCAACTAACAAAAAATAGGTTTTATGCCCTTTTTTACGCAATTATGGGGTAATTTCGATTTTTTTTCATCAATAATCTCAAACCCCTTGTTTGTATTTTTCTGTCATAAAAACAAAGCCGTTGTGTACTTCGGTAATTTGATATTATCTTTCGACAAATCCTCACTTATTTTTATTTCGACTATTAATTTATCATGTGCAGGATGATAGCAAAGAGTTTTTACTGAATTCCAGACTGAAATCATAATTATTTGTTTACAATTTGTTCAGACTTGCTTGTGCAGCTTTCTTTCAAATTTATTCAGATAGTTTTAGATAAAAATACCAAAAAAAAACAACAATATCTTAAGAAATAACTGAATTTATCAGAGCATCAGCAGCATTTAAGAAACACTCTAACAATTAATGTATCGATTCATACATTTATCCTTAACAATTTCATATGCTTATCAATATATATAATGTTTTTATAATGTTTTTGTTTCCTATACGTTTTGTGACATCACCTCCGACAAAATATTTTGTTACTGTTGCAAAAATCTTTCTTAAGAAAGCCAATTTATCTCGTCTTGAAAGAGATGCTCAAGAAAAAGAGCCATTGAAAGATTTGTGCTTAATGATATAGTGACGAGCAACATTATATTTTTAATTATAACATTTTCACGACAAATCAAACAAATTGCTGATCCCTATTTGCTTTTCTTAAGGAAATAGTCAAAATCCCACTCGTCTTGGAACAACATATATTCTTTAGGTATCGTTTGCTTGAAAGATGAAGGATAATTATAAATTAGTTTCATCCATGAAAGGGTCGCTACTCCACTGCCATTTGTAATAACTAACCATTACAATCGCAAAAAGAAAATAAGTAATCTCACAATTCATAACAGCCCGACATCTATAGCAAAATTTATACATTTTATTGCTTGATTGATAGAATTTCTCTCTAAATTTTTAATGCATTGTTTCTAAATAATTGGATCTGAGTGCTACGAGCCATGTCTGGGCCACTCAGAAAGGTCCGGTGGGCCGCAGGTTGAGTATTGTTGCTCTAAAGCATTAATGTTCAAACTGTGCTCCACAGAACCCTGGAGCTCCACGATAAAAAATCGAAAAGAAAATCATAATTGTGTTTATGTAAAATAGATTCACATTCTTTCTATGAAGTTTAAATAACCACTAGTATCTAAAATTCCTCCCAGTCATTAAAACTGAAATTTTTATTTATACATAACAACTTTATTTTGTAACATCTTTTCAGCTTTAAAACATAATGTAACAAAAAGTTAGTAAACACGTTTTTTCTTCATATGTACTACCTATTAGATTGTTGATATTCTTTTGTAAACTATCCTGGGTTCCACGAAATAATTTTGCATTCGTTAGAACTTTGTTATGCAATACTAAATATTCTTCTAAAATGCATATTATTTTCATTTGTGGAAAAAACACCTATAAGGACGCTGTGGCCAGACTTTTAACCCATTCCTTTAAGAAACCACTCTTAGCAGTCTTTGACTTGCCACGAATCGTAACGTTCATAATAGCAAAGATTAAGAACTCATCACTACAAAGACATAACAATTCATCAAGATGAAGCAAGGTCTTTACATTCAGTGTAAAAACTGTCCGGAGATCTAACCACTCGCACCCAAACATTCTTCTATAATGCATAACCTTCACCCTAAAAGCACTGAAACTCGGTCTAATTCCACTCGTGGGCAGGAGATCTTCTGTAGCAAGGACACTCTGGAATTGGCAGGCGCATTGGTTGCCTACTTCGGTGGAGTCTCGTGTTTTCTTCGTCAAATCCATGGACACGAGAGCAATAACAACACCTACCGATGAAGGAGGATCCATAGATTTCACTCTTTAAAATCTAAATTTAAGCAAGAACTGCTCCTAAAGTTTAGGTTGCAAATACACAAGATTTCTCACACAACTGTAAACATTTGAAGGCTATTCTGAACAATGTATTTAAGTAAGAAATATTTCTCAACGTGAGTGGCTACAAGAACAAAATATAAAAATAAATTAGTAAAATATTAAATGTAACACCCAGGGGTGTTTTTAACCTCCCCGGCGCCCTAAGCACTTCAATTTGTTACGCTTCCCCTTATTTCCAGAGAAACCCTCTCCTTCAGTTACCTTGCCAGTTCTGGTTCGGGAGGGATTTTCTTGCTTCTTTTTAATTTTCTTTTCGCTTTCTTTGATTTGGCTCTCATTCAAGTCTTTCCCTTATCCACCACCTATAGACTCACTGCGTCCTGGACTGGTAACCAGCAGCCGTAAGGAAAGGATAATGTCATGGTTTGCCCATTATCCTTTACTTACTTTTATTTCTTGCCTTGTGGCATCATGGAACCCACCCTTTTGTAAATTAGTACAGTAGATTAGTAAAATCATTTGCAATTACGGTATAGAGTATATACACTACTATTTGATTTTTTTCAACTTGTTAATTATCATCTTTTTCATCGCTTATTACTTTACTATCTTTTACTTTTAGACATCTTTATTCAATTCCAACTACACTCTCATTATATACTTATAAATTTATCTTGTTCAAATTTTCAATCGTTAATAAAATACTTTCTATTCATCCAATCAATTTCGAATAATTTTTTAAAACTTGTAGTGGATGACACTTGATGTTAATGTTGTTTTTTCAAATATTAATTCATTAATTAAATTAAGTTAATTTAATTAATTATGGGTTTTTGACGCCAACTTAGATTCATCTCCATTGTTGTGACAATGTAACTGTTAGAACAATGACAAAAGTTGGCGTCGTAAGCCTGTTTTTCAGCCAAACCGGGTGTGTATTGTTACAACAATGCAGACAAATCATGCTCATTTTTCAATTCCCTACTATTAGTTCACTCTCTTCCTACATATATATAATCTTGTTCAAATTTTTAATCATTAATAAAATACTTTCTATTCAAAGTAGAAATTGACTTAAGTTTTTTTTTTTATATTTCTTGTACTTTATTGAGTTATTGTCATTGTATAAGTACAACAGAGGTTTTCTTCGCGCTTTGGTCATAGCAAAGTCATTAATGACATCATTGTAATCAATTTCCTTGGAAATATCATTTGAGAGAATAGAAACATCAAAATTTTAAGCTTTTCTTTTTTTCCTAATAGATCTCATGTAAGTCTTGATTTGAAGAGAAGCCATTTAGTCTAGTCTGCCCTCTTCAAGAGCAGAAATGCTTCTCTCATCACTCGCTAGGGGATGGTACATTTGCTGTAATTTTAGTTTTTTCCCTTTTTTCACCCTTCTATTTTTTGCACCCTAGGCATGTGCCTAGCGTGCCTAAGCGGAAAAACAGCTCTGGCAACACCAGATAATTTCAATAAACCTAAATTTTGACAGTTTGTTCAAAAATTGCTACCTTATATCACAGTTACTAAAAATAATGCAGGTGACACTTGGATCACAAATGGATATTATTAATGAATGAATTATATTAAAATTACATTAAAATTTTAACGACAAATACAAAATATTTTTAACTGTCTTTTTATAAAGTAGCCTTAACATGTTGATCTACTTTAAATATTACTTTAACGTATATTCACTTAAGTGTAGGGATAGGGTTCCCCGAAAACGCCTTATCGTTAGTTCTAAAGGATCCGTTGTAACGGGGTCTATCCGCGAACCTATCACTAATCCTCTTGGGGGATAAATTTATTTCTTTTTAACTGTTATTCTATTAAAAACTTTCTCCCAAAGAAGACTTGAGTCATTCAAATGAAGCGTTCTATTAAAGCACTGACTTTAAGATACACAACTTAGTTAGTAAAGATATTCGAGAGTTAGTTAACGAGTAATTGCTGACTGATCAAAGATTGCTAACTGACGATTTAGTCAAAAAGGTAGAGCTTAATTATAGCGACCGGATGTTGAACAACTACTAACGGAATTACGGTAAATTACACCGTAGACATCCAAAGTGTTTCAAGAGAGAGTAAGTGTATTAAATTATACTCAAATATTAGGTATTGTTTTTGCCGTGCAATTGATACTATACTTAGTAGAAGTGTGCATTTTCTATCCTGAGTTGTTGATTTAAGGCGATATGGTACCCTAAAAATCATCAAACTGTCGAATTTTTATAAGCCTATTTGTTACCTCGAATCTAAAAAAACATGCCTGCAAAATTTCAAAGCTTTACCTGCATTTTTTATCAAGTTATGGAGCAATATTTGATGTTGGACAGCAACTACCACGCCCACATTTCAGATTATCTGCTAGAAAAGAGCCTGATAAAAATGAATTAATTATTTTCTACTACGCGTAAATGAGATTGACATTATATATGCAGTAACAAATCATTTCAAGAAAGAATTGTGCAATTTATGCAAAAATTCTTGTTTGTGTATTGTTTATTGCAAGAGCAAATGGATTTGGTCAAGATTTAAAAGTTGTGCGTGCTTTTTATGATATTATTATGAATGAAATTAAAACTTTAAAACAGATTCTCTCAAAGCACAAATACTAAATCTCATTTTGATAACTCAAATAGTTAAAAATCTAATTCGCAAAAATAGAAAAACTCTTCCATTTTTATACATTTATTTTTGGTGATATATATATTATCCCATGTGTGTGAAATTCAACACTTTTATTATTAAAATATTTTAAGATAGTTATTTAAACAAATGCACATATGCAGTTCTTAGATTTTGATATATTTTACCTATAAACTGTTATTTGATTTTGTTTTCATTCATGTACAATATTTAACATGTGGAGGCTTTTAAAATCATGGAAATAAAAAATAAGGACATAAACATCTTTTGTACATGTTGTGCATTAGCTCTGAAGAGTGTGTATTTTTTTTTATATATAATTATTAAGATAAACTTTTATGAAATATTGAACTTTCATTCGTTTTGTTCTATATATTCATTATGACTGTATACTGTTTAATTATTCTACATTTGTGCAATTTCTTATGGTAAGCAGTTTTAAATAAGCTAATTAACATTTCATAAAAGTTTCAGACTATTCGATGAATATAATATCATGCTATTCATGGAAAGAAAACTTCAAACTCATTTTTATCCATGTTGAATTTTTGTACATATACTATTATTCAAAACCCTAAGACTTTTTTGATAATTGGTTTGAAATTTTTATACATATTCTGAAATGTATGTTTTGTAAAATTGTGCATGGGATTAGCTCTAACCTGTTTAATACTTTTTCTATTATAAAGAATTTCAAATGAAAATTAATGTTTTTTTGAGAATTTTTGGAAGTTTAACTATAAAAAATTAAAATATTAAAGAGCAACAGCAGAAAAAAACCCATGCACAGTTTTATGTAGTATATTATAAGGTACTTGTAAAAAAAAATTTGAAAGAAAAGAAGCTTTTTTTAAAAAGCCTTAGGAATTTAAAAAAATGTTTTTTAAAGTTCAAAAAATTTAAATTTTACAAATATTTTGCAACAGGTTTAATTTTTTGTATAGAATTATTATTAAATATTAACCTTTGTAAAATACAATTAAAACCAAATATCAAATATTAAAAATAAAAAAATTTGTGAGGATGGTACCATATTGCCTTACGTGCGAGAATAATAAATTATAATTTGAACTGATTATAACTGATCTTTCCTTGAACCCCTCTCCCCCAAACATCAATAACCCCTGCGCAAGCGGGGTTATTACACCGTGAATCGATAAAGTTAGAATTACATCATCAACGGTCTGCCGACGACTGATAACTTCTGTAGCAAGAAAATAGTTTTGTATTCCTATTAGTATTATCAATTCTCGTGCACGTTCTCCTTTCATTTACCAACGCATAAAAAACTATATTCGAATATATTTTAAACACACATCGTATATGCATGATACTAAAAGAAAGGAGGAAAGGTTGAGAACTAAAAAGTTACCTTCAAAGTATCGTTAGATGTGTTTTAATTTTGGGATTTTTACAAGGTAAAATCCCACATAAAAAGTATTTCCCTAAAATTTTTAATAACATAGTTTATGAAAGGATATGCTCCAGTTATTTGGTTCAAATTATTCTTTGGGCATGACATAAAATTACTTCTTTTAATTGTGCTTGGTATTAAATATCTCGCACTTCAAAAAAAATTGTCCTTGTTTGTAAAATACTTCTTTAAAAAATTTCCTGCCAAAAAGAAAGCTTTTTTTTAACAGATTCTCCTGGAATTGTGTTTGCGAAATGTACCATTCCAGAAGTTTTCCCAACCACCCTTGAAGATAAAGTACTTCACCTCCCTAAAAAAGGGAAGGGTCAACAACTCCTTTATGAAGTGATTGCACGTGGCTAATTTTTAAGGAGAGATTAAAATACCTGAAAAACATAAACATGCACTAAAAGTTTTTAAGCACCTCGTAAAAAAACGTCTTACTTTGATTTTATTTATCAATAAAATAACCTCAGATATTTTCAAACTTTTTAAAATAAAAATTTAAAAAAATAATAAAAATGTATCGTGACATATGCCTTAAAATTATAAAAATATATACATATATGTATATATAATTTTGTAGTATAATAGGTATATTGTAGTATAATATATGTATAATTTGTGTGTGTGCGTGTTTAGTTTAGTTTAGTTTTTTAGTACTAGATTTCGAACGTCTATCCATTCTTTAAAAAAGAATTTTGCTCACTATTATAAAAATAAAAAAAATAGAGAAGAAATGTGTTGGCTACCGCAAAACTGGTTAAACTCCACTTTTAAAATAAACATTAAAAGCCGATCTAAGTCAGAATTATTTATAATACGATAGCATCCATGTATTTAAGGGAACAGACACAATGCGATTCAATTGACAAAAATCGGTCAAAAAATCAAATTTAATTTTCTTAGCCTAAATTATTCTTTATATACTTTTCTATAACCTGACAAAATTTGAAAGCTCTAAACTTAAAAAAAATAATAAAATTATGATAGCTTTTGCGTTTGTTTTTATTCACATCTCTATAGCAAATCAAAATTTAAAATTACTTATCTCGAAAGATAAAATAACTAGCATGTCTTCATTTAAAATGCTAAGGCTTTTTTTCTATCGTGCTTAATGCTTTGAATTTTTTTTTTACGAATTGCTAATAGTACATGTAACAAAATTTGGTATGCATTTTTGGATCAAAGCACACACAATACTGATTTCTTAAAAAATAATTGAGCTCAGAATTTATACATTTTTTAAGGAATTTTCAATAAGCATTCATAAAAAGAAGTATTGTACGAATACCAATCATGTTATCGTAAAACCCATACTAACTTTTGCTATGCATAGTTTGACGTACTTGTAAATAAAATTTCACGCGTGTTTGTAAACTTTTGTAGGAGGAGTAGCATTTTAAAATCACTTCACAAATTTTAAGTTTTTTACTTAAAAAATTAAATGGCTAGCTTTTTATGAAATTTTGAGCACAAAATATGTTTGATATAGTATACACACATAGGAGGTAACCAAAAAAACTTTAAAAATCCTTAAATAAAAAAAAATTTAAATCCGTACCATGTCCCCTAAAATTCCAATATTTGTTTCCTTTATCTTTGGTGTTCAAATTTTTTGTCTCTTTAGTAGATAGTAATAAAACTGCATGGGCACATATATAAATGTGGTGTTATGACACGGAGTTCTAGGGGTATTCACATTGATTACACTGTTTTTAACTAATACTAACGTTTAATGTGGACAATTACAGTACTACACTCTACTATACAGATATATTATTGACAGAGTTTCGATTACTTCTCGTATTCAACAATAGTTTCTCAGTCTCTTCACTTAACAATTATCACAACACGGTTCACAACGGTGTATGGCATTCAGATGATGGATGTGTCACCTTCACGTGACTGTCCTTCCAGCATCGGGCCACTTGGTCCCTACACGGCCAGTTAGATCCCGGTTGCTTTCCTTTTTTCTTAGCAGCGTTGGCTCTGACCTCCTCGTCGAGACCGCTTGCTCTCTAATCCCTCTCTAGTCAGTTCGCTCGCTGCTGGCTCGCGTCGCCAGCGCCCTCTATAGTGCCGTCTATGTGGAGAAATTCCCACATAAATATACAAACGTATACAAGAAGTTCGGAGACTTTACGATAATCAGGCACGAAATTAAAGGTAGAGTCATATATGTTCTGGGAAAAACTTTTAAGAAAATATCCTAGCATTTGGTTGAGGACGAGTTTACATTTGCATAAAATCAAGTCATCACTATGGAGAAAGCTGTTTTTAAACTAAAATCACAGTTAAAGAATAGTTTCCCCAAGAGGATTCGAAGAAGACCCGAATATAGAACCCATTATAATTCAATGGGATAAATTCATGCTGATCACTTGATGAATGGGATCCCATGTTTTCTGTTGAATTTAACGCTGGCATTAGATTTCTATATACGCAAAATCCGGAAAAAACTTCAAGTTATATAGAGTAAAGATGTCGAAATATTGAGCTTCTTCAAAAAGTTTTTCATAATAAATTTTAAAAATTATTTTATTATCTTTTAAGACATTAGCCTTTTGTTTCTTCAAGAAGTTTTTCAAAACAAAATGAATCACCTTGACGTACCTTAAATTCTACTTAGAGGTGGTGTGCTCCCTTCGTAAGCCTAAGATGCCGGGTTCGATCCCGGCTGGAGTCAATAGAGTTTCTAGATGCGAAAATCGTGGGCAGGCGTATCATACGGTTATGCGGCATGCAAAAGATTCTTTAATGGTTTTCTCGGTAACAATAAATCACGGCAATGCTTAGCATCCGACAAGAGCTTCAATTAAATGTGAATTCAAGCGTCCGAATTTGATAGCGAGGTCGCCACTAGAGAGTGCCACCATGAAATGGCTCTCACGTTTGGGGACTTGCCGTGTCTGCAAAATTGCGAAAATGCAGCCCATTAGAAAAACAAATTCATTTTTCAATTCCTACTATTGGCTCACTCTCTCCCTCTCTATACATATTTATTTACTTATATAACGCATCACTCAATAAGTCCTAGGCCTAACATATAGATGGTGCTACCTTCTAATTTTTCTACGCCTACCCTAGTAGTACTAACTTTCAAACGGCACGTGCCAAAATTTCGAGATGATATCTTGTTTACTTGAAAAGTTACGGTGGTTTTTTGTGGCAACAGTGGTAACTTTTTGGAAACCATTGAGGAAAAAGAATTTCGTGTGCTAATTAAACATTGCTTTTTGATGGAAAAAAACACTGTTCAAGCAAAAGAAGGGCTTGATAAGTGTTATCCGGACTCTGCTCCATCGCAAACAACTGCTAAGAGATGGTATGCTGACTTAAAACGTGTTCGTAAGGACACAAACGACGTTGAACGTTCAGGCCACCTAAATTATGCAGTTGTTGCAGAAATCATCAAAAAAGTACATGAAATCGTTTTAGCCGATCGTAAATTAAAGTTGCATGATATAGCAGAGAATTTAAAAGTATCAGAAGGCAGTGTATTTGCCATTTTGCACGATCATTTGTCAATGAGAAAGCTGTGATCAAAGTGGGTGCCGCGTTTGCTCACTTTCGATCAAAAACAACAATGCATAGACGATTCAGAGCGTTGTTTGGAGATGTTTAAGCAAAATAAATAAGATTTTTTTTCACGTAGATATGCGACAATGGATGAAACATGAATCCATTACTACACGCCTGAATCAAAAAGATTGTCAGCTGAGTGGACAGCAGCCAGTGAAAGACGTCTAAAGCGACCAAAGACTCAAACATCAGCTAGCAAGGTTATGGCGTCCGTATTTTGGGATGCGCAGGGAATTTTGTTTATTGACTACCTTGAGAAAGGCAAAAAAATTAATAGTGAATATTACATAGCGTTATTTGGATCAACTGAATCAAAAATTTTATTAAAAAAAAGTCCTCAAACGCAAAAGAAAAAAGTACTATTTCAACACAACAATGCTCCGTGCCACAAGTCCATGAAAACGATAGTCAAATTGAACGAATTGAGCTTCGAATTACTTTCCCACCAACCGTACAGTCCGGATCTGGCCCCCAGTGATTACTGGCTGTTTGCAAATCTTAAAAAAATGCTACAGGGAAAGAGGTTTGGCTCAAATGAAGAAGTGATTGCCGAAGTAGCAGCCTGAGATCAAAGACAAATAGTTCTACGAAAAAGGTATTAAAAAATTAGAAGAGCATTTGGCTGCATGTATCAATGTTGAAGAGTATCTTGAGATAAATAAAATTCAATTTTGCACAAAAGTTGTTGTTTTATTAGTTAGGCCCAGGACTTATTGAGTGATGTGTTATATATATATATATATATGTATATATATATGAAAACGTAATAGAATTAGAAATCATAATAGGTCTTCACTTTAGTCCATCGACTCTTCTGGTTTCTTACATTTTAAAGGTCTAACTCTGTTTCATGCTATACATATATGCTTAGTTAATTCTAGTACAATATATTTTTCCATCATTTTTGATATTTCTTGAAATCTGGTCTTAATCTTCTTGTTTTGGTAGTGGTATAATTTAGTACTATCAATTTTATTATACTGTGTATTTTTTCATTTTATGATACTATATCTATATATCTTGTTCAAATTTTCAATTGCTTATAAAATACTTTCTATTCATCCAATCAATTTCAAAATTTTTTTTTTTAAACTTGTAGTGAATAACACTTGATGTCGATACAGTTTTTTTCAAATATTAATTCATTAATTACCGGTTGATTAATTAAATTAATTACCGGTTTTCGAATTCAACTTATATTAGTGTCCAGTATTGTAACAATGTTAAAACAATGGCAAAAGTTGGCGTCAAAACCGGTTTTTCAGCCAAACTAGCCAAATCAGATGTGCATTGTTACAACCAATGCAGAGATATCATGCTCTTTTTTCCACACTAATCCTACAATTATTTCACTCTCTTCCTATATATACATATTTGATATATTTGATATATATATATATATATATATATCAAATATATATACCAGAAATATATATATAACAGAAAGGGGGAAGGTTGTGGCTGGCCACCAAACATGTTCACACAGCCCCACTTTTATATAAAAAAATTTTATATGTAATCTGTCCTAAGTCAGCAATGCTGATAATACTGTAGCATCCGTTATAGGGTTTGCAGCCCCGGGATCCCGAAATCCCGGGATTGAAATAACTAATCCCGGGATTTAATTTTTGTCTGAATTATATTTTGAAATCTTTTTTTCAAAGTATTGTGAATCTGGTAATACATTTAACGTATCTTATTTACTTTTTTTGTATTGTATACGTTTAATGTCAGTTTTCTTACGTGTTGAACCTTGAGGGTTTCGAGGCGGGCGTGTATGTTAAACCGTGAAATTTGATATGTTTTCTCTTATTTTCTTCTGTAATTTTCTCCCCATCGCGAGTGGGGTCAGAAAACGGACATTTCTCCCACTCTCAGGATGTCCGGTGTCAGCTAACTTGGACAGAGGCAATTAGAATTTTTAGAAGATATCCAGTAGGGTTTTCAGCCCCGAGATCCTGGAATTACGAAACCCCGGGGCCCCGGTGTTTTTTCCAATCTCTGGATTAACATAACTAATTCTTAGTTTTAATTTTTGTCTAGATTATATTAAAAAATATTTTTCTCATAAAAATTTTCTAAGAATTTAATTTTTTAAAAATTTATGTTTTGTTTATGAAATACGTACGTAGAATTTTTTTGCGCATTCATAAGTGCTATAGGTAAAAAAAATTATGCACAGCTCTCATTTGTGGTATGTGAGAATGTCGCACAGATCTAGGCGTCTCATTACAATGCTTACACAATAATATAAGCAACATTTCAAGAATAGATCTTTTGTCAGTTCCTTCTCTAAATAAATGCCGTTAATTAATAGCGGACCTACTTGGAAGACTTGAGACACTAATTACCAACAGCTCATGCAACTGGATCTTCAATTTCAAATTAATTGAAATTGATTCGCATTCTTATTCAATAATATGATCAATTTATATACAAAAACCATTATATGTAGCAGAACTAAATAATGTTATCAAAGAGGTATACGCATCAATGCAGTCTTTATATTTGAGACACTGTCATCAAAAATTCAAAAAGAAATGTTTCTTTTTTGAAAATGGAGGGAGACGTGGTGACTACCTGAAAAGAACATAATCTTATTTAATGACGATAATACCTACTAGTACAGAATCCAAACTTGCATTTTCTTCGGCAGGACAATTTGTAACAAAAATAAGAAGCCATTTCAACGATGAAACGCTGGACGAGCTGTGTTTTTTATAAGCTTATTTACAGAAACACAAGAAATTAAGAAATGCTTTTTTTTTTAATTTCATTATGTACTATTTTTATTTGTTTTTATGATGAATTAATTTTGTTTTGTTTCTTTCAACAAAAGTAATACTAAATCAATTTTTAATTACATTTTCAATTTTATTATGCAATTTCAGCTATGCTAATATGTAATTATTTTTAATAAAAAGTCCAATCCTAATCCCGGGACCAATCCCGGAATTTGGACAATGTAATACCGAAATCCCGGGATCGAAAACATGACACGGGATTGCAAACCCTAATCCATTCTTTTATATTTAACTCTATTACTTTAATTTTCATATTTCCTTTTAAATTCTGTTGTCTGGTTATCTTGCAATTTCAATTCTTTTCAGTTTTAATCATGTTTATTTATTTCTCTTGTAGAGAAATTTTGATATATATATATATATATATATATATATCTTGTTCAAATTTTCAATCGTTAATAAAATACTTTCTGTTCATCCATTCAAAGTAGGAATTGACTTCAAAAAATTTTTTTATACAGGGTGTCCCAAAGCAACCGCATAAACTCTGCACAGCTAGATTCCTCGTTGGAAGTACATAAAAACTGCCCAAAGAAGCGTTCCTGTACGATCCATAGTTTACGAGAAAAATAAAGTATAACGTCACTTTTTTCCCCCCCGGTGCAAGAAAGAATCTTTATTGAATATATCAGCAGTATATGCACAATTTAAGTCAGATGTTCAAAATGTCCACCGCGCATGTCGAGGCAGGCTTGAGCACGCCATGGAATAGCTATCATCACACGTCACAGCATCATGGGGTCCACCGAAGTACAAGCAGCATGCAGACGAGCCACTAAGTCCATTTATGTTGTCACTACGTCTCGATACACCTGTTCCTTAAGATGGCATGTCGCAGTAGTCACGAACGGAACACATGGCAACCATACGAAGACTACCGGTAGCTGCAAGATGCAGCCTTTTAAATACCAGTTCAACGGCGGCTTAACGTCACTCCACGGCGCGCGCATGCATGACGCGACATGCGCGACGAACGTTTTAAACATTATCGTCTGGAAAGCTATGCAAATACTGTTGTTGATATGTCATATAAAGTGTTTTTTTCTTGCACCGGAAGTGACGTCATACTTTGTTTTTCGTATTTTTCTCGTAAACTATGGATCGTACAGGGACGCTTCTTTGGACAGTTTTTATGAACTCCCAACGAGGAATCTAGCTGTGCAGAGTTTATGCGGCTGCTTTGGGACACCCTGTATTACTTGTATGGTACTGGCTTCATTATGGTTAATAAACAATATATACGTATTTTTTTTTAAAAAAATCTGTAAAATGTAAACTTTGGCAGTGGAAAAACTCATGAACTAATAGGCTGGATACACGAGACTGACGCCACATAAATTTACCCCATTGGAGACGATATTTTTTTATAATTTTATTTTGTTTAGTGGGTTAAGTTCTTATTTACGTCGTACTATAAGGGAACACGAAGGCTATTGGCGATTTACCTCGTTATTGTGAACCATTATCTAGTGACGAGGACAACACCTGAACTGGCATCCCTCTCTCCGAACTTCCACATCGCACCAAGTGGAGGACATTCGGCCTCTAAAGATTTAACAACCATCGGCTCCCTTTACGATCATGAGAGAGAGAGAGAAGTCCACAAGTTCAAAACTACAATCACTAGGCGGCAACTGTTATTTGGTTGAATTTATAACTAGTATATTTACAAGTCAGAGTGATAAACTTTATTATTCGAATACTACTATTAGCTCACTCTCTCCCAAAATATTCATGTATTTATTTATTTATATGTCTTGTTCAAATTTTCAATCGTTAATAAAATACTTTCTATTCATTCAATCAAATTCAAATAATTTTTTTTAAACTTGTAGTGGATGACACACTTGATGTTGAAACAGTTTTTTTTTCAAATATTAATTCATTAATTACCGGTTAATTAATTAAATTAATTACCGGTTTTCGAAGTCAACTTAGATTAGTCTCCAATATTGTAACAATATAATTGTTAAAACAATGGCAAAAGTTATCGTCAAAACCAGTTTTTCAGCCAAACCGGGTGTGCATTGTTGCAACCATGCAGACAAATCATGCTCTTTTTTCAATTTCTACTATTAGTTCACTCTCTCTCCATATATCTTGCTCAAATTTGCAATCGTTAATAAAATACTTTCTATTCCTCCATTCAAAATAGGAATTGACTTAAATTTATTTTTAATAAGATGCATTATTTAGGAAAATAATATTATTTCAGACACTCTTACGACATGAAATTATCTATCTGAATTTAGCTTATAACAGACAATTTTAGTTAACTGGAAATAAAATTGGAAAAAAATAATGATAACATACTTATTTCTTGTTTCAACCATTTCCCGCTGTTAGATAGCTTAATAATTTCAACGTTCTTACAATTTAAAATAGTACGAATTTTAAAAATTCTTCAAACAACTTCGATATATTAAATTCTACGCCGAAATCTTTTTTTCCCCTCCTATGCTGATTACTTTAATGATAGTAAATAAAGTAATAGGGTAAAAAAAAAACATCGGAATTTTAGTTGGGTGCCAAGTAATTGCACAACAGAACATAAAACTGGTTTCTAAAAATTTGAGATAGATTTTCACCTGTCCATCATGTGCAACGCCAACGAGATCAGCAAGGCGAATATGTTAAATGGGTCGGCAGCTGAGGTCGTATTGCTCGAATTCTTAAGTATGTCACATACAGCTGATACTGTAAACAAAATCTCCCGCTCTCAGAGGTCGATGACCCATGAAGGCTGCACATAATAGCTCATCTGGCTTGATTTTGTTGCATTCGCATGCTTTTTAAGAGAGATGACGAAAAAATTTCTTATTTTCATTTTTTTTTTTTTTTTTTTTCCATATAAGAAAAACGAAAATTTTCCGTCGTTTTCTTCTTTTTTTCCCTGAAGAATACGATATACCTCTATCAAAAAAAAATTTTTTTCTCTTATATCTGAAAGTAGAATTATTTTAAATCTATAAATCCACCCTTCTTTGCACAGTTTGCATTTCTTTTATATTTTATGTGGGACACAATTTCTAGTTTAATTAATGAAATTTCAATTAAATGGATATTCTCGAAATTTATTAAAATTTTTAAGTATGTAACGAATTGTTTTTTTTATTTGTTGTAAAATGGTTATTTTTAAAATCATTATTCAGCTTGAATTAACAATTTTTCATTTGCGTTTTCCAAATTTTCGGCAAAATTCATCTATATATACATTTTTTGCTTTCTTTTTATTATTATTATTATTTTCGTTAATCAGAAATCTATTTTTCACAATATTGTTCTAAATTTCGAAATTTTTATGTATATGCTGTATTTTATAAAGTAATTCACATGAATAACACAATATTTCGAAGTTACAGTTAGTTTTTTTGTGAGATATGAAGCAACAAAGGTAATTATCCCTATTCCAAAGTTTTAATTTGTTTGCTTGAATGCTTGATTTTTTTAAAGAAAATTCTTATTTCTATTTTTCTTTCAAATTCATTTTTTTTTTTACTAATTCACTTTTTTTCCCATTCGAATTTTGCTTGTTTATCACTGCAAAGATGACGTAAAGAGGTAGCCGCGATAGCCTAGTAGTCATAATCGTGGATTTGCGGCCGTGGTGTCATGAGTTCGAGTCTTATTGCCACTGAAGACCCGCCATGAGAAGGGCGAATGCAAGTACAATCTGTCAGGGCTCAAACGTCCTTTCCACATATGTATATCGTGCAGTTACCTTCTGTTTCTATAGGGTTGAGGTCTGGAGACCTGGCTAGCCACAATCCATATGGCAATTATCCTCACTCTCTAGAAATTTGTCGACCGGAAGAGCTCTATGTGGCCTCGCGTTATCGTCCATTAAAATGAACTCGGGCCACATGCACCTCTGAAAAGGCAAACATAGGGTTCCAAGACCTCTTCCCTATACCACACACCAGTCACAGAGCCTCTTTCAAAGACATGGAGAGGTGTACGGACATCCAGCATGATACCTGTCCAGACCATTAAACTTCCTCCACATTAATTGGTGATTTCTTGGACATATTAGAGGATAGATAGTGGGTCCCTGGTTCTCTCCATAGAAACGTACGACGAGAATCGGTGTTTAAGCTGAAACGGGCCTCATCGGTGAACAGAAGGGTCGCCCATTGATTCATACTCCAATAGCTATGTTGTATGCACACCATGCTAAGCGGACTCTCCTGTTCGTAGACGTGAGCGGACGCAAACAGTAGGTCTTCTGACAAACAACCCTCTCTCATGAAGTCTTTCTGAAGCAGTCACCCTTGATACACGGGTTCCTGTCGCTGCATGCAAGTAACAAGAGAACTGAAGAGCTGCAGCCCCTCTGTTACGCTACAATCTAAAAATGGCGATCTTCTCTGACGGACATGGCTCTTCGACGACCTTGCCCAGGCTTTTTCTCGATGGATCCAGTATCCTGGAACGGTTTCCATAAGTTACACACGACGCTGGGCGTTAAATTGAACTCTCTACAAATCTAGGCTTGACATTGGCCTGCTCCTAGCCTCCCAACAATTCGCCACCTCATTCCGTCCTCTAAACATTGGTGGTTACTCATTTTTATTGTTACACTTTGAACTGAACCGATTGCTTTAAAATAACACCAAGAAATTCGCCGAGGTGTGCTGGCGAACGAAATACGTCTTAACTTTCACGCGTTTGTAAAGCCTGTTTTTCTGCTGGAACCACCCACACACAAGTGTACGATTGAGTATTTGACATACATCTGCATCTTTATATAGAAGCAGTGGTTTTTTTATTCAGTTCAGTTCTTTTCATTCAATTCAATAAAATATGCAAATTCTCTTAATTTTTCTTACACCAGTATATATATATAGGGGAGAGTGAACTAATAGTAGGAATTGAAAAAACTTGAGAATACAGATTTTTCTGGGAGTACAGAGTGATTACGGTCACTAACTCGTGGCCAGCGTTGTTTCTGTCATGCCGTGTGTTCGATTCTTGATTCCGCCAAACAACTGTCGTGTACAGAAGACTGTCGGCCACAAAGTCCTCCCATTGGCATGTTATAAAAGTTTGGAGCACGGGTGCTCACTGAAATGTCATAATCGTCATTTGACCAAAGTTAAAAATTACGAAGTCCCAGGGACGTCTTAAGACATGGGCCAACTGGGCTCGGGCCCAGGGCCTCACCCTCGAAGGGGGCCTCGTTGACTCTGTTTTAATAAGATCATGATCCGGATAATTTTAATGGTCAAATATTATTCCTATACATATTCTCCGAAAAGCAGGGAATTTCAAACTGCATGTCGAGTAATAAAAGTTTGTGATGACCGTTTTCTATGTCTAGGCCTTGGCCTAATGGACCATAACTCATTTAGTTGCAATATGGCCATTGGTAGAGACGGTTTGTGCCTCAAGGTTTGAGAATGGGAGTCGTGTACAATTATTTTTTTTAATTACCGTTTAAACGAGTATTTGACACTGTCTACTTTTAAAGATCTTAGGTAAGGCCTACTTTTGCATGAGGGCCCAGGGCCTCAAAAAAATCTTAAGATTTCTCTGGGTACAGGGCCTCAAAGAGTCTCAAAACATCCCTGCGAAGTCCGTCGCCGATAGCGGTAGCGTCGCTTTTTAGTGCAAGATTAAGAAATTAGCCAAGACACGATGTTTCTCCTTTAATTTTCAAATCAGAACTGTTCTGGATTCAGCATCGATATTTGAATAGATAAGTTACAAAAGGGGTCGGCAACATTTTAGCTGTGGTGAGCCAAGCTAATCTACCAGTATGATTCAGCGTGCAACACAGTAGGAAATTTTTGAAACAATTCGATTTCTTCGATAATGCATGCAGAGTTAAAGAAAAGAGGTCAGTAATATGTAGATATAAACAGTTTTATTATACATTAATTTTGCATCATTTAAAGATATTTCTTATCATAGAAATAAAGAGCATAAAATGTATAACTATTTCTTCAATAAAAATTTTTAAAAATCTAAAATTGTATTCATATTATGTATTTTTAAACAAATTTATTAAAATAAGAAATATACAACGTAAAATAAAAGTATTTTACAGTTAAATGAAAAGATAAATAAAAAATGTTTGTGCGATCCACCGCTCTACTTCCATATCGCAAAATCCGGGGCAAAAATTTGTGACTTTCAATTTGATACAATTCTGAGCATTCAGTTGTTAAACAATTTCTTTGCTAACTCGAAATATTTTTTCATACGAGGAAAGACGGCAAGCAAAATACATACAATTTTTTTTTCAAACAGTTAAATCTCTCAAGCAATGACATTAAATAATTTACAAAATAGCTGTAAATTTATCTTAAGAGTTATCTTCCAGATTTTTCGTAATTCCGTAATTGCCCATAATTCTGAAGATGTTAGTTAATTGAGGTCCATTACAACTCCCATCCACTCAAAAATTGACAAAAATTCTTTTGTCCATCATAATCATGAAAATTCAAAGCGTTTATTGGGGAGCTATATTATTATATTTATGTAAACTTTAGGTATAAACTTTACTTTTATTCTAAAATAGTTAAAAAAAAATAGCAAATCACATAAAAAAAGTCATCAAACTTGGCAAATTCGTTGTTTTGTTATTTTAAGCGCTTTTCCTAACTTTAATTTTTTTTTAAAAAAACTGTTAAGCCCTTTAAGCACCACTTTTTGGTCTCTTAAGTACTCTCTCTACAATAATAAGGCTTTTAAACTGGCATTCATTTGTTTCGGAGCATCGAGGGCGTTGATATGATACGAAACAAAATAGCTTGTCCGCCGCGAATCGGTCAGACTGATCGGCTGAGCAAGAAAAGGGGCAATATGAACTTTGTTAAATGACTCTGATCTTCCAGATTTTCCACGATTAACATGGAAGGAGCTACGATATTTAACTCTTAGAATATATCAGCTTAAGCCAAACCGATCATACACTCACGAACACCTTAATCAATCGGGCTGTACTTTCTTTACGTAAATCGAGAAGATTCCTCAGGTGTTCGACTCCAGTTGAGATCACGACACACAAACTCAAAAGTATATAGCTTATGGATAAGAACAGGTATAGCTCATAATCTAAACATTGAACGGTATTGTCAGTGAAAAGCTGGTGCTAGAGTTGTTGGCTGCTGTGCGCAGGTTGCATCTGTACTTTGGTATTTGGGATGCTGACGCCATAATCACACTCATACAAAAACACCAAGTCTTGAATATGCTGATACACTTCAAGACGCTGCTACTAGAGGGTCCGGTGACGATTCAGCCAGTGAAAATGAGAAGGAAATATAATCAAAGCCATTTGTTACAAATAGTTTACCATTGTTATTTTTTCCCTGTTTTCTCTATTTAATAAAAGTTTTTTTCTTCTTTTTTTTTGAAAAAAACCTAGCATTTTCTCATTTCGACTGACTATCAGTGTTAAAAAAATACATAATATGACTTTTCCGATGGGCGAAAAAAGACCGATCTTTACCCACCTCCTTTGAAGAGTTGTGCAGAGTACCACTGAGAATTGTACCGCGTGCCACATATGGTACGCGTGCCATAGGTTGCCCACCCCTGGTTTATAATAGGGTCCTTATTCATTTTCTGAATTGTGTTAACGTATTTCAATCTAAATTTAATTTTACTTTCATACACTTTTAAATTTATTATTCCTTCGATTGTTTTCTCCAGGTGCGCATTGGCCTGCTCCACCATTCGTCGACTCGAATGGGCCAGAAACCGAACTATTCGATGACTACGATGCAGAACCCCATCGAGGCTCTAAAGTACCTTCGGAATACGATGTTAGAGAAAAGGATACACCTGAAGAACATCCCGACCAAACGCCAGATGAACCTCCTTTCGAAGTACCGTACGATGAGTAAGAATAACTCTTTTATAAAGAAAAAAATTCGTAACAAAGTTTCATTCATTAAGTTTCATTCACTATCGAGAGTTCAGGGTAAAAAAATAAAGCAAATGCAGCGGAATTGAATTTCTTAATTTGTAGAAAAAGAAAATCTTATTTTGACATTGTTTTATATAGCTAAAACATCTTGTTTTAGTAACAAGTTTTACTGCATTTTAAAGAATGTAATCAGTTTACAGAAGATTTTTTTTTTCCAAATTTGTTTTTATCTAACATACTGCCGTATTCTCCGCTTACGGAATCGGGCAATGAAACTGAAGTTCAGAAACCGCCGATGAAGTGAAAGCCCTGCAATTTTTTTAAACTCCTGCTATTTAAATGCGAGTTTGCAACCTCATGGGTCAAAGCAAATCTTGTGACTACGCTTACTGTGCAAATGCAATTCAATCTAACTGGGCTTTCAGCCCAGTCAAATTTTTTTAGCTTGAACTGGGGTTAGAATATGATTTACGACAGTGTAACGATCCTATGACGAAACGCGGTTTTCTTTTTTTGCCCGTCGGTCCGGTTAACAGTGAATACGGTTAAATCAATAAATTATGATAATAACTTTAATTAAATATAAATCATATTGATCAAAATAATAAATCAAATAAAAAATATTGAATTGTTAAAAAAAAAAAAAGGGTACATTTTAGCTGTACATTAGCTATTAAATCGTGGTGATTAATTATTAAGGTCTGAATATTACTACAGAAAAAATTCTCGGGTATGACAAAATTAGCAGAATGCTGCTCATTTATTTCCGAGCTTCACTTCGGCTCTGTCGGCATTACAAAGTATGTTGCCTCCTCAGAATTCGAATTTGCCAGTCATCATGGAAATCTGATAAAATTCATTTTCAGTGAGGTATGCCAAAAGAAATGCATCAGTAATGAAGCCTTTAAGCAAGAAAAACTCATATTCATCCTTTTTTAAAATAATACACCGTACATGAAATATCATTTCTTAAACATCCAAAGTACTTTCTTTGTTTGCTCATTCGTTCAAGTGCAAGTTGCGTAAATGCGTATTATTCTTCTACTACTAGCTATACTTTTTACATCTAGCTATTTAAAGTAGAAGACAGAAATAAATCCTAGAAATTTCATAGATATAATTTGCGATATGTATGTGTGTGTTTACGTGTATGCAAATGTGTATTGTATAAGCTTGCGCACATATGTGTATTGTATATGCTTACGCACGTACATGTATTGCATATGCTTGCGCATGTATGTGTGCATATGTATATGCCTGTGTGTATATTTGTGTCTTTGTTTATGTATGTGTAAGTATGTGCAGAAACGCGTATGCACACGCGTGTGCGTGCATACGTGTGTGCGTGCATACGTGTGTGTGTACTTGTGAGCCAAATTAGGAGAATGTGAACATTATTTTCATTTTTACAAAAAGTATTGTACAAAAGCTATTAATTATTAGTCGAAGAATTGTGCAAATATATTTAGAGGTGAATATGTAAGTGCACACGTGCGTGCCTGCAGTGTTTTGAATGTGGAGAGAATATAGGCGCGGGGAGAGTTGTAGGCGATTTGTTTTTTCATGCTCCTCCATACAACATTTCTCGTGTTACTCGCAAGTGTTGGGTAAATTTTATTAGGTATCAGGCTAAATGAGGAGCCACGAACGTATGGATGACTGGCATAAGATGGAGCATTGCCGGTACATAGAGAAAGCAGGCCAATCTCTAGTGTAAGTATCTACAGATCTCAGTGTAATGTTCAGTTTCATCTGCAATTTGAGGGTACAATTTCAGGACACCGTATTCATTTCGAGAAGACATCAACAAAATCTACAACGGCGAATGGGAATCGTTTTTTGGTACTTTCAACGCGGCGACATAGGATTGCTACAACTTCACTGCTCTCCAGTGAGCTGTATTTTGTCACTGTAACGAGGGTTGGGTGGTCTTCGTTTAATGTGGTGATTCGATGACAAGGTGATATGAAACTAGCTAAAAAAATGCTAATAATGTTTCTTTATTCCATTTTGGTCGTTTATTGTGTTCAATTTCCTGTTTTTCCCAAAAAGGGATTATTTTTCAAAAATTCCCTGAATTTTTTTATTTATTTATTTGTTTGTTTGTTTTGAAATTCTGTGAGCGCATCTCGTGTATAGCCCATGCATAAAATTTCGTCGCATTGCGTTCACCCGTTTGCACTGTTTGCACTTTTAGAGGAAGTTTAATTATATAACCACCTGGTATTTAAAATACATGTTGTTCAAATTTTCAATCGTTAATAAAATACTTTTTATTCATCCACTCAAGTTTTTTTCAAATATTAATTCATTAGTTAAACATAATTAATGAATAAATAATAACAAACAAAAATAATACTCCAACACCATATATAAAAAGGAAAATCGCTCGTAATAGCGTAATGGATAGTGCGTTGGACTTCTAATCCAGAGGTTGTGGGTTCGAATTCCACATTGGATGGCCTAATTTCTTAGAATGTGATTTCTTTTATATAACGATACTGTTTTACTGGAATAATTAAATTTAATTAATTAATAAAAATATAATAACAAAAATAAATAGTCCAACACCTTGTATAAAAGGGAAAAATGAAAAATTGCAAGGAAAATCGCTTTCTATTTTGCCACTTAATATTGGGACTCTGTCATTTGTATATACATATTTATATTAATTGTAATTATTTAATAAAAAGTAATTAAAATAAAAAATTTCTTTGTGTGTTTACCTAAGTAGGGATTGATTTAACTTTTCTTACATTACTTGTTTCTGTTGAGCTTACGCAAGGGAAACCTTTTTTTTTAATAATGACAGAAATGAATTTTAAAAAATCAATTCAGGTTTTGCAGTGCTATTGGTATGAAAGCTATAGCATTTTAACTCAGAATTTGAATTTTTATAGTACAAACGAAAACCTATCGTTTCTACAGATTGATTGAATTATTGTTTATTAATGAATCTCTGAAGAAACCACAAAAGCTACTGGCGATGGATCTAGTAATTTTGAGCCTTGGTCAAATAATCAGGACGACACTCCGCTCTTTAAAAATCCACGTTAACGTGAGGACATTGAGCTTCTAAAGATTTAATGCTCATCAGCCCTTCTGCAATATGGGTCTTTTGTGGCACAAGGGCAAACGCACGACTCAACAAAAATAACGCCGACCAATTGAAAGTGGTTTTCAATTGGTGCTCTCTGTGGGATGCATTTTGTGAGTGTGTCAAGTTTTTGAATTGTTGGCGAACCGCTTTAAATAAAGTTATAGAAATTGTGTATGTTTTCGTAAGAATTTGATTGGAGGAATATATGAAGGTTTTGAATGCTCTTTTTAAGTTGTCTTAATTTGTTTTTTTTGTTAACATTGCATCTTGGAACTGCACTGGAATTTTTTCAACACTTGAACTGTGACAGCCTAATCTCCAAACTTTCGTACCGATCCAACGTGAGAACTTGAAGTCTCGACAGATTTAACATGTATTAGTTCCTCTACACCATAGGTTCCCAACCTTTTTTGAACTGGTGCCCCCTTTTCTAATGAATATTTCGATACCGCCACCTTTTCTAGTGAATATTTCTCGATACCGCCCCATCTAGAGAAATAAGAGTGTATACAATACATGGTGAAAACAAGAGTTAAATTTTTAAAAATATTCTATTACTAATAGAATATATTTTTTAATTTTACTTTTTTTCCCTTGCGAATCTGAAATAGCTATTTCCACAAATATATTTAAATGTGTAATATTATATATTTTAGTCATAGATAGGATATTGTTGGAATTAAAACGCACTACTGAATTTCTTCCTTTAAAAGAGTCAAATAAAAGTTTTAGTTACCTGTTATAAAAACAGGTAGGGGGGGGGGTGATGATACGAAGTAATTCATAATAAACTATTGCTTTCAAAATAAATATACATTGACAGTTCCAGCCTTAAAAGAATCACATGTTAATTCCTGGTTAACCTATTTAATTATGTTTCTTGGATAATATACGTAATGAAATGTAGTGGACGAAACATGTTTCCTACTGCTCACAGACAAAGACAACACGTGCACTACATAAGTTAAAATGCACTATATCATTCGTTTTAATGTAGGTCTGGATGCAATGTGTAATCTTTAAGTTTTTCACATCCACTTCCCGAACTACTGAAGCATGTGAATTTTCATAAATGGATATAGAAATGATTTAAATACATATAATCAACATATAAACAGTATTAAAGTTTACTTTTGTTAGTACATAATCAGCGTGTTTTTTTAGTCTTTTTTTTAGACTATATATGGTTAATCTGCCCAAGCCCCTCCGTGCCATCTCAACGCCCCTTAATTTTCTCTGGGTCTTTTACTCCCCCCCCCTGAAAGCCTCAAACGTCCACAAGGGGACGTTGTCGCACACGTTGAGAACCTATACTCTACCCGGTGAGTCATCAGTGATATCAGGACTCGAACCTACGACTCGACAATGACTCATGGTCAAGTGGTCATGAGATCGCGGCCTTGACCACTCGGCTTTCGCAATCACTTTATGTTGATATTTCTCGCTCCTGCAATAATATAATACTAAAGCAAAAAAATTTAATTTTAGTAAATAATGCCTTTATCTTTATAATATTGTGTTCATTAAGTGTAATGAACCAAAAAGTGAATGATGTATTTTGCTTATTGGGTATAAATAGAATCTGAAATCCTCATTTTCGTTATTATTATTTTGTGGATAAAAGTATATTTAATGTTATTTATTTTTCGCAGCTTCCACACACTTGAAAAATCGCAAGTCATTTTCATTACACATGATAACATAACTAGATTTTTTTTTTTCGATTTCGAAGTTTTCTCTTCACATTTTAAAACGGATTTTCTCCTACTTTTCAATTCCTACTATTAGTTCACTATATATATATATTTTACAAAAATATACCAAAAATAGTTATAAACGCTAAGATAACTATAGTCATGATAGGATAGTCTTAGCCACAGTAGTATTAGAGCATACTCCTGGCCTTAGGAACCAGAATTGCAGGTTTAAACAAAGTTTTTCTGCCAGCCAATCTTCACCTGAGTTTGCCAATACTCTAGACCATAGGGAAAGCAAAAAATTTCTAGAGAAGTTTAACTATTATTATAAATAAAACTATAATCTATTAATGTAAAACGATAATAATTACAAAAATATTTTTAAATCAAAGTTAAAACTATTGGATAAAGACTTACCACGTGAGTACAGCAAAATACATATTCCCGGGCAATATATATATATATATATATATCTTGTTTAAATTTTCAATCGTCAATATAAAATACTTTTTATTCATCCCTTCAAATTCAAATACATTTTTTAAAACTTGACACTTGATGTTAATACAGTTTTCCTAAATATAATATCCTCAATGAAATTAAAAAATGAATAAATAGTAACAAACAAAAATAATAGTCTAACAGCATGTAAAGAAAGGAAATTCGGTCGTTGCATGACTGTAGCGCACTAGATAGCGCATTGGACTTCTGATCCAAAGATAGTGCGTTCGAATCCCATCTCGGATGACCTAGTTACTGAAATCGGATTTCTTTTTTACTATACTATTTTATCAGAATAATTCTATTTAACGAATGAATAAATAGTAACACAAAAAAATAGTCCAACGCTCTATATAGAAAAGAAAATGGAAAATTGCAAAGAAATCGCTTTCTATTTTGTCACTTAATATAGTGTGATTCTGTGTGTCATACGTATATACATATTTATATTGATTGTAACTTTTTAATAAAAAGTAATTAAAATAAAAATTTTCTTTGTTGACCTAAGTAGGAATTGATCTAAGTTTTTTTTTTCATATTACTTGTTTAGTTAAGTTGCTTTCTGGTTCTCTTCGAGGTTCAAAATCCTTTCTGCAATACTTAATTTTTCATTTTTAGCTCTCACCAAGCAGTGAAAAGGTAATTCGATTGTCTCGGGGGAATTTCCTTTCCAAAATTACAGCACGATTTCAAAAAATTTAACCAAGATTCGCTGACTATTGTGTTGTTTTTGTTATGTTTAAAGATGGGGTTAGACAATAGAAAAAGCACGGAGATTTTTAAATTTGTCTGGATAGAGCGTTCTCTCTTTCTTTGAGTACTAGAGCACTATTTTGAGAGTACTTTTCTAAAATTTTTAAAGTAGAAAATTGGCAGAATCCGGTTGGGTTGCTGGAAAAATAGATCGAGTTCAAAATAGAATCCATTCCGAATGTGAATTTCAAAACTAACTCAAAAAATAATAATTTTTATCTAACAATAAACTTAAATTGTGATTCTTAAGTATTAGGGTTTGCAATCTCGTGTCATATTTTCAATTCCGGGATTTCGGGATTACATGATCCAAATCCCGGGATTAGGATTGGACTATTTATTAAAAATACCTATATTGGCATAGTTGAAATTGCATAATAAAACTGAAAATATAATTAAAAATTTATTTAATATTATTTTAATGAAACAAATAAAAAAATTAATTTATCATAAAAAAACAAATAAAAAAATACATAATGAAATTTTGGAAAAAAAAACATTTCTTCTTTTATTCTGTTTCTGTAAATAAGCTTATAAAAACACAGCTCCTCCAGCGTTTCATCGTTGGAACCGCTTCTTATATTTATTACAAACTGTCCTGCCGTAGAAAATGCACGTTTGAATTCTTTACTAGTTGGTATTACCGCCATTAAATAGGAGTATATTCTTTTTAGGTAGTCCCATGTCTTCCTCCATTTTCAAAAAAAGAGACATTTGTTTTTGAATTTTTGATGACAGTGTCTCAAATCTAATAGTCTGCATGGGTGCATATACCTCTTTGATAACTTTATTTAGTTCTTTTGCTACACTTAATGGTTTTTGTACACATAAATTGATCCAGTTATTGAATCAGAATGTGAATCAATTTCAAATGTTAACTCATTGGAAATTGAAGATCCAGTTGCATGAGCTGTTAGTAATACAATGGGATTTGAAGTGTCTTAAGTCCTCCAAGCAGGTCCGCTATTAATTAACGGCATTTAATTGAAGAAGGAACTGTGACAAAATCTATTCTTGTGATGTTGCTTATATTATTGTGTAAGCATTGCAGTGAGACACTTAGATCTTTGCGACGTTCTCCTATACTGGGCATATAAATTTTTTTTACATATATCACTTATAATTGCGCAAAAAAAATTTACATTTATGTTTCATAAACAGAATATAAATTTTTAAAATTTAAATTCTTAGAAAATTTTTATGAGAAAAAGTTATTTAATATAATTGGAACAAAAATTAAATCCCGGAATTAATTATTTTAATCCCGGGATATCGGGATTGGAAAAACCACCGGGATTCAGGGGTTTCGGAATTCCAGGATCCCAGAGTTTCGGAATTCCGGGATCCCGGGGCTGAAAACCCTACTAGATATCTTCCAGAAATTCTAAATGCCTCTGACCAAGTTAGCAGACACCGGACATCCTGAGAGTGGGAGAAATGTCCGTTTTCTGACCCCACTCGCGATGGGGAGAAATTTATAGAAGAAAATAAGAGAAAACATATAAAACTTCATGGTTTAGCATACACACCTTCCTCGGACCCTTCAAGGTTCAACACGTAAGAAAACTAACATTAACCGTATACAGTACAAAAAAAGTAAATAAGATACATTAAATGTAATACCAGATTCACAATACTGTGAAAAAAATTCAAAATATAATTCAGACAAAAATTAAATCCCAGGATTTGAAAAAACCACCGGGATCCCGGGGCTGCAAAGCCTATTAAGTATATTTTCCTAAGAATATCAGAGAGAGAGACACTAGACTCCAGAAGAAGAAGAAATGAGATAAAATATGGCTGAGGATTGTGATTTTCAATAGTTATATTTTTAGTTAGCGCAAATATTATATTACTTAAGGTATCCAAACACACACGTCCTTTTTTTTAGTGAGAACATTTATAACCCCGTGCACCACTAGGTATCACACGAGGCTGACATAGAAATAAGCGTGAAGCGCACATCATAAAGGAAAGAAGAATTATAACACAAACATCTATATCTTCTCCGGGATTCGAACCCAGACCCTACGGCAACACTGTCAGCGTTACTAACCACTATACCGGATGAGTGGCAAATATCCTTGCTATATAATAAATCCTTGCTTTCCAAAATAAGTCGCACGTACCAAGGGGAACTTTTAAAAAAAATATGCGGTTCCGGGCAGCTTCTTTTTTACGTAATTTGTTGCAACTTTTTTAATTCCTTGCATGTGCGAGTTTGAATCAGTTATTACAGAAGATACACTATGGCAGAAATTAACCCCAACAAAAGTGATGGAAAGATCATTCGTGTTTCATGGCATTTTGTATTGTGTGGAACTTGGGGCAATTTGATTTTGGAACTATTTATTTGGTTCCAGCATTTATACAGAAAAGACAGAAATGGAAGAATCTTCATTTCGTGTTAAGGCAGCAAAAACGAGCAATATCTTCAGTTTCAAATTGTTTTGTAGTCCCTGAACAATTAATGCGCACGTGTAAGCCAAAGTAAGAAAAATTATTGCCTTTGCTATTAATTTTTTTATTATTATTTTTAGTGTTAGCGTAAACATTCCTCATTATCACTTGTTTCGTAGAGTATTTTTCAGATTGATTAAAATGATTAAGTTTATGTTAACTTAAGTACACCATAATCTTCCACCAACATTTTCAATTACCATTGCTATTCAATGAAAAAGATTTTTATTTGCCTCATATTTAAAAAAAAATCTTCAGCCGCTTAAAAATCCATTTAAAGTTAATTTAAGCTGCTGTTTAGGGCATCCAATGATTATCTACTATATGTAAAAGAATTCTAGCAACAATAACTATGCAAGAAATTGAAACAAAATGTGGCTATAATAATTTTTGTTATGATTTTGCTTTGTGGTTACCAATAAATGAAGAAAACTATGATTGTTAAATGTTCAGTTTATATTTCTCCAAACTGTTCAAGAAGTTTCAAAGAAAATGTGTTAATTGGTAAGCTTATTTGTGTGTGTGTGTGTGTGAAGGATTTATAGTATGAGCAGCTAGCATCAGTTATGTTATGTGCTGTAGGTTTTCGAATAACATTATTTTTGGAAACGATTCTAGAAGTTTAAATATATATTTATGTAATATGATATTTTTTAATTATTACTAATTAATATACATAGTTCTCAATATTTTTACAATCAATAAAACTACTTACTATATATTTCTGTTAAGTAAGAATAAAACTAGATTTTTCATTACTATCTCTAGCCATTTTAGGGTTCCGGTATCCAAATGTTTCTAATAACTAACTCATGGCTGGCGCTGTTGAATTGCGGGTTCAAGTCATGATGCCTCTGAATATCTTCCCTGTTTGTAGAAGCTGAGGTACGTTGAACGTATCGACGCTTTAAGTCGTGACGTTGGCGTGTTATGGAAGTTTAGATAGTGGGGTACCACATCAAGGCGTCTTCCTCAAAATTACGAGATCCTTCACCAATGGCCCTAAGGTATTGACAAAGTTCGACGTGAATTATCGCTCATTTCTTAATCAATATCATGCACACTACCATTTTGGTAAAGTTTTTTTTTATGCTCCTATATAAATATTCTGAATTGAATTACTGGAATCTTCAGAAGGCTTGCGTGTTAAAGAATCAGCCAGTGCATTGAAAAGAAATCAACATGAGTCAACTTCAACGATGGTAAAATACATTAATAATGACACTCTTTATACAGAAATCCTCAATAAAATAAACAAGAGACCAGTATTTCCATCAGGGCTTCATTCAAATATTTGTGCGTCAATTAAAAACAGGGGAAAGCGTAGCCATAATTATTTAGCTTCCTTTAGACTGGAAATTAAGGTGAACACAGTGGACTGTGAATTGAGTGTGGAGCAATAATCATGAGCAATATACTAAACACTGCTAAATTAAAAAATGTACGAGTATGCGTGTAAGTGATCAGAAAAAAAATAAGGAATACTTCGAACGTAAGCGCGAAGGACTCAACAAAAAAATTGTCCTTAAAATATTTTTGTATTCCAACAAATAAACTTTTCTTAAGGTTTCTTTTAGTATAAATTATCAAATTTGTAAAGAATTGGTGAAATTTCAATTGCCGTGAAGATAATAAAGCTGTATATTAAAGACGTAATATCTTGAAATTTTGATAGTAAATATCAAAGAAAATTGATATCTTGTCAATGTCTAATACAATCATCGTGCGATTAGTTGTGACATTCGCATGTTTTGTAAAGAATACTATATTTCCTTTAAAATCAAAATTCTATAAATTTATCATGCAGTTCAAAGAATCTGGTATTGCCATTTGAATAGTCTCTATACGACTCCTACATTTCAACAAAATAAGTTGTTATACAAATTTCTTCCAGAAAGAACGACTGAGAAAAATACTGGATATTATAAATATATGCAAAAAACACGAGACTTCGATTCCCAAAATCAATGATAAAGCAGCTAATATTTTATTGGAATTATATGTTGTTTGCACATGATAGTCAATTTCCCATTTACGATTCTCTAATAAGCATACAAAAGAATTGACAAAGAAAGAAATGAAGTTTAATCATAACATTTTATTTGAAATGGTGCATCATGGTAGTAAAATCTTTCAATGCAGAGCCTTAGAAGCCCCACGGGCCCACCTGAGCTCTGACGATTCGTAATTGTTCTAGGAATTTAATTTTGCTGAGAATACCCAAGACAAATAGGTACTCTGAATCTTTAACAGACCACATAATGCTACGGAATGGACGCCGTCGATTTTTGCTTCATGAAAACCCACCAACTGGAACCGATGTCGAACGCGCAAACTTGGGTGCAGAAGGCCAGTGTCTAACCAACTACGCCACCTAGCAGCAGCAATTAAATGTCTTTAGAAACTAATATTTACATGAAAAACCTTTTAACGTATGTGGAAACAAAAACAAATTGTGAAATCAAAATAAATGTAAGATATGAAATACGACTGCGGACAACTTCAATAGATCTAGACGTTGCTATTTTGTGCAAAAAAAAAAAATGCAAGCATACATATACATAACAAGTAATATAAAAAAAATTATTTTTAAATCAATTCCTACTTAGATCAACAACAAAAATATATCTTAGTTACTTTTTATTAAATAGTTACAATTAATATAAATATGTATACACAAAGAACAGAATCACAACATTAAGTGGCAATTAATTTGTATTAATTATCATTAAAGTATCGCATTGTCATTCAAAACAATCGTGTATATAAAATTTCAGTTCAACTGAATGCTTTGAAACGTGAGGGGGGGGGGAATATTTTAAAGTTTTTTTTTTTTTTTGACCCAAGTCACTAAAAATGAAGTCAACGCGGCTGTATCCGTAATTCTTTAAATAATTGAATTCAGTCAATAATTTTAATTATAATTAAATTATCGTATTGTTACCCAAAACAATAATGTATAGAAAATTTCAGCTCCACTTTGCTCTTTAAAATGCGAGAAAAAAAACTTTTCAAGTTTTCGCCAAAAGGGTTGCTAAGTCGCCGAAAATGATGCCATTGTACCTGTATTTGTAATTCTTTGAATAATTAGTTTTAATCAATTAATTTTTATTAATTATAATCAAATTACTGTACTGTCATCCAACATAAGCATGTATATAAAATGTAAGCTCAATTGAGTGTTTTAAAATGCATTTTATTAACGATTGAAAATTTGAACAAGATAAATAGAGAGAGAGAGTGAGCTGATAGTAGGAATTGAAAAATATATTTGTCAGAAAATAGGCAAAGAATGGTGGGACCTGGAGCATGAAAAAAATTATTAACAACTAAATTACATAAATTTTAAGCTAAAAGTATTGTAATTTTCTTTCCTATATAAAATGCATATAACACATTAATCTACTTTTATGTATTTTTCATGATATATTATTTAGTGTACATATGATAGGGCTCCCCCAAAACACCTAATGGGTCAGGGTTAAGTAATTCGACCAAGTAATAATTACTAATACAATACAATTACATTACTAATTATTACTACTATTCAAATGAAAACTATGACAGTTGACTCATAAAAAGAATAAAAACCTAACCTATAAAAATAGTATATACGTAATAATAACCTATATAACCAATAAAACTTATAATAACCCGTAAAAGAATAATATTGAGCGAAAAATTACAAAAATGATTAAAAAAGAAATTTATAAAATTCAGTTATTTTCTCACATAAATAAATTATATAACGTCTGAATTTGTGATATGGGGTATGAAAATATAACTCATTGATTGTTTTAATAATTCTTCGTGATTTATCATAATTTTTAAATACTTATTTTATTCAAACTCTACGATCTGAGATCGGCAGAAAAAATTTTTTTAAATAAAATTTCTTTCTGTCAGTGCAATAACAGTAGAAAATGACAGAGAATTTCGTCTTTACATTTTTTAAAAAGGCAAAGCTATAACAAAATTTTTACTGGAACTGTTTTGAATACTCTCTACTTAAAAGCGATGAAAGCGAATAAGAAAAAAAGCAAAGGTCATATAGAAGCGTTACGTCCTTGAAGCTGAACCAACAAAAGATTTCGAAATCATTTTACGAAGTCTCAAATAGCATTTACATTTACATGCAAAATACGATGCTGCAGTTAAGAATTATGCAGTGCTTGTGTAATATATATTTAATGTTTCCTTCTTGAAACTACAGTTTGCTTATCTTATGGCTTAAGAGTAGAATTTAATTATATATATATAGTTTTAAAAAAAACTAAAAAAACACGCTTTTATGGCGAATCGAACTGAAATGTAAAAAAATAATACTTAATATAAGAATCAAATGATTAACGAGAAAATGAATGGCATTGAGGGGTGCTGTTATTCTATATTAATTGTAATCATTTCTTACTAGTTCTTTCCAAAATGCTGATTTAGTATAAAAATGTAGTATAAAGCACACCACCTCAATGACATACATTTTCTCGTTATATATATATTATGAATTATTATTATTATTATTTTTACTTTTTAGTTCGATTCACTATAAAAGCGTGTTGTTTTAGTTTTTTAAACTATATCATTTATTCATTGTTGAATTTATCCTTGAGTTTGATATTTGAAACCGGAATTACGTGGCTGCTGGAATTAGTCTTGCTCTTTAATGGATAGTAATTAACGGGTCTGAAGTGTATTTATTCTATCCGTTAACGGGGCCTCAGCAGGGCCGTTTTTAACCTCCCCGGCGCCCTAGGCACTTCAAATTGTTACGCCGTCACCTCCCCACTATTTTCAGAGCATCCTTCTTCAATGCTTACCTTGCCAGTTTTGGTTCCGGGGGGGATTTTCCCTTAACTATCTTACCCGTTTCCTTTTCTTTGTTTTTGCTGTTTAGACAGTCTTTGCATTATCCACCACCTATTGACCGCCATGTCCTAGACTGGCAACCTTAAGGAAAGGATAGTGGTATGGTTTGGTCATTCTCTTGTTCATTACGATATCACCCACCCTTTTGTAAATTAGTGCAGTGAATTAATGAAATCACTTGCAATTAAGTATGTCAGCCTTTTTTTCACCGCTTTAGTATCTTTTACTTTAAGACATCTTTATTCTTTGTTGAGTCTCTGGCATTGTACTTATACAATAAACAGTTTTTTCGATCATTGCAAAATCATTAATAATATCATTGCAACCAATTTCCAATGTAATATCGTTTTGAGTGCATAGCAACATTAAACTATTAAGCTTTTCATTTTCCATTTTTGATCTCATTTCAATCTTTACTATCTCAAGGGATGATGAGGAGGAGGAATGCCCAAAGGAACTGAGCTCACTCGAAGAGGGTTTAGAGCAGGGGTGGGCAGACTTTTACATGACACGGTCTACTTCTAACTTTTTCAAGGTGTTGCGGTCCACTCTGTGGTGTGTAGGTGTGATAAGCAAAAAAAAATCTCAATATTTATATTATAAAAAAAATACAGAATATGTACTTACCTATATAACTACCATAAGAAAAACTTACACTTTTATAACTGCGTTTTAAGTAAAACACAAAATACAATCATAATAATTATATACACAAATTTAATATCAAATGATGTATTTATCATCAAACAATTTAAATACATCAAAAAAATAAATCATTTTCATTTGAAATTAGTTCTCGTTGTTAAAGTCTAGCAGAAAACTTAATCTGCATGCTATCCATACCAAACTTGAATATCTCGGTATATAATTACTAACTGTTAATCTCTTGCAATGAATTCTGTGGTCGTCTGTGAAACGAGAACGATGTGTTGTTTTAATTATATCCATCGTTGAAAATGTAAATTCACACAGGTAGATAGAGCGAAAGAACGATGTTAAATGATTTGCGGCTTTTTTGAATAAGGATACTTTACTTCATTCATTTAGATTCCAAAAGTTATTCTTTTAAAATTGCGTCCTTTTGAAGAAGAAAAATGTTGTGTTTCAAGAGAGATAAAGAGAATATTTAAAATATTTCTATTTCCGCTACTTTGCTTTGCCGACCTTGTCTTGCAGTGTGTTAGTAATCATGACTTTAGACACCGTACCTCTAGAAACCTCTAAAAACTGGGATGTTTGTCGCACTTGCTCCAGCTAGACGGCTGCCACAATTTGACCTCTTTGAAAAACTGAGAAATCCAACATTTTATGATTTCGAGAAAAAAAACCATGTCTTACAGAAGTCCAATGAAGGTTACGAATATACTACCAGAATATATACATTTCTATTTATAAAAAAATCTGGTATCTATCATTATACTTTAATGGTTAAGAAGTGCATTCAAAAATATCGCTTTTATTCATGGGTGTTTCCAGTATTTTGACAACCATCTGTGTTTCTTTTAGTATGCACGTCTAAGATTTTATGTTAAGGCAGTCACCCCAAAATGTCTTGGCGGTCCACCGGTTGATCGCGATCGACTTAATGCCCACCCCGGGTTTAGGGCTACAATCCGATCCCTCGGGAAGTATCCCCTCCGACCCCTATCCCTATCTCAAGGGAGAAAAGCTTCTTTCATAACTCGCTAAGCAGTGGTACGTTCGCTATAATTTTAATTTTTTCCTCTTTTTCACCCTGCAATTTTTTGGGCCCCAAAATCTTTTGCGCCCTAGGTACATGCCTAGTGTGCCTAAGCGGATAAGCGGCCCTGGGTCTCAGATGAGTCCCGTATCGTTATATTCCAAAGATTCTGTCTCTATAAATACATGTCAAGCTAATAAAAGTGTGTTAAGAAGAAAAAGTTCGAATTAAAAAAAAATTTTAATGTACCATGTGTTTATAACAAACTAAAAAGTATAATATTCCACCTTTTCGGTATTTCCCCCCCTTTTTTTTCATGTTTTCATGCATTGTCATCCACTTCTGAGCTATGGTCCAAATTTCAAGTCCTTAGCTCATCGGGAAGTCAGTGAAAATCAATTACAAAATTCCACCCGGACAGACATACAAGAAAGCGAGTTAATAAAAACATGGTAAAAAATATTAACTGTCAATCGTATTATCACCTTTTAAACGCATTGCTATAATGTTAATTCGTATCATCACTTCTAAACGTATTGCTTTATAAAAATAAAAAAATATTTAGCATAACATAAATTTTTTTTCACATGCACGAGTCTTTTTATTATTTCCATTTTCAGAAGAACTGGACAATTGTTTATATTATGGTAAGAAATTGCTGACGCACCCACCCTCCCCTTTCTCACATAAAGAATACTTGTTTTGTTTGTTTTATTTGTATTAACCATAAGCGTTTTCGCTTTTAGGGTTACACCTTAATCTTTTAGTCACCAAATCGGGAAATGGTACATGGAATTAGTCGCCAAATATGAAAATGGTATAGGGAATTAGTCGCCAATTCAGGAATTCGTTATTCCTAATGTCAAAACAATGAAACAAAATTATGAAATTATTGTATTGTCATCGGTCCTGGACAAGTGTGCAAAATTTCGAATTAATCTGTTCTTTTAAAGTGGGTAAAAATATGGAGTTCAAAGATTCCGTTACATACAAGTGAAACTTATAAAAGCGTGTTAAAAAGAGGAATATAAATTGTTCATAGGAAAATCGTTTGGCTACAGAGATGACATTTAAAAAAACATCTATTGAATGAGAAAAAGTTTATTATTAGTTTTCAATATAAAACATTTTTGAGACAAGTTTATTTGCCGTTTTTTAAAGAACGAAAAGAATATTTTCAGCTTCCGTGAAAAACAGTAAAGAGACCATGCTTTTTCTAATGTATATATATATACATATATATATATACATATATATATATATATATATATATATACTATACTTTTCTTTATTATTTATCAATTAATCTATTCGTAGTATGTGAAACGTGTTTTTCAAGAGACACATCCAGTAATTTATAAAACAGTGGACTTGTTTTAACATCAAATTGGTTTATTTTCCCCTTAAGGTATCCGACTACTTGCGACAACTTTTTTTTTTTTAAAAAAAGGAAATACGGAAATTTGTTTGTGGTTTTTAGATTTATTTAGCACACATTTTAAGAAAGAAAATATTAAAATTAAGAAGAGAAAAAGGAGTTATTGCTAAAATGAGAAAAAAATTGGGAAAAATTTACAAAAAACGGTACTTACTCTGTACAAAATTTTATGAACAAATTCTTATTTTTTTTTCAATTTTAATGTGTTACTCAGGTATTTATTTCTGAAATGAAATTTAAGATAAGAGATATTTTAGTTTTTACAAAAAGTAGAGAACTTTATTTTAGTTATTACAGAAATGGCTTAAAAGTCAGTGATTGTATTCACATAAGGGACTGTAAATTTTTTAATAAATCAGTAATAAATAAATCGGAAGGTTAAAACACTTCTACTATTGTACAGAACATACACAAAAAATTTCAGTTAATTATTCTTAAAATTTTTTGAGCAACCGCATAAAAAAAAAACCTGGTGAGTTTGACCTCCCCATTTGAGTTATTCGGGGGAAAAAAAGACATTTCGTGTAAAACGCATTTTAAAGTTTAACATCTCGCTTAAAGTTACGGCATCTGCTTTACTAAAGCACTTGTAGTTTTTGTTCTAGTGGATAGAAAATAAAAAAAAAACTTGGTATTTTTACGAAACTCATAAAACGGCCTATAAAATAAAACCATAAAAGAAATTTGTCAATTTTTGAAAAAAATTCACGATTTTAGGGTATTTAGATATCTTAAAAGGTCTATCATTAGTTAATTAAAAAAATGCTTATTTCTCAGAATTAAACTAGATAAAGTGTGGAATTATTAGTCTAGTACATACTTTAGCTGATTTGGTCAGTTATTTCATGAGATAGCTAGTTATTCTAGGAAATAATTAAATTATCACTTTAACGATAACAAATATATTTAATGTAACTGAAATAAAGCATTTCTCTTGCAAATATTTTTTGATAACATGATAAAATCTAAATGTGATAAGAGAATATATTCTCAATTTATCAATTACCTAAGCTCATGGTTATTCAATGAAGCTCTAAAAATGTCGAAATATTTCTTTGGCGACTCTAATGGTTATCGCATACATAATAGTAGTAGTAATTTATCGACTGTGTGTGTGTTTAGCGCAGGGGAAATGCTAGCATTTCTTCACAGTTGAAACTGGTAATAGCTATATGATTTTTAAGAAGAAACCTGCAATTTGTTACTATTGAAACGAGAAATAGCTGTGTTATCTGTTAAATTTTTTAAAGTCTGCCCCCTTATCTCCCCAGTTGGACAGGAAATAGCAGGGTTATCTGTCATACATGCTCCATATTTGTTTGACGGCTTTCAAAAGGCTTTCGCAAAGAAGTTATATGCTTGTATTTCATTATCATTTCTTGGGAAAATGCATTTAATGCTTACGTAGAGAAAACTTAGATAATAACACAAATATTTTGATTCTTTACATCAGATGATAAGGATTGAAACGCTTGATTATGCAAACGAATGAATAACGAAAATTTTACGAAGGGGGAGGGATGATCTTGGGTTTTGAGGCAAAACATTGATTTACATTCTTAGAATCAATATCAACATTACAATAGAGTAAAAAATTCAATTATCTCAAGATTGCAATTACTTCTGATTTTCGTCATTATTTTGTCGCGAAACGGTAAGGTACAAATCCGATAAAATTTTCAAAATCGAAAATTAAAAAAAAATATTATTATTATCTTTTTTTAATTTATATTTTTATTCCAAAAAAAAATTACCTAAGACACCATTTGAAGCAATTTATTTCCAAATATATATAATATATCTCTTTGCAATCTCACATGGTCCCAATATATCTTCTAACGCAATCTAACACCTCTTTGACACGAAAATATTATATTAAGAGTATTTTCAATTAATATTCCAGTTTCAAATGACAGCCCCTGGATGGAGGAAAGAAAAGAACTATGCCAGTTTTTAAAGAAAAGATAGGAAAGATAAAAAAATACGTTAACCATATTCTTAAGTGGATTATTATATTTTAATAGACAATATTTCAAAATCATATTTTTTTACTTAACTGTATTTTTTTTAAAAAGTCCAAAAATGATTTTGCGGGGCCTTTCAGTACCAAAGCACGTAGTACATGGTATTCCAGTTGTCAAATCTACCTTTGTGCCGTAGGGGATGCACTTTTTCATTTAGAAAGAAAGTTCCAAACATTAATGGTTTGTCCTGATTGCCCCAACTAATAATTTGTTAATCTACTCTTTTTTTTAATTTTGTATTCACTTCCTTCTGCTTAAAATGTGTTTTTTCTACACTACCACATGATACGATGAAATACACTCATGTCCATAAATTAAGGATAATGAAGTTCTGGCAAAGAAAGAGACAGAAGCGAAACAAATTTGACTTATTTGTAAAGTCTATTTATTAAACAAAAGGTAAAGAGCAAAAAAGATGCTATATGTTTGACATAATTAATAAAAATTGCGATTTTTACTCCCTGGAGCAGTAAAAATCGCAATTTTTATTAATTCCAGTCGTTCGTTTCAAAAAAGAACCTATTTACAAAAAACAGTATAACATGGTTAGTATGATGGTTAATACGGAGTATGTCTCCCGGACGATGCAATACAGGCCTTGCAACGTCTACGCATTCTGAGTATCAAATTATCAATCTGATCTTGGGGAATATTACACCACTCATCGAGCAATGCCCTCCGAAGTTCCGGTAGACAGGTGGGAGGGGGTTGACCGGCTGCAATTCGTCGACCAAGCATATCCCGCACATGCTCTATTGGATTCAAGTCCGGTGAGTATGCTGGCCAATCCATACGGGTGATATCCTCCGATTGAAGTCATTCGTCTACAAAGTTTGTACGGTGAGGACGGGCGTTGTCATCCATAAACAGAAATGCAGTACCCATGGCACCCCGAAACAAACGTACATGTTGTTCCAGAATGACATCCCGATAGATGTGGCCTGTCATCGTTACACTCTGAACATGCAGGTCAGTTCTGGAACCAAGAATAATTCCTCCCCAAACGAGCCATCCTGCACCACCGTAACGGTGTCGTTCAATGGTGTTCTCTTGGTGGTAACGGGTACCTGGCGCTCTCCATATGAAAGTCCAGCGAGAATCAGACAGCAAACTAAACCTGGACTCGTCGGAAAACATCACACAAGACCACTGTTGCGGTGTCCACAATGCATGCTCTCTACTCCAGGTTAATCTCAGGCGACAGTGAGTTGCGGTAAGGGGAACACATCTGACAGGCCTACGAGCATATAGACCAATGTGCCCTAAGCATCTGTACACGGTCGGCCTTGAAACTGTCGTACCGGTAGCTGAAGAGAGCTGATGAGATAGATCTGATGCTGTGCTCCGTCTGTTTCTTTTGGCAGTAACTGCCAAATTCCGGTCCTCAATCGGCGTTGTAACTCAATCGGCGACCTGTGCTGTAACATCTACTCACATTACCATCATCTTGGAATCGTTGCCAAAGCCTGGAGATGACACTCTGGGCGATTCCAAGTTCCTCGGATACTTCCCACTGGGTACGTCCACATTCCAGTCGTCCGATAATTCTACCACGTAAAAAATCATCCAAATGCTTCTTTTGTGCCATAACTATGCGGTTATTGCACTGAAAGGCTTTTAAAGCGCTTGTGAACAATTTTACTTCTTTTCCACCATTTTTTGTATACCCCTCTCTTACACTCTCGTCATTGTGACGTACTATCTGCGCCATCTGGTGGTTTCCTGTAATTTGCATATTCTTCTTCAAGATGTGTGTGATAATTCTACAGGTGAAATTTTTATTTTAGAGTTCAATTTCTGTGTGATTCTGAATTATCCTTAATTTTTGGACATGAGTGTAGATATGAATGGACACCACAGTTGGGAACTGTTTGAGTGGATCATTGCAAAATAGTCTTCGGACATCTGTGAATAAAACATAAATAAAATTTTAATTAAAATAATCATTTATCTTTTGAATTAGAACTATATTATTTAAACCTGTTTAGTTTTTTAAATAAATATAAGATGGGAGTTTTACTGAAAGAAGGATAACAAAAAACATACATCTGAAGCGAAAAAGGGATGCGAATTTTACCCGATAAGTCTCTCGGCAAAATATTCATATATATAAACTTATGCATTCATATTTATTTCTATAAACAATCCTTAAATAATCAATGAACCACATTGAGCATTCATGTATTACTTTTTCTGCCATTTAAAAAGATTTTGTCGCAATAAACCTTAGATAATTAACATTGAAGGTCATTAAAACAATATTGATAATAATGTAAATTAAGATTTTACCAATGGCATAAAATATCTGACCAAGAAGGTAGCGATATTTTTATTAATACCATTCTCTTAAAAATAGGTTCTTAAAGAACGTAATCCAGACTTCTGTTTTGTTTTCAGAAATGAATTATTAGCAACTGATGTTTGACTTGAACACTGGCGTAGCTAGTTACGAGGGAGCCCTGTATCAAAATTCTTTCGGGGCCCTTTTATATGTATGAGACATGTTAGGGCCCCTGCAGCTTGGTATTGATACGATGGTGGCTATGCCCTTGAACTTGAAGCTGTCCTAACCGAGACGAGTTATAAAGATCTTTCTTTCCTGTAGCAGTAACTCGCTCGAATACCTTGGTTTCTTGTTGGCGACAAAATCAGTTTCTCCATTCTACACAAGCTAAAACTTTTCAGGGGATCCCATCTCATGTCGATCTTTTTGGCAATAAAATGGAGGATAAACTAGCAAAGAAATTTTCTGGCGCTTCCTGTCATTGAATGCGGGGGTGTACATACAGCGTGCGTTGAATAATGATCGTAGACACAGGAATGGGATCGCGCGTTGTTTTTTCAGATTAGTCCCAATTTTGTGTGCATCAGCAATTGAAAATTATTCTTCTGTGAAGGCGCAGCATTTGGAATGAGTGTGTGATAGCGGTTGGTTCCCCTGCTTACATCTGAACCCTCTTGTCTACCTGTAAACCCGGCTAGATGTGTGGGAGAAACAGAATAATCCCCAGACATGTTTTCAATCTAATCAATTTATTAATTTTAATTATCAATCAGACACAATACAATTCTAATTAAGTTAGATGAAATATAGTAGAGCACGGAGTAAGATTCTATAACACGGGGATACTACTACAGACCCTCAACTGAATCTAAGACAGCTTAAATACGCTCAAATATAACTACGTTTCACACTAATAAACTAGCTTCTACGTAATCAAGCTCATGATACCTGAACTTTTTATGCATCAGATCCTACACTGGAAACTTGCAGGTGCTCTCTTCGGCTTGATCAATATCGTTGGCTCCACGCTCTGTATTCTTTAACTAATTCCACTCCTTTTCAATCTTCAATTAACAACTAATTCGCAAACTTTATGTTAACTTCTACTTGCCAACTCCAACGAGCCACTTCCAACGTGTCAACTCTCACACTCGCGAAAACAGAATTTATATAATATACCTCATTTACATAATCACGTTTCCTTACTCGATGAATAAAATTTTGAAATAAATAATGGTTGAAATAAATATTTTCCTTAAAGAGATATGAATGGATTAGTAGAGCCGCGTATAGATCCGTCACAAGTGTATGATGTGCCATTGCCTGCCGCAAAATGCCGCACACCCTGATCAGTTCTTGCTCTTGTTCTTAGGGTGTGGTCGCCTTTACATTTCCTATGTATTGTTGGTGGCTGCGCCGCACCTTCGAGATTTACTTGGCGCTGCTTTTCAGCAAGAAGATGTAGGCTGTTATCCATACTGTTTTGACTTTTCTCAATGCAGAGGAAGGTCAGCACATTCTGAAGATATGTTAATTATTAAGAATATATATTTTGCATGGAACTGATGAACTTTCACGTAGAGTTGAAGCCGCATGAATGATGTACCTGTACACGTCATCCAAAAACTTCAGCTCCATCTGATGCCAAGCTGGGTTAGAGCAGCTATTTTTACTGCCACAGGCATCAGGTTCGGGTACTTAAATCTGCACGGTGTCCTTACAAAACACTTGTAAATTTAATTCTTTTTTCCCCCATAATTCTGTATATAATCAATAAATAAGTTCCCCTGTGTTTGTATTCCTTTCCGAATGAAGAAACAATAAACACAGGTGGTAATTATTTTTCAATAAGTACCACCCTGCTTTTAAAATCATAGATCAAAGAGGAAGAAATTAGGATCTTAATTGCTTCGTTAATAAAATACTATAGGTAGAAGACATTTATTTATGCGATGCAAATAAGCCCCTTAACTGGTCATTTTTTTAATCTGACATGCCTCTAAAAAGGCACAATTTTATTGCGTATAATTAAACACTGTACTTATGTAATAATTAATGGAAGAATTTAATTTTAATTTTAAATTTTTTATTCCATATTTTATATTATACTAGCTGTTACCCGCCCGCTTCGCTGGGTATTTCATGATGTTTTATAAATTTTTACTGCTTATATATATGTATAAATTATTGATATCTAAGTCCTAGCATTAAGAATTCGATTGAATTGAAAAATATACTTATACCTGTAACTGTCACCTGTTGATAAAAAAAAGGGCAGAACTCGTCTAATTTGTATTTTCTAAAAATCTCTAAAATTGAAGCATAGAATGATGTTTGCTCTTTCGTAACTCAAAAACCAAGTGGATTCCCGCAAAACCAATTTTCGGTGGATCTCTACTCCGTAAATTGAACATGCAAGCCAAATTTCAAGTCTAAATCTAACAGAAAAAAGCAAAAGCTTTACTATAAATATCCCCGTAATCCCGTTGAGAGCCGTTTTCCAAAATTACCGCTCTTAGCGGATTTCAATTCTACAAAAGAAAAATGCAAACCAAATTTCATTATTATAGTCCTTGTAGCTCGAAAAAGTAATTTTTTTTGTTAATAAGTCCCAGTAACCCCCTGCAACCCCCCAGAACTTGATTTGCTTAAAATTTATTCTTAGTGGATCCCTATTCAACAAAAGAAACATGCTTAACAAATTTCAAGTATATGGGTCTAACAATTAAAAACAGGAATTTTTTTCTGTAACTCCTCTTGACCACTCGCAAACATCTTTAGGGGTCAATTTTCATTTTACTCTTTGTTAGAGGAACACTATTTCATGAAAGGAACATGCCTACCAATTTTCAAGCAGGATGATCAAGTAGTTTAAAAATGGAAATATTTATCGATTACGCCTCTTAATCTCCCAAAATTAAACTTGGTAGTTGATATTCGCGAAACCCATTTTGTAGCGGTTCTCTACTTTACGAAAGGAATCTGCTTATCAAATTTCAAGACTGTACGTCTAACAGTTTAAAAATGGGGATAATTGTCTATAACGCCAATTGAGCCTCCGCAACGCCACTTCTGGGTCTGTTTTCACAAAACCCATTTTGTAGGGGAATTGCACTCTATGAAAGGAATCTGCTTAGCAAAATTTGAAGACCCTGCGTCCAATTAATTAAAAATGCAAAAAAATTATCAATAACGCCCCTTGAACCCCCGCAACACCACCTAGGGGTTGATTTTCACAAAACACATTTTGCAGTGTATTTCTATCCTATGAGAGGAATCTGCTAACCAAATTTCAAGACTGTGAGTCTAATAGTTTAAAAAAAGAAATAATTATTTATATCTGCCCTTAACCCCCCGCAACACCCCTTGGGGGTCAATTTTCTCCAAACCCGTTTTGTAGCGGATATTTACTCCATGAAAGAAACATTCCTACCAATTTTCAAGCAGGTAGGTCAAATAGTTTAAAAACGAAAATATTTATCTCTTACGCCACTTATTCCCCTGCAACGCCACTTAGAGGTCTGTTTTCACAAAACCTTCTTATAGTTGATATCTACTCTATGAAAGAAATCTATTTGACAAATATAAAGACTGTGCGTCTAATAGTTTAAAAATGGAAATAATTATCTATAACGCCCCTTAAGTGCCGCAACGCCACTTGGGAGCAATTTTCACGAAACCCATTTTTAGCCTTTCTCTACCCTATGAGAGGAATCTGCTTACTAAGTTTCAAGACTGTACGTCTAATAACTTAAAAATAGGAATTTATAACGCCCCTTAAACCCCCCGCCCCCGCAACACCCCTTGGGGGTCAATTTTCCCAAAACCCATTTTGTAGCGGATATTTACTCCAGGAAAGAAACTTACCTACCAATTTTCAAGCAGGTAGGTGAAGTAGTTTAAAAACGGATATATTTATCTATTACGCCCCTTAATCCCCCGCAACGCCACTTAGAAGTCTGTTTTCACAAAACCCGTTTTATAAACTAATCATTATTCTACGAAAGGAATCTATATATCAAATTTAAAGACAGTGCGTCAAATAATTTAAAAATGGAAATAATTATCTATAACGCCCCCTAAGGCCCTGCAACGCCACTTGGGGGTCGATTTTCAGCAAACTCATTTTGTAGCGGATCTCTACTCTCTGAAAGGAATCCGCTTACCCAATTTCAAGATTGTACATCAAGTAGTTTAAACATGGAAACAATTATTATTAAAACCCTTAACCCCCCGTAACGCCCCTTGCGTTTTGAATTTCGGAAAATCCTTTCTTAGCTGATGTCTACTCTATCAAAGGAACATGTCTACCAAATTTCAAGTCTGTAGGTTGAATAGTTTCAGAGATTTCGTGATTAGTCAGTCAGTGAGTCGCTTTTCTCCTTTATATATATATAGATAATTGTAGAACATATCTCTCTATCATATCAAGAACTCTCTAATCTTTACTTTTTGTAAGTACACTCTGCATGATATGAAGAATTTTTCACATATCTTTAAAATATTTTTATGCTCATACTTTTTCAAACAGTTGAGGGCTGTGTGTGTGTGCACGTGCGTGCGTGTCCGTGGGCGTGTGTGTGTGTGTGTGTGTGTGTGTGTGCTCCTCTGAAGAATAGTCCGAACAATCTGCAAACTGTATCCAAATTCAATTTATCCTTTCACAAAAAAGTTTTTTGTTGTTGTTTGTGTTATCCGTAATTTCAAAAGTCGCCTGTCTGAATTCAAAACTATTTCATGAGGTAGAACTTAAATTTTAAGAATCTAAATTCCTTCCTTCATCAAAGAAAAATTTCCGTCTTCACTACAAAGAAAATGCCAGATGAAAAGCATTTCAGAACTATAGTCAAACCGCATCATATTTTCAAAACACTAGTACAAAAAAAATACCACCATAAATTTTTTTTAAAAAAGCACAAATCAGAGAAAGAAAGAAAATATCAGAGAGAGTGCCTGCGCGATGTATTGGCAAACCGGTTAAGGGGTTGATAACTATAAAATGATTATTAAACAAAAATTTTCAAAAATAGTTAGTCTTGAAACTATGATTAGTGTTTTATTTCATTGAATATGGTTGTTATAATTAAACAATTTGAAACCTAACGATGAGAACTTACTTTCCTCCAACGCACCACACGAATAGGTTTTTCCACACCTTGTGGTGTTTCAGCTATGCATTATTGTATTTCCTTAGTTAATATATTCCATGGCCACCACTATTATAATGCCAACGCATCTTTTATTCTCTATTCAATAATTCAGTTCATCTTTTGTCATTTTGTTTATTTTGCAGACAACACGGAAGACATGTACACAACACAAAGAACATTACATGATTCTGACTCTACAAGCCAAACGCGTATACATCTCTCACATGACTTGTAGCGCCATCTATACATTTAATATTTAATTTACAACATGCATAGTTATCGGGTTTGCGATTTGCGGAAATACAAAAAATCACACTAGTTAAGATAACTTTGACCGGGTTTTGATCAAAAGTTTTTGAACTTATTTAATTTACTTCAGTAACTCTCTGTAGCAATAAATTTATTTTACATCAATCAACACCTTACACAACACAAGCAGTCATAATATTTTTCAAAAAAATACAGCGACAGGGTGCTTTGGGCATTGTTTTCAAACCTTTACTCATGATCAGAGGGTTTTCTTTAGTATTAAGTTCATGACCATAAAGTACACAAGGAAAATATTGTCACGTAGAAGGAATAAGGCGATGTTATCCAATACACAATTTATTTTGTCGTAGTGTTTTACACGGGCAGCACCACAACTGAAGTCCTATCCAGCTGCAGTACTTTTATAAACCTGGTGGAGGGTTCTAGAATAACCACCAGGGGAAAGATTAACATAAATTCAATTTACATAATTTGCAAATGTCCATAATAATAAATAATGAAAGTCATGATTGAATTTAACAAACAAATATCTGGGAGGCTCGAACCCGAGCCACTTGAATTGTAGAGCAGTGCTCTAACCGTTCGGCCACTCAGAGCGTATCAGTTTGTGACATTTCTCCCTCCTTAGGAGACACAGCGACCCGCTGTAGTTGTTTCGAACGGCTTCTTGTAATAGGTCCAAAGTAAACTTGTTTAGGGTTCCTTTTGTCAAAAACAGTCCGGACTGGTTCCGTTGGTGACTTTTCTTGTTCAATATCTTCTAGCTGAAGGTCAGGGTCTTTATAAGGTTTCATTCGCAGAACATGTACCACGTCTCTTAATTTTCGTTTGGTGCGCATACTATCACAAGGTTCCACTTCATAAGTCACTTCGGATAACCTTTTTCTCACCCTATAGGGTCCAAAGTATCGCTTTAACAATTTCTCAGATAATCCAACTTTGCGGATTGGAGTAAATATCCAAACCAGGTCTCCCTCTTTGTAATTCACTATCCGATGTCTTTTATCATAACGGCATTTGTCTTTGTCTTGTGCTCTTGTTAGATGTAGTTTTGCTAGTTGTCTAGCTTCTTCGGCCTTCATTATCAGGTTTTGAACGTAATCATTCGCTGATTCATCGGGAAGAAAGGGCAAAAGGCATCTAGTAGAGTATCCACATCACGTCCATGAACAAGGAAAAATGGACTGATACCTGTCGTCTCCTGCTTTGCGGTGTTGTATGCAAAGGTGACAAATGGAAGTATGTTGTCCCAATTCTTTTGGTCAACATCGACATACATGGCCAGCATGTCAGCGAGTGTTTTATTAAACCTTCATTCGTGAGGCCATTTGTCTGAGGGTGATATGCAGTAGTTAGCAAATGATACGTCAAGCATAAATTATTTACTTCTTTAACGAGATTCGACAAAAATGATCGCCCTCTATCGCTGATGATTTCCCTTGGTGATCCATGTTTCAGTATAACGTCTTCAACCAGAAATTTGGCTATTTCCGTGGCTTCACCGCTTGGTAGGGCCTTTGTGATAGTAAATCGAGTGAGATAATCTGTACAGACAATTATCCATCTATTCCCTTGCTTTGTTAGAGGAAATCTTCCAAGTAAATCTATCCCTATTTTAGCAAACGGGATATCCCCTGGCAATATTGGATGAAGCAATCCTGAAGGTCGCTGAGGTTGAGATTTTCGCCTTTGACACTCTCGACAATGAGACACATATATAGCGTCGGACACTGCGGTATAGGCCAGGCCAGAAATACTTCCGTCTGATTCGGTCGTACGTTTTGGCAAACCCTAAATGACCCGCTGTCGGTGCATCGTGAAGGCTTTTTAATACGTCCCCTCTAAGATGTTTCGGTATGAACAATAGCCACTGCTTTCCTAAAGGATCGTAGTTTTTTCTGTATAAAATTCCACTAATTTCTTTAAACTTTGAGAAGTCTCTCTTTCTAACCATTTCGTCTCGAATATTTGCTACATCAAGGTCTTTACTTTGCTCACTTTCGAAATTGGTAATGGTATTAAGGAATGGTATATCTTCAGTGGGCTCTTCTTCAATTTTAAGCAGTGGGCTCCTCGATAAGCAATCAGCATCCTGGTGCTTTCTTCCGGTCTTGAAAACTATTTCTACATCGTACTCTTGAAGACGCAAAGCCCACCTTGCTAATCGCCCAGATGGATCTTTTAGATTCGCCAACCAGCATAAAGAGTGGTGATCTGTTACCACTGTAAATGGGTGGCCAAAGATATAGGGTCGGAATTTATACTTATCGCCCAAATAACTGCTAAACATTCCTTCTCTGTAGTCGAATAATTTTTCTCGGATGTTGAAAGTGATCGGGATGCATAAGCAATAGGCCTTTCAAACCCACTCTGTATTTGTACGAGAATAGCACCAATGCCATATCCACTGGCGTCAGTATGTATTAAGGTTTTAGCTTCTGGTTTAAAGAAGCCAAGCACAGGATATCTCGTCAGCAGTGATTTTAAACGGATGAATGCTGATTGATGTTCTTCTTTCCATACAAATTTAACATCTTGCTTCAATAATTCGTGCAACGGCCTGGCGATGTCGGCAAAATTATGGACAAATCGGCGATAATAAGAGCAGATCCCTAAAAAGCTTCTAACTTGCGTAACGGTTTGGGGGTTGGAAATTCTAGAACTGCTTCGACCTTCCCTGGATCTGGACGAATTCCATCTTTGTCCACTAAGTGACCAAGAATCTTAAGGCTTCTTTGACCAAAACGACACTTTTTATGGTTCAGTGTCAATCCAGCATCTCGTATGCACTGAAGCACCATCCTCAATCTCAAAAGATGTTCTTCGAAAGAGGCAGCGTAGACAATGACATCATCTAGATAACATAGACAGTGCTTCCACTTCATCCCTTTAAGGATACTATCCATCATTCTTTCGAACGTGGCTGGGGCGTTACATAACCCAAATGGCATAACATTAAATTGGTATAATCCATCCGGAGTAATAAAAGCCATCTTCTCTCTGTCTCTTTCATCGACTTCAATCTGCCAGTATCCAGACTTAAGGTCTATTGTAGAAAACAAGCTTGCACCCGAAAGGTTATCCAAGGCATCGTCAATCCGGGGTAAAGGGTACACATCCTTTTTGGTAATTTTGTTCAACCGACGGTAATCCACACAGAAACGCCAGGATCTATTTTTCTTTTTCACCAGAACAACTGGGGATGACCACGGACTCTCCGAATGCTCTATGATGTCGAGCTTCAGCATTTGATCAACCTCTTTTTGAATTATTCTTCTCTCTTCAAAAGACACTCTATATGGCTTTTGCTTAATAGGTTGGCAATCGCCGGTGTTTATCTTGTGTTTTACTTTACTCGAGACTCTTATTTTGTTCTCAAAATCAAAAACATCTGTAAAGTCGTTAAGCAACTTCAAAATACCTTTCTGTTGCGCCTCACGCAGTTCCGGGTCTACAAGGCATTTGAATTCTTTCACCGACTGTCTAGGGTGCTTCATCTGTTTTACTTCGATTTTGTCAGCATTCTCGTTCAAAGAACTTACCAATCCATCCTCAATATCCATCATTTCGGCTATATACATGCCAGCTGGTATTATCTGTGGCTGAGAGGAACTGTTAGCAATCCAAATATCTATTTTACCATTCTGGAGTGTGGCTATTGTAGCTGGGACTTTATGCTGTTTTGTCCATTCAAAATTCTTCATTCCAGTAACTATAACCTTTTCTAAGGTCTGGTGGTCTTTAGCCAAAGCGGAAATCTTTCTTATAGAGTTTCCTGGAATGACAACGTCACTGACCGCATATAAACCAGAATTTACTTCATTCATTTTGAGATCATTTGGAGAGACTTCTCCAATCTGAAGTTCACCTGATCCGCAATCAATAATGGCATCAGTTGCTTTGAAAAAGTCCCATCCCAATATGAGATCATGACTGCATTGCTGGAATACCAAAAATTCGAAAGGTTGCACCACTCCATTCAAGTTCACTCGCAACATGCATCGTCCTATATATAGCTTCTACAACCTTACCACAGGCAGTTCGAAGAATCGGGTTGTGTTCTGAAAACATGGGCGTCCTTAGTTGCGTGCGTAACTGTTCGGAAACTACTGAATAATCAGCTCCTGAATCAACCAAGGCATTAACGATATGCCCATTGACAGTTACGGATACAAAGTTTTTGACTAGTTTAGCAGCCGTGTATACTGGAGGGTTTTCGTTTATTGCGGCCTTACCTCCCACGCAGGTCGCATGCCTTAGTTTTCCTCACTGGACCTAACAGGTGAGCGACGAGATGGAGATCTTGATTGGTGGCGTTGTGGATTGTGTGTGCGTCTAGGGTACGGCGAATTACTTCTGTAACGCTGGTAATTAGATTCAGGATCGTGGCCGAAATCAGAAAGAGAGTCGGAATCCCAGCGTTCTGACTGGTCTAATTGCCTTCTTTGTCTTGCTGCTTTAAAAACACGCCGTCTATCACGGCAATATCTAGTCACGTGACCCGGTCATCCACAATGAAAGCAAATTGGTACGTTATCTGAAGTACGCCAAAGGTCAGTCTTCCTTCCAGTATCCTGTTGAGTTGGTCTGTTTTCTTGTCGAGGTCTCGGCCTTGGTCTCCAGGAACTTCCGCCAGTCCTTTGAGTTCTGTAAGGGGAAGGCGTAGGTTTTTCTCGAGAGAGTGGAGCCAAATTGCTTCGAACTTCTTCTCGGATAATGGATTCTAAATCGCTTGGCTCGTCGTCTATACATGTTGCGATCCGTGAGAGTACTTTCTCGATTTCTTCTTTAACAATCCTTCGAATTAGATCGCTTAGATCTCCTTCATTGGCCATTGATATGGGTGTAACATTAGGTAGTCTCTCATATCGTAGCGGCACAACTCGTCTCTTTCTCATGGCATCCACTTCACGGCAACACGTAACAAATTTATCTACTGTGCTAACTTCTCTGTTTATCAGTACCTGGTAGAGATTTTCAGCCACCCCTTTCATGAGATGCGATATCTTTTGATCTTCTGGCATATTTTTATCCACTTTCCTGCATAATAACAATACGTCCTGAACATAAGACTCACGCGTTTCGCCAGGACGCTGAGCCCTTGTCCTTAATAATCCTTCTGCAAAACTTTTTACGTCCTCAGGCTTTCCGAAAGTCTCTTCAAAATGTCTCTCGAAGTCTGTCCAACTTTTCAATCGATCTTCATTGTTGTCAAACCACAACCTTGCAGTTCCGCTTAGATAGAACACGACATTTGCAAGACGTACTGTTTCATCCCAATTGTTGTAGTTAGCAATCCTCTCGTAATCATTTTTCCATTTTTCAGCATCTTCGGTATTCAAGCCAGAGAATGGACAAGGCTCTCGTGGCAGCTGATAGGTAACATACATCGATGGGATTGATGATGTTGCCTTGTCTTCCGTTTCACCTTCCGGCATTCTTTTTACAGTTCGGACTCGGCAAGGTAGCAACCCGTATTCTGGAGGTAGCCCTTGGAGCCTTCGACTTTCTCTGATATCCGTTGCCGATGGCTATCGTTACCCCGCGCCTCCACCAAAATGTCACGTAGAAGGAATAAGGCGATGTTATCCAATACACAATTTATTTTGTCGTAGTGTTTTACACGGGCAGCACCACAACTGAAGACCTATCCAGCTGCAGTACTTTTATAAACCTGGTGGAGGGTTCTAGAATAACCACCAGGGGAAAGATTAACATAAATTCAATTTACATAATTTGCAAATGTCCATAATAATAAATAATGAAAGTCATGATTGAATTTAACAAACAAATATCTGGGAGGCTCGAACCCGAGCCACTTGCATTGTAGAGCAGTGCTCTAACCGTTCGGCCACTCAGAGCGTATCAGTTTGTGACATTATGTTGAAACCATTATTCACACCAGTGCTTCTCAAACTTTCAATGTTGGCGACCCAATATTAAGGTATCGGAACACGTTGAAAATGACCAAATTCAGTGATGACAGATATTTTTGTTTTTTATTTTATTGAATAGAGCTATCTTTTGACTTTACAAAACATACTTTCTTTTGTTTCTACACTACCTAGAGGCCAAGTTACACACACACACACACACACAATCAGTTTTATAAATTTAGAGAAACAGGAAGTGGGTTCTTGATCTACCAGAAGTGGGCATTTAAATTTCTCAAAGTCTATCAGGCGAGTCTGATAACTCAAAACATTACGAATGTGTATTTCTATAAAACTTTTTGAACATAATATTTACGTTTTTCTAGAGAATGTACTAAAATATTTCTTATTGTATGAATACTTTTTGAGTTATGGCTTGTTATTTAGATAATGGTCTCATAAAAAATTTTATATTTCTTATAATGTTTACGCAATCAGCTCTAAAATTTTCAAATTTTAATAAAAAATTAAAATTTTAGTACATTTTCTAGATAAATGCATCTAATTTGTTTTAGTAATACTTTTACTAATATATGTTTATTACTTTTTTCTCTAACTGCTTTGAAGTTTTTCACAAGTATTGCTAAAATTTCACTTATAATTGTGATTTGTGTAAAATTCAGGTAATTTATTGTAAATTTTGATAGTTTAATAGTAATATTTATTGGTATTGAGTCCTAAAAGAGCATTTATAATGTTTTAGTATGATATTTTGTTAAAAAAAAGTACTCCGAACGCGTTCGGATACCTTAAATCATAATTTTCATCGCCCCCCCCCCTTCCTTACAATAAAAATGTATTGAGTTCAATACAACTATACTTTGACGTTAAAGCTACAATACTACTTTAAACTCTTAAGTGCTTCAGGCGTATATAAACGTCTCGTTCACTCAAAGCGTTCACTGCCTTGGACGTATATATCCGTGTTTCCGAAGTGCGATCTTTTCTGTACGCAGCTATCCATAAAATTATTTCGAGGGATTTGGAATAAATGCGAAGGCTTTGACAATGTGTTTGCGAAGGATTTACTTATTTCAGAGGATTTGCTTATTTATTCCTGCCCTCCTCCTCCCTCCCCAATACATGACATACGCGTGCCTACTTGGAAAATGGTGGCATTGGGGGGCAAATCGCATAACTTTTTATCTACAGTTAAAGGGATATGTGTTAATTTTTGTATATAATTTAAAATATGACAAGCCCTTGGGGTCACTGGTAATTATTAAACATGTTCAATAATATTATTAAATTAATTATGAAATACATTTCGAGCAGTTCTGATGTATTTATAAGTTTATTATATCAGAGTAAATGTGTGCATTGTATTTTTTATTATGTCAGAATGTATTATATTTGCTTACTTTCAGTAAATAAATAATTTTTTAAAGAATCTACGATTTTTCAATGTTCTCGCACCCCTCTCGTAGAATTATCACTTCCTCTAGAGGGGCGCACCACACAGTTTGAGAAACGCTGCTTTAAACAATTCATGTTGCCTATTTTGCAGATGGCCGCATGAGTCAGGTGAGGATGAATTCAAAGAAAAGGATGAAGAAGAGGATACGAAACCCCATGTAGGGGGAGAAGAACCCCACGAGGGAGGAGAAGAATCTCACGAAGGGAGAAGAACCCCATGAAGGAGGGAAAGAAGAACCCCTTCCAGAAACTAATTTCCCTTTCAACACCGCCATCTTCAGCATTAAGCAAGTGAACCACTATTTTAAGGAACTCGAGAGTAAGTATTTAAGAAAGGGTAAAAATCGCGCATATGTGTGTACACTAGTATTGAAAATTTCTTTATTTTTGAAAGTATTTATGGTAGATTCTATATTACTGGGAAAATAAAATATGCTAATTCTATACAATATGTACTTTTTTAATGCTCCTTATACTCAATTTCTATCTGTGATAGATTGTACAAAGTATTCTTCGAATATTCTTCTGTATCAGTAACGAACGAATTTGATAGGGTCTACCTATTTCATATGTGTTAAGGTATCCGATTAACCTAAAATTGTGAATTTTGCCAAAAATTGACACATTTGCTTATGATTTTATTTTATAGATTATCGTAATAGCTTTATAAAAATACCAAGTTTATTATTTTCCGTTCACTAGAACAAAAACTACAAGTGTTTTAGTAAAAACAGATGTCAGACTTTAAAACGCGTTTTACTCGAAATGTGTGCTTTGTTTTAATTACTCAAGCGGGGAGAGCGATCGATCAAAAAGTTTTGAAAATAATTAAGTGAAATTTTTTGTGTATGTTTTCTGTATAATAGTAAAAGTGTTTTAACCTTCGGATTTATCAATCACTGTTTTATTACAAGATTTACGGTCCCTTATGTTAATATAATCATCCCTTAATCACCCCACTAATCATAAAGTCCCTTATGTTATATAATTTTATTTTAAGCAATTTCATATAATAACTAAGATAAAGTTCTCTAGTTTTTGTAAAAATTAAAATATCTCTTATTCTGAAGGTCATTTCAAAAATGAATAATATAGCAAAACACCAGAATTGAAAAATTGATAATTTGTTCATAAACTTTTAGTACAAAAAATTTATGAGCAATATTATGTTATTCTTTCTGTTATTGTTGTTGTTGTTGCTAACCCTCCAGGGTCTGACGAAGTCAGACAAGATCAATTAAATTGTTGACTCTCAAAAAGTCCAGCACAAGAAAGGGATCCGTGTAGATATCATTGCTTGTGAGATCCATACAACGCATTATGTGCTCCGGGGAAACCTGGTGATCTTGACACCTTGCACAGATGGAGAAGATCTTCTTGTTCGTTGAGAAGGAAAGGCACTTGATGTGACCTCTAGCAAGACGAGAAAGTGTAGTCTGGGAGCATCTATCACACTTGAGGGCTAGGGCCAATCTGGGTCTATTATACGCACACCAATGATGAGTGGGAGGCGCTCTCCACTCTACTAAATTTTGAGATGTTTTTAAGGAGTATAATTCCAGATAGGTAAGGGCGTATGTAGAGGGGATTGGAAAATTACAGCCCTCCTTTGCTAGTTTGTCCACCATTTCATTGCTATAATGTTTTACGTGAGATGGGATCCACTGGAATTGAATATTATGGTGTAGTGATATATGCTTCAATTTTTGTAAGATGGAGACACTGGTTTTGTCGCCAACAATAAACCATTTGAAAATGTGTTGAAGTGAACTACGGCTATCGGAGAGAATCCAAAGATCACCATAATTCTTCTTAGATAGAATGGCCTCAAGTCCCGAGTCAATGGCTACTAGCTCTTTTCTGAAAACTGAGCAAAAATCTGGATAGCGATACTTCAAGGACAATTTTTCCTGGGGCGTTTCAATATAGATACCACTACCGGCCTGGTTAGATATTCTACTACCATCAGTATAAATTTTGATTGCATCATGGGGGATGCTGTTAATGATCTCCAGTGCCAAATTTCTGAGATGGCTAGAGACAAAATTTTTCTTAATGACGGGTAAACTTAAGTTGAAATGGAAATACACCCTGGAGAGTCCCTCCGAAGGATTCAAGCTACATTGCAGAGAAAAGGGCTCTACTTTACCAGAAAGAAAGTTCTCGGACTCAACTTGGCTGAAGGGGCTGTTTTTCTTTAATCTTTGCCCATTTACCCAGTTATTCAGGTACTTAAACGTTTGATTTTGTTGGTCGAAGCTAGAAATCTTGTTAAAGTATTTGACCAGTCCAGTCTGTCTACGAAATAGAAGAGGTTGTACATCTGCCTCAAATAGAACGATGTTTGAAGGGCAACTGTGCTTCAGACCAGTGATGATACGGGCAGCTCTTAGTTGGACTTGCTCTAATTTCTTTAGAACAGAGTTAGAAGCACAACAATAGATTGGAAATCCATATTCAAGAATCGGGTGAATGAGCGTCAACTAAGTAAGTCTTAGCGTAACCGCATCATCTCCCCAATTCTTACCAGCGATGTATTTCAAGATGTTAAGGCGTTTTCTACTTTTCAAAACTAGATAATCCATGTGTTTGTTACTTGTGAATTCAGGATCTAAAATAAACCCCAAATTTTTCGGATGCTTTTCATACGTGAGATCCTGATTATTTAGTCTCAGTTTGGGCTGGTTATTATAAAGATGCTTGTTTGTAGTGAAAAAGGGGGCAATTTTGACTTAGATGGATTAAAATGAAGTTTTGAGTCTGCTGTAAAATTCGACAAAGCTGTCAAAGAGTCATTTAGTTATGATTCCAAATCGGGTGTAGCTGTACCAGAGTCCCACAGAACAATGTCGTCTGGAAACATTCCGATTTTTATCCCGGAAGAAGGCACTTTCTCTATACCAGCCAAATACATAGAGAAAAGTGTAGGGCTAAGAACAGAACCTTGAGGAACACCTTGGCTGAGCTCGAATGTGTCCGAAACAGTTTTGTTAAATTTTACTTTGATGAATCTTCTCTGCAAGAAGTCTGCGATCCATGAAAGAGTTTTACCTCGGATGTTGAAGGAAACGTGTAGTTTTAGAATCAATTTGTGTTTCCATACTCTATCAAAAGTCTTCGTGAGGTCTAAAAGAGCAGCAACAGTATGATGAGTTTGTTTAAAGTTATGGGCGTCCCTAATAGTTTGACAAAAAAACAGGATTTGGTCTGTTGTACTGTGATCCCTTCTAAAGCCGTATTGCTCGCATGGAAAAAGATTATTTTTGTCCAAAAAGTATTGAATCCTAAACAAAATAATTTTTTCCATCAATTTACAAGAGGCACTAGTAAGAGCTACAGGTCTGAAATCATCAGGGGAGCAAGTCGTCTTTCCTGGTTTTTTTATTGGAATAACTGTGGCCCTTTTCCACTCGGGAGGTAGTCGACCTATTTTCCAAGATAGATTGATTATGTCCAATAGTCTTTGTTTCCCGATGGCGCCAAGATTTTCAAGAATTTGGTCGTGAAGACCATCAAGTCCAGGGGAGTTTTTCAGATCCAATAGAGCCAGGGCAAGAAGGAACTCCTGTGAGGAGAACGGTTTGGCCAACATTGGGTCTCCGAGATCAGAGCTATGACAACAATGGATAACATTTCTGGCTCTTTTCAAAATGGATCTATTGACAGAGGAAAAGTTACACCTACTTGAATATTAAAAATGTGTAGCGAGGCCATTGGCCGCAGATTTTTCACCTAAGAAAACATTTAACAGCAATAAAATTATCTAAAAGTATACAAGTCATTTCAAGCTTTCTACTCACATTGCATGCTATGTAAAGGCACTTTACAGAAAAACATGATGATCGGGCATCAATAAGCCTTTTGGGGAATCAAAAATAAGCGCCTCGAGAAAGAAACCTAACGAGTGCAATTAAATAGTGACAGTAGAATGAAAGAACCGGCGGCATTTAATACGACAGATAATCATGTCTCTGAAACAGTTCGTCAGTACCTGATTTTACATTAACCATTTCGACTTTTTAAAACTCACATTTCTCCAATGTGTAGCTTGTAAGCCTAATAAGGAACGAAATAGAATCTTTCTTGTAACTGTTGCCGGCAGTATCTTTACACAGCAGTGATCTCATCCAGGAATGGGAACTTTTATTTCAAGAAATATTGAATAACTTGATGATGCATATGAACATAATTTTATGCAATCTTGTAGTTGGAGGTGTTGGTATTTTTAACTGAGGAAATTTGGTCTATTGTTCTTGCTATTAATCAGACAATATTTAATTCAACAAGATTCTGTTAATGTAGCATTCTTCTGCTTCATCCCGTACTGTACATGCCATACATTTTTTCATTTGCAACCCTGCTTTATTCACTGTACTGTGAATTGTATCAGTGTTTGTAGTGTTATAGAGCAGTTGGACGTTTCAGATTAAGCTAAGAGTTGAAAATTTGGGGTAGGGTCCGATGAAGTCTCCTTTAGTTAATTTAATTATTAATTTAAGTTAAATTACACAAAGTCAACAAAAAACGTTAACAAAAATAATAAACAAGGAACATGGAGGGTTTTTTATCGTTACCACTTTGTCTCCTCATCTGGCCTCTACCAAAGATACACTATCTGGGGCCAAAAGTATCCGGACACCCTGTGGTATGGACTTAGAGAGTCCTGAGGCACATATTAATATGATGTTGGTCCCCCTTTTGCATGGATGACAGCCTGCACACGTTTGGGAAGACTTTCCACTTATTTTTGATAGGTAACCATAGGAATTGCCTTCCAGGCGTCCATCACAGCTGAAGTGAGTGCTTGCAGTGAGGATGGTTGATTTGGCTGGCTAAGTAATCTGCGCTCTTATTCGTCCCAAAGGTGTTCTACGGGATTTAGATCGGGGCTCTGAGAAGGCCAGTCCAGTTTTTGTACACTTATTTCGTCAAACCACGTCTGTGCAAGCATCGATGTGTGAATGGAGCAGTTATCCTGCTGGAAGAGAAATGGGCCTTTCTCGAAATATTGCGATAGAGTTGAGAGTGCAGCATTGTCCAGAATGTCCACATACATCACAGGAACAAACGGATCCAGGCCAAACCACGAGAAACACTCCCACACTACTATGCTTCCACCACCAAACTTAACAGTCGGCACAATGCAGTCACTAAAGAAATGTTCGACGGGCATCAGCCAAACCCAGACGCGTCCATCCGACTGCCAGACTATAAAGCAAGATTCATCACTCCAAAGAACAGTTTTCCACATTTCCACAGTCCAATGACGGTGAGCCCTACACCATTGCAATCGATGCTTTGCATTCTATGGAGTGATGTTTGGCTTGTGAGTGGCTGCATGACTATGGAATCCCAAGTTTTTTAACTCTCGACGAACAGTCCTGCTGCTAACACTAATTCCTGATGAACTTTGGAACTCCTGAGAAATTTCCACCAACGAGGACTTGCGATTTCATTGCACTACCCTTTTCAGAGTTCTGCGGCTGTGTTCACACCAAGTATTTTCGGCCTACCGGTTCGTTTTAAGGTCGTTTCACTCTTCCTCGATGTTTCCACTTCTCAATTACATCACTCACAGTGGATTTAGACTTCTGTAGAATGTCCGCAATCTCACGAACTGATTTCCCTCAAAGGTGGTATTCCACTATACTGCCACGATCAAACTCAGCTCTTTTGACTTACTCATTGCCTCACAAAAGCATAAATACAATCTGACAAACCACTACCAACAATTTTATAGCTTTCAATTACGTATCAAATTGCGTCACTCGCCAGAACTACTTTTTTAAGAGGTGTCCGGATACTTTTGATCAGTTAGTGTAGGTGGTCGCTAGAGGGTTTATCTGCTACTTTAGACAGTCAATTACGGTTATTAATGACAAGAGCGGTTGCAATGTGTATTTCCTGTGTTTTTTAGCATCAAATTAAAACCAGAAAAAATAGAAAAAATATTTTTGGAAAGTTTATATACACTGCCTGGCCAATGAATTAGAAACAAAAGACCAATGTTTTATTTGACTACGTTTTCATGGATAACTGCTCTGATTCGTTTGGGCATCGAGTCTACTTGCTTCAGGAGTGCATTTACTTCCAGATAATACCATGCATTGGCTATGCAGCTTTTTAGATCTTGCAAATTATATAGATGGAAGAGTAGAGTGCTGTTGGGTGCGTCTTTTCCCAATATTCCGCACATTTTCTATGTGGTTTAGATACGGGCAATGCGGTGGCCAGGGACGGTACTGAAAGTTAAACTGATGTTCAGCGAACTAAGTTTGAACACTTCTGGCATGATGTATAGTTGCATTATCGTCCATGAAGTATCCCTCGCCATCAAGGAAAAATGCTGTGTGTATTTCATCTGTCATTATATGTAGGCACCTCATTGCTGTTTGTTTACCTTCGAGGAACACCAGGGCACCTTCCATGCCAACAGAACATGCCTTATATCATGATACTCTTACCAGACCCTTGCACATTGCGAATAAGGCAAGATGGATTCTTGATTTCGTGGAGTTCTTGACAAATTCGACATGTTCCATCAGTGAAAAATAAGGTGTAGCGTGATTTATTCGACCACATTACCCGTTTCCAATCCTCATATGTCCAGTGTCTTCTTTCTCGACACCACAGCAAACGAGTTTTTACATTTCAGGCATAAATGCGCGGTTTTCTCGCAGGCACCCGACTATGCGCTCTTATACTCTGCAATTCTCTGTGAATGGTTCGAAATGAACTCTGTTCGGAAGAACCTTGTTTGGCGATTTGTGTGAGTTGAAGCACAGTAGAGTCCCTGCTCTGCCTTACAATTCTGCGAAGACGCCATGAATCACGCTCTTGGAAAACTGTGTTTCGAGAACCGCAGTTACCTCTTCTAAAGAAGGACTGTGGGTTCTGATTCCAACTTTTGAAAATCTTTGACATGACTGCTTTTGAGTACCCAATAAGATTTGCTTTCTTCGAATTCGAGGCCCCTGCTAAACGGTAAGCCCTTTTTTCTGAAGGAAAAAGGTCTGTCGTTTTTCCCATTTTACTTCATTCACCATGAAACGCATTCTTGCACCTTACTTAAACTAACATTCTAACCACGTACAGTGGCCGCAGTAGCCTAGTGGTCAAGGTAACGGACTCGTGGCTGGCTCGTTATGAGTTCGAGCCCAGCACCAATGAAGACCCTTTGTGTAAGGGAGTGATGCACGCTAAATCTGTCGAGAGAACTCAAACGTCGTTAGGAGAGGGGTGCCTGCTCAGGTGCCATCCTCGTCACTTGACCATGGTTCAAAATTGCCAAGTTCGTCGCCAAAAGCCCCCATATATAGCTGAACAGTGCGACTTTAATATTCACTCACTCACTAACCACTTGCAACCCGCATTCAAATACAAATCTAAAAGGCTTCTACTTCATTGGTCAGTGTATGTGAACAATTATTAGGATCTATAATTCGGGAAAACAAAATGAAAAATTTTTTTTTCAAGCGGACGGAAAAGAATGCATGAATTTAGTTTTTGATACAAATAAAAAATGACCTCTGATATTCACAATCATGTTTACATATATTACGTATTGAATTTTCAATTTTTATTTATTTATTCGTTAAATTTAAGATGCACTTCCGGAAAATAAAGTTCATTCAACTGAAGAAACTAAATAAAAAAGTATCACTGAGCTATTAATCTAAATTTCATTTTAATCGTTTATTTACTAAATCATATTTCGCTCGGCTATTTATTTATTTCATTCTTTAGTAGTATATCAACGCTTTTGAAAACATCCATCATTGTATATTTAACCTTATTTTTAAACACATTAAGATTATAATATCTATTTAAACATTCAATAAACCTAAAAAAGTCAGATGCAAGTATTCTACTGATAAGTAGATATCGAGACTCTATTCTACAATATTAATTATCTTACATATAATGAAGTATGTATAGAATCCAGAAGTTCAAATTCAATTTTCAAACAACGGATTGAAATAAAAACTAAGCTAGTCTAATGATAAAGATATTTCATATCTTATTTCCAAAAGAATTTTCGAAGATTATTAATAAATTAATAATAATTTAGATTCTAATACACACAAAAGAAAAATTACTTAAAAAAATATTTTTTGCCGGAGAACTTAATTCAATATACTTTGATGTCCATCTACGATCGAAGACGAGACATTAAAATACGATTTTTAAATTTGGAATTTTTTTATTTTTTATTTAATTGAAAATTACAGTACATAAATTTTAAATTCTATGAAGAATTTTAATTGTTCAAAATTGAAGAAAAACGAACTAAAGTTTAAATATTTTTCCCTAAGAGATTTTTTTTTTAATTTTAGATTTTGTATATGATATTTCTTCAGTGGAGTAACGTACGCCTCCTCAACCCCCACATTGCGGAGAGCCTAGAGCTCTAGAGGGCCCAAAGCCTGACTGACTGACACCAAGTTATAATCCCTTATGATATTCGTCCTGGGGCCCCAAACCTGACTTTTCAGAGGGGCCCTAATATTTTCCGTTATGCCGCTGTATTTCTTATGCATAAATGAGACAAGTTTTGCAAAACTAAAAAGAACACTTTGAATGTTGCAGAAAAACAAAACATAGTCTGAACGAATATGCAGATTTATTTGTCTTGCACATGTTTTATTCACAGTGCTTGTTAGTTTTGCTGATTCTGATAAAAATATGTCTATGAGGAAATCATTTAACACAACCCGTTGTGTCAATTAATGTTCATATTTAGTTTTAAAAAATTTAATTTGGTATAACATTACAAAATTAATTCTAAATCTGTTGCCAATATTACATTCTGTAACTGCAATCAAAGTTAATGCACATTAGAATACTTTAAAGCTGTTTTCTGTATACATAAAAAACAAACTGTCTTTGATAGTCATTTATTTTAATTTAAACAAAGTGAAATACATTATAGCAGTATGTTACAAGTTAAAAAATATCAATTAATGTCTTACCAAATATTAATATTCCATTTATTAATAATAAAACTCTTTTACTTTAAAAAAAGCAGTTCTTTGAAATGATGTTCAAAAATCAAATTTTTATTTCAAAATTAAATCGATATATTTTAATTCCCTTGTATGTGTGTGAACACGCATGCCATAAATAATTACTGCAAAAAATTGTCAGTCTTCTTCTTTGACTTATTTTAGAGTACATAACAGGCCTAAATTATAGCATTTTTAAGCAGAAATGAACTACCCAGACTACCGAAAAGTGTTTACCCTTTAAGGTATCCGACTATCCTAAAATTGTGAATTTTGACAAAAATTTACAAATTTGTTTGTTATTTTATTTTATAGACCATCTTAATAGCTTTATAAAAATGCCAAGTTTATTATTTTTCGTTCACTGGAACAAAAACTACAAGTGTTTTAGTAAAAGCAGATGCCATTACTTTAAGCAAGATGTCACTTTAAAACAAAATGTTCTTGTTTTTTTTTTCCCGAAAATTCTTCAAAGGGGACAGAGATTGCTAAAAATGTTTTGAAAATAATTAACAGAATTTTTTTCTGTATGTCCTGTATAATAGTAGAAGTGTTTTAAACCTTCAAATTTTTCAATCACTGCTTTATTACAAAATTTACAGTCCTTTATGTTAATATAATCACTGTTATTTTAAGCAGTTTCATTAAATAACTAAGATAAAGTGCTCCAGTTTTTGTAAAAATTAAAATATCTCTTATCCAGAAGGTCATTTCAAAAATGAAGATCATATCAGCACATCAGACTTGAAAAATTGAAAAATTGTTCATAAAATTTGGTACACAATAGGCGCAATTTATGTTATTTTTTTGTAAATTTGTACCCATTTTTTTTCTTTTTCTCTTCTTAATTTTTGTATATTTTTCTTAAAATGTACTAAAAAAATTTAAAATCACAAAAACAAAACAAAAAAATTTTGCGAAATAGAATAAATTAGAAGATTTGACAATTTTCTAAGAATTTTTTTTTCGGTTTCTCCTCCATTTCAAGCATTGGCTTTTAGTAATCTTGATTTGGCAACACTTGCTCTACATCATTATGTTTATTAACATGCAATTTCATACTCAGAGGTTTCTTAACGTCTCCAGTTGTTACAAAAGTATTTGATATTCAAAATGTAGAACGCGCAGAGGTCAACCGTAATCAAATATGAAAATACATCCCTAACTTATGAGGTATTCTTTTCAGCTTCGTGAAGGTAGAAGAATAAGGTTTTGACGTCAATCAACGTCACGTGCTCTTTCTTGAATTCGTGCCGAATTGGAAATGAAGCATATTTATATGCGCGGTAGAAAAGCAAGTCGACAATATGTCTATTTGAATATCGGCACAGATATACTACTTTTTCGGCTAACCAAAAATCCTTATTGCCTTTATTTGCGTGTGTTCATCCCACGCTATTTTCGGTCAGGCTCAAAAGAAATTGAGATAGGCATATTTTGTTTTGAAACGAACTGCCCAATGTCATACTTACTGACATCATTTCATTATTTTACGGCTAATTAAGCAAATTCTTTACTTTTATTACCTTTAAGGAATCCATCTAGTTCGGAACCGTGATTTTGAAAAAAGCGTATAAATTTGTATTTTTAACACCCTGATATAACCTTCACATGTATGTAACAGAATCTTTGAACTCCATTTTTACCCGCTTTAAAAGGTCAGATTAATTCGAAATTTTGCTCACTTCTCCAGGACTGATGACAATACAATAATTTAATAATTTTATTCCATTGTCCTGATCACAGGATCATCAGGATTAACAATTTCCTTTTTCAGATCGTATCCCGCATCTGGCGAGTAATTTCAGATCATATTTCCAGATTTGGCGACTAAAATATTAAGTTAACACTTAGTTGGATTAACTATAAAAGGATGTTTTTTTTTAAACTATAATATATTATTTCCAAAACTCAAAAAACCATTGCGGTAGTCAAAGAACTGACGACTCTCTCAAAATTTGAATGTCATTCAAGAGGTAGAAGAATGATTTTCGAAGCAATCTGGCAAGTTCTATAATGACAGCCTTCGAAAAGTCAATAAACGTTGGCTGAAATGTATAATTCCGAATAGTGACTATGCAGAAAAATCTTAAGAACAACAAATAAAAAATACGTTTCTATCTGGATTATTGTTAGTAATATTTAAAGCTTTATGACAACCTTTTCCACATTTATTATACTGCTACCACAGAAAGTTTCGTTATAATGGTCTGTTTCCAAAAGAAAGAAAAAAAGGCTTAGTTTTCATGCAATGTTAGTTTCGAATATGGAGAGCATAATTTTTTTCAGATATAAAGTTGTTCACACACACAAATTAATATTATATTCTGACTTCATATCCTATGGAGTGCAGAATATTTCATTATACTACTCATTTTTAACCATTTCTTTTTTCTTTCTTTTTTGTATTAAATGTGGTCCATAATGCGTCTTCTAAACAATAATTCTAAATGAGCTACCCCTTTACACGTTAAAACGAAAAACTACTTATTTATGGAACATCTTGAAGTATTAAAAAAGCAGTTCTTAAGACGCTTTTATAAGTTTCACTTGCATGTAACGGAATCTTGAAACTCGATTTTTACCCACTTTAAAAGGTAAGATTAATTCGAAATTTTTCACACTTGGCAAGGACCGATGACAATACAACAATTTCATAATTTTGTTCCATTTTCCTGATCTGGACATCAGGAATAACGATATCCTGTTTTGGCGACTAATTCCATATACCACTTCTAGATTTGAGAACTTATTGCATATACCATTTTCAGATTCGGCGACTAATCCAATATACCATTTCAAGAATTGGCGACTAATTCCAGATTTAGGGACTAAAAGATTAAGGTGCACCCCTAAAACGAATACACACACCATAATATAAACAGTTGTCTAGTTTTACTGAAAATGGAAATAAAAAAAAGAGACTCGTGCATGGGGAAAAAAATTATTTATGTTCTAACTGTTAAATATTTTTTTTTTATTTTTACAAAGCAATACTTTTAGAAGTGATGATACGAATTAATATTATAGCAATACGTTTAAAAGGTGATAATACGATTGACCATTTAATATTTCTTCTAAAAACACTTTAATTTGACCTGCATCTACAGAGACTGAATTTTTGAAATATAATGAAACGGGACTGATTCGAGGCCCTGTAAACGGAGAGAATAGATACCTATTAATGAATATCCATTGAAGAGCTAGACTAATTCCTGCAGCTACTTAATTCCCCTTCCTCGACTCCAAATACCAAACTCAAGAATAAATTCAACAATGAGTAAAGGATAATGTGAAAAACTAAAAAAACACGCTTTTAATGTAGATCGAACTAAAAAATGAAAAATAAATAATAGTTTTAAAAAACTAAAAAAAACACGCTTTTATAGTGTGAATCGAACTAAAAAGTAAAAAAAAAATCATTCTTAATAAAGAATAAAATGATGAACGAGAAAATGAATGTCATTGGGGTAAAAGCGTGGGGTGCTTTGTACTCCATTTTTACACTCACTCAGCATTTCGGAATAGAACTAGTGAGAAATTATAACAATTAATATGGAGCATCCCCACGCTTTTACCTCAATGCCATTCATTTTCTCGTTAGTCATTTTATTCTTTATTAAGAATTATTTTTTTACTTTTTAGTTCGATTCGTTATAAAAGTGCGTTTTTTAGTTTTTTTAAACTCTAATTTATTTAATATACTTACGGGAATCACAATGCTGCCAATTTCCATGTTTCTGTCTCAAAATGCGTTCAGCACTTTTTTACTTTGATAAGGCAACCTTAATGGAATAAATGAGCAACATGCGCTTTATTGGTGACCACTTCGCCTATTCGGTATAGTGGTTAGAGTGGTAATTAAAACGACTTCTAAAGAACCCAGAATTTTAAGCTTACAATTTAAAAACTGAAAAATGATGCAAAATAATCCAATTAACAATGGTATGATTTTATATTGTATTGAAATATATTATTTTGCAAATCTTAGATGAAAATATCTTTATTTGCAATTTTCTCAAAATGCATTTTTCGGTGATTCCGGTACACTTTCCTCAAGATCTACTTTACCTATAGTGCTGATATTTTGCATAATACAAGATTAACAATTTTTTTACAAAGTGAATTAATTCGTTTTCAAATAAACATTCAGAAATTTCAGATATGGCACAATTTCTGCATAAAATTTAAAGAAAATTTTAATCACTAAATTTTAAAAAAATTTTAATTTTTTAAAATTTATATTAAAAATTTCATTTTATTCATTTTATGAATTCTTATGTTTACAAAAACACCGTGAAATGTTATAGCTATATATGCAGTAGATTTTATGCAAAATGTACCTAAAGGTAAGAACATGTCTTGAAAATAAAAAAAATAGTTGTTGATTACTTATTGCTTTTACAGATTTATTTGTAATTTAAAATGAAATTTTTTTTACATTAACAAATACATAAATATACAGATAATTCAACGTAAAATTTTTATTTCCGTTGCTTTAAATTTAAGTAAGAGATAACATTTAAAGTTGGTGCAAAAAAAGTTCATTTTTCCTTCTGGCAGACGTCACAGTTACCTTAACATTATATTAAAATTCGCTGCTCTACAAAGTATGCAATCACAGTTCCCCACAATTGCGAAGAAACTATTGAATAGAATACCACAATTTAGAAACGTTTAATATTACAAGCAAAATGAACCTAACTGTTTTGTTTTTTTTTCAAAACCATAAGTAAGTTATACGTTTAAAATTGCATTAGCGTAACATAGAAAGAAAACTCTCCTTTGTTTTTTTAATTTCTGAAGGAGCTTACGAGGGTCGTTTAGAAAAATTTACACTCCCCGGATCTGAAAAAAAAAATGTAATCCTAAATTTTCTGCGTAGGTTATAGGTGAATGATAGTCTGCTCAAACGTCAAAAACCGTAAAAGAAAAATCTGAAGCTTTATTTTCGATATATTTCTTCGTTGATTTTACTTGAGTAAGATAATTCGTGTTAAAGCACAGTATTCTGAATGGTGTTCTTAAGGTATCCGAACACGTTGAAAATGACCAAATTCAGTCAAGACAGATATTTTTGTTTTTTATTTTATTGAATAGAGATATTTTTTGACTTTACAAAACATACTTTGTTTTGTTGTTTTGTTTCTACACTACCTAGAGGCCAAGTTACAACCCATTTTATAAATTTAGAAAAACCGGAAGTGGGGTTTTGATCTACCAGAAGTGGGCATTTATATAAATTGCTCAAAATCTATCAGGTGAGTCTGATAATTCAAAATATTACGAATGTATTTCTACAAAACTTTTTGAACCTGATATTTATGTTATTTTCTAGAGAATGTACTAAAATATTTCTTATTGTATGAATGATTTTTGAGTTATGGCTTGTTATTTAAATAATGGTCTCATAAAAAAAAATGTAACATTTCTTATAATGTTTACTCAATCAGCTCTAAAATTTTCAAATTTTAATAAAAAATTAAAATTTTGGTTCATTTTCTAGATAAATGTATCAAATTTGTTTTAGCAATACTTTTACTAATATATGTTTATTACTTTTTTCTCTGACTGCTTTGAAGTTTTTCAAAAATATTGCTAAAATTTCACTTATAATTGTGATTTTTGTAAAATTCAGGTAATTTATTTTAAATTTTGGTAGTTAAATATAGTAATATTTATCGGTATTGAGTCCTAAAAGAACATTAATAATGTTTTAGTATGTTATTTTGTTAAAAATTATTCCGAACGTGTTCTGATACCTTAAATCAAATATAGTTATTACCATCCTCTGTAGGTGACATATAAATCAAACCATCTTAGAGTATAAGTTTTAGAAAAAGTTCAGTTTCTCATATAAATTGAGATATTTTGTTTATTTTACTGACCAGTATAAGCTAACATTTTCTAAAATCTATGTTTGAAAATGTACATTTTTAGTTCTCTTTTCTCCTCGGCATCAAAAATAACTATCCCAGTGTTCTTTATCAGTTCTAATAAGTTTCTAGAATTACTTCGAATGGTATCATGTATTTCGGAAGGATTTTTCGAGCAACAATGATATCTAACTTTTTGGAAATTCTTAACCGGAGCTTATCTATAAGAGTAAAAAACTCCTTTGGTTTTTTGAAAAGAAAACATAGGAATTTCAATAAAATATAGAGCGACTTGAATGATGCAATGGAGGAGGGATATAGAAAAGATTTGATATAACGATGCTATTTCATACACATAGATTTCATCATTGTTACAAAAATATTTTACGGAGACTTAAATCTTTGACAATTTAAACGGTTCTAAGTAACACTTAGTTTTAAATTTTAGCGAAATATTAGAGATGTTATAGAACTGCTATAATTTTATAACATTTAGGATATATCTTATTTTTAATTAATAAATATAAATTAATTGAGACAAGAGAATTAAAATAGAAAAGTTGGTGTGGGATGATTCGTCTATCTCCTCTTGTTCCGAAATTTAAATTTATCGAGATAAGATTAATTTTCTTACTAATTTGATTAATAAATATTTTACTCGTAAAGAATTTGTTAAACAGATATATCTTGACGTAATTACACGATATATATAGATACATATATACTCTTAGGATTTTTCTTAAAATTTAATTTAATTTAATTTATTATTTTTTAAATCATATATAAATATTAGTGTCCCTAAGATAATGGTAGTATGTTTACAATTCTTAATTTGTTATTTCTATTTTTTTTCATACTATTGCTAAGTGCTACTTTTTTCAACCGTTGCTATGCTTTAAATTTGTATTTGGGTCCAGAATCTGGCAATAACTTGTTTATTGTACTCAGATTTAACACGGGCTCTGCATTTTTGAATGCAATTTTTAGGTAAGTTACCTTTTTCTCATAATGGATTTAGATTTTTTTATCCATTATTTTCAATATATTTTTGCTCAGTATTATTAACAGAAAAGGGGAAGGTTGGCTGGCCACAAAGCATGTTCAACCCCACTTTTATATAAATTATTTTATACTTAAGCTGTTTTAAGTCAGCAATGTTTATAATACTGTAGTATCCATGCTTTTATATTTTTTTATATTTAACTCTATTATTTTAATTTTTCATATTTCCATTTACAATCTTGCAATTTCAATTTTTTTTTCAGTTTTGATTATTGTTTATTCATCTCTCTCTTGTAGAGAAATTTTGACTATATATATGCAGTCGAACCTCTATTTAGCTAATTTTTTTATTTAACGTACTTTTTATTGGAACTAAGAACATTTTATTATTTTCTTCGTAAACTTATCCCCAAATAGCGCAGTGCATTTTCCATTTAACGAAGTTTTTCTCTCCCTATTTTATAAACATTTCTGGATATTTCATATTGTTTTCTGTTTTAATACATCTTATGGCGATCGATGACTTTGAACTGGTTTTATCAGGTGCCTAACCCGTCTAAATCAATAAAAGAGTCGTAACTTTTCAAATAAAAGACTCGCAAAATTAACAGATTTTATCAGTTTTTAAACTTAAGGACGCAAAAGGGATTGTATGCTTAAAATTTTTGGTTATAAGATAATGTGTGTATAAAATTACTCATATGCTTAAAATTAGAGAAAAAGTTATTAAAATACCTTAATTTTAATAAAAAATTATTTTTAAAGTTTAAAATACGGTGTATTTTTGGATAACGTTTTTTTTTTCCTTGCAAATTTCTTTTTTATGGGTAAGATTTATAAAATAAATAGATATTAATTTCAAAAAAGTGTGGAGAGAATATTTACTTTTTTTTAATAATATATAGTGTTTAAAATTTGTTTGACGAGGTGTCTAATGTTCATTAAAAGATGAATTTCCATTTAATGAATTTTTCACGCTACGAACTTTTTGTTGGGATTTGGCGATTTCCTTAAACAGAGGTCCGACTGTCAATACTATACACTGACCTCCAAAAATTAAGGTATAACATCTTTTCCAAAGCTCATCATAAACAAGTAATATAAAAAAAAAATTTAAGTCCATCATTCCTACTTTGAATGAATGAATAGAAAGTATTTTATTAACAACTAGCTTTTACCCGCGGCTCCGCTCGCGTTGATGTCTTTAAATAACTGTCAAAGTCGTAATCATTATCATTAGAAAGTAAATAATATAATATGAATTTTTTTTTATTGCTTGACTGGAACCAATAAAATTTAAAAATTCTAAAATTGAGCTTAGTTTTAAAAAAACTGAAAACGTAATTTATTATAATAATTAACAACAAATATTCAATAACTTAAACCGTTAATATTTTTAAAAATTGAAAGTATCTACGTTTAATATATAATTCCTCTTTAAAAGAACTCAAAGCAGAATATTATTCTAAGATGCTACTGTATATTATATTATATGTTCTTCCGTCAGTTGCAAATATGTGAAGATTTGGGCATTGGACACACCGATCAGGCTACATATAGTTAGTTGGCCATGGGGAAAACATTGCTTTTCCAAATGCACCCCTGCTACCTGAAATGTTAGCTCTGTTAATAGCAACAGTAAAACTGGAAATTGAGCATGTTTGAATTGAAACGGTAGGTCAGTGGGGATACTTGGAATTCGAGGTATGATAACACTATCCCTTTTCAGGACATATGTTCAAATATTGGCACCAAGTATATTCTGCATCAGTTTTGTGATCCAAAGCCTCGTTTCTTTACATAGTCGAGGAGCATCGAGATTTTGCATAAGTACAACTGGTACATTTAGTTTTAATTGAAGTTTATGTGAGGGTACACCCGAAAGCTCAAGTGAATTTAAGAACTCCGTGGGATATGAAGTACTTTGTTCTTTATCCATGATTGTATTCATTGATAAATATTTCTTCAACTCTCCCCCTCCCCCACACGTCGTTTAAATTTTCAATGTTGATTTTATGGACAATGTCATTGTTTAGGCACCAATATTGATCTTGAGCGCAACCACTGATCCCAATTTAAGTTTTGTTGCAAGCCCGGGTAAATTTGAGCAATAAGATTTACATCATTTTCTTCTACATTACAAAATTATCTGAAATTAAAATATAACCTCCAGCATTTGCGTCTGAACATCCATAACCGATTTTCAATTGCGTCTCTGCATAATGTTCCGAATCTACGTCATTATGAAGATGCACTCTCATATTCGTTTTCAGACTGAATTTTTTAACTTTTCCCCATAAGCTTGAATTCACCAGCCAATATATAATAAAGCTACCATTCCTCCTATAATATCTGTACTATCTCGTAAATCCTGAAGAGTCCGATTTAACGCTTCTATAGCTTTCTTGTGAGACATCGTACTTTCATCCCCACTAAAAGCTTACATTTTGGAAGCATCCAGCCTTGAGAGCTATTTTTTCTGAAATTTCAGATGAGTGAATCTTCAAATGCAAGATTAAACGATAATTTTAAAACGGAATGTGCAGTACGACCGTTGGTCAGTAAAGTCGCGGCTATACCAGAAGAAGACATAGCAACTGCTATCTTCTGGGTTTTTCTGATGGCCATTAATAATAAGTTTAGCAAAAAGTTTTTTCCGGTTCCTCCAGGGGCGTCGAGAAAAAAAGAGTGCACCACTGCCCGACTCTATTTTGCGTAACACTTGTTGGAAAACGTGACTTTGTTCTGGAGATAATTGAGGGATAAATTCTCTTACTGATGCTGCAATGCTATAAAATCGTAGTTTAATTCTCAAGCAATTTCATTATCGAAGCCATTTCCGTCGACAAGTCTAGGGCTAATCATGTAGTTTCTTTCTAACCATTCTGAAAACCTTTATTGCGTTTCGTTGTAGCTGTGTTCATTGAAAGGCATATTTGGTTGTTTTTCGTCGCAAAATATCTCCCGCCATGTAGTCTTTGTACTTATTCCAAAAGGTTTGAGGATTAGAAAGACCAAAGATGAAATAAGTATTGCGTAAAGCTCCCTAATTTTATTCGACGATTGACATTGTATGGCTGTGTGTGCCTCCATAGTAATATCTAGTATGTCTTCAAAGTAATACCTCCATGTAAAATATTTAGGCTCAGTATAAGTGAAAAATTTTGTGCAAAATATGAATATTGTATAATTAGGTTTAAAAAATTCAAAGTAATAAATATTCGATAAATCAAAACTTTTTATGAAACTGTCAATTAATATTACCATATAATTTTCAATATCACGCGCAATTCGCTAAAACCTTATTTCGTTTCCCTCTTTAAAAAGTGGGAGAAAATTTGCTTTAAAATATCTGGGATTGTCGGAATAGAGAACTTCTTAGCCAACGTGGCGATATTTCTCAAAGTTTGAGTTTGACATTTAACAAACATAACGTAATAAACGTTAGAAGTTTAATAAAAAACCATTTAAAAAAATAGCTTTTTGTAAAGATGCTAAATTACACTATGTTTCAGTTATTTGTTACAAATGTGTGAGAAAATTTCTATTAAAATTTCCATTATTAACCAAATGCATAATTTTGCGCCAACTTGGCGGGGAGTAAGCAACGTTAACGTTTCACCCCCATAGTTCCCGTTCTCGTAGGAATATGAAGATAAAATATATCCTATGTTACTTGCTGATAATGTAGCTTTCCATTGGTGAAGGAACTTTTAAAATCGGACCAGTAGTTCCCGAGATTAGCTGGAACAAACAGACAGACAAAAATTTTAAAAATTGATTTTTTGATATAAGTACCGTATTTACCTTTAAATGCATTTAGTAAAAAGCTGCTAATTTGAAATTACAAACAGACACTTCAATTTTATTTATTTGTATAGATTGAAAATTTGAACAAGATACATACACACACACACACACACACAAACACACACACATATATATATATATATATATATATTACAAAAATATACAAAAAATAGTTATATACCTAAGATAGCTATAGTCATGATAAAATAGATTTAGCCACAGAAATACTAGAGCAAACTCCTAGCCTTAGGAACCAGGAATGCAGGTTTAAACAATGTTTTTCGGCCAGCCAACCTTCACCTGAATTTGCCAATACCCTGGGCCATAGGGAAAGCAAGAAATTTCTAGATAAGAGTTTAACTATTATTATAAATAAAACCACAATCTATTAATGTAAAATGATAATATTATAGCCTATAATAATTACTAAAATATCTTAAAAATCAAGGTTAAAACTATTAGATAAAGACTTACCACGTGAGTACAAACCTATTCCCGGGTCATGAACAATAACAGTAACGCATAAAATTATTAAGTTTTGATAAAATAACATTAATACTATATATACACACATTTAAAAACTCTATATTTTATTTTAAAATTTATAGAAAATAAAAGTACCTCCCAGATATATGCAATTAATTTTTAAGAAAATATAATATTGTTAATTTACTTAGCTAGAGGCACCATCTATCTATAAACTGTACAACTAATAACTTTTTTATTTAACTGTTAGGTAACTTTTTATAAATTTAAGAGGGTATCTGTGTTCCATACAATGTTTAATAAAGTTATTAAGATTTAAATATATATTAAATTTATCATTAACTAATACGTTATTACGATAAATATAATTGAAAATAATATTTCTATAAATTGATATAAATATTGGAATTCCAGTAAGGAACTTTAAGAATGTTAAAATTAAAATATCTTTATCATAAATATTGCTATGTAATTTATAGTCCTTAAAACACAATGATACATCCAAGTAATTAGTTTTAACTGGATTACTATTAATTTTAATTAGCTTTAAATAATACGGATAAAAATTAATATGGGGGTTAAAATTATTATTTTTACCATAAATAATTAGGTCATCTATGTATCTAAATATGTAATAATTATTATTAATAATATAATTATTTTCGTAAAAGTGTAAATATAAATTAGCCAAACTATTGCTATCAGGGCCACCTTGAGGCAAACCTTTGGTTTGTTTGTACAGAGAACCATTAAAATTAATGTAGTTTTCTTTTAAGACTAAATTTATTAGAGTTCTAAATTTTTGTAAATTAATATTAAGGTTATAATTTCTATGATTATCTAAAATTACCCTAATTATATCATTGATATTAATGGAATTAAAAAGATATTTTATATATATATATATATAGGAAGAGAGTGAACTAATAGTAGGAATAGAAAAAGAGCAGGATTTGCTTACAATGTTGTAGCAATCGCTGGCCCCGTTTGAGTATATTAAAAAAAATACACATTTCGAGTCAAACGCGTTTTAAAGCATGACATCTTGCTTAAAGTAATAGCATCTACTCTTACTAAAATTCACTTATAGTTCTTGTTCTAGTGAACGGAAAATAAAAAACTTGGTATTTTTATGAAGCTAATAAGATGTCGTACAAAATAAAAACATAAAAAAAATTGTCAATTCTTGACAAAATTCGCAATTTTAGGGCAGTCGGATACTTTAAAAGAAAGATTCTGTGAGAAGCAAAATTTGGCAACAGCAAAGCGTATGAACTGATTGGGTGGAAAACATAAAATTGTACTCATCATATGACTATGGCGTCACATGAATTTAAGACACTTGATCGTAGTTATCATGTGACTGTGACGTCACAGAAATTTAGTCCATTCTAATTTTTTTTTTTTTTAAATCTTTCCAAGAAATTTATTTGTCGAGTCATTTACAAAGTTTAAACATTTATGAATCTCTTTTCAGAGGCCATGGGACATGCGTTCCGCCAAACCTTAGAAGAGGCTTCCCTGCTGAACAAAACTTACGCCAATACAACCGAAGAGGACGTAGAATTCGATGGACGTAAGTTCCACGTTCAGAAGTCAGTTATCGAAATGGGCGATGCGGACAAAAATGAAACATTGCTCATAGAAACTATTTCATCGGTCAACGAGGATGAACCGAAACTGAATAGAACAGAGGTAAAAAAAATTATATCTCTTTTTCCTTGAAAACGTTAAAATGTATATCTTTAATAAAGGCCATGATTTACTCTTTTTTTCGAATATAAATTATTATTAGACACAATTTTCTATATCGTCACGTGTCATTTACACCGTAAACTAATTATAAAACAAGTAATATAAAAAAAAATTTAATCAATTCCTACTTAGATCAACAAAAAAAATTTATTTTAGTTACTTTTTATTAAATAATTACAATTAATATAAATATGTATATACATATGACAAATCACAATATTGTGGCCATTAATTTGTATTATTATCATTAAAGTATGGTATTGCCATCCAAAGCAATGGTGTATATAAAGTTTCAGTTCAACTGTTCAGCTTTGAAACGTGAGGGGGGAAAAAATCTTTTAAAGTTTTGACCCAAGTCACTAAAAATGAACCAACGTGGTTGTATCTTTAGATCTTTAAATAATTAATTTCAGTCAATTTAAATTAATTATAATTAAGTTATTGTATTGTTGCCCAAAAGAATAGTGTATAGAAAATTTCAGCTCAAAAGAGCGCGTTAAAATGTGTGAGAAAAAAACCTTTTCAAGTTTTGACACAAGTCGCCAAAAATGATGCCAACGTGGCTGTATTTATAATTCTTTGAATAATTAGTTGTAATCAATTAATTTTTATTAATTATAATTAAATTACTGTATTGTCATCCAAAATAAGCGTGCGTATAAAATTTCAGCTCAATTGGGTTCTTTAAAATGTATTTTATTAACGATTGAAAATTTGAACAAGATAAATTTTGAGAGAGAGAGTGAGCTAATAGTAGGAATTGAATGAATTTCATTGTCCTTTTACGTGAGATTTTTTTATTTAAAATGATGAACCGAAATTCTAAGATTTGTTTACATTGTTAGGTTTCTCTCTTTCCCATTTCCTCAGTTATATGTCATTCTTACATTGAGAGATATTTGTTGCTTTTAGTTTCTTTTTTCGGCAGGAAATTCATCAGATTACAACTTCAATACAAAGTAATCTATATGTATGTATAAATGAATGTTTTTATATATGAAATCGCTTCACACACTCCAGCATCGTTCAACCGATCACTATGAAAATCGGCATGTATATGCTTTTATCTTATGGAGAAGGTTTTTGTGCTATCCTCTTTGTTGAAGCTCCTCACCAGGTGGCACTACAGCAAAAAAACTTCTGAACCGTTCAATCCATCGCCAAGTTGCCAATGTAGTCGCCAACTTGGCTCTATCACCAACATTTCACTTTGTTTCCATTAATCGTCATTATAATGTAAGGAACGGCGTTGCTAGCGAATATTATAATTTTAACATAAAATAAATACAACAGAAAATAATATTAACGCATTACACTTCCAGATATAAATTATTTACACTATTTTAAGCGTTAATTAGCCAAAATCTGTAACAATGTGTTACTTTTGCTGAGCAGAGATTAACTTAGGAAGGTGCTTTCAAAAATCGACCCACAGGAGAGTTATGGGGCGTTATAAATACTTTTTTAAAAAATCCTTTTTATCAGCTATTAGACCTTTAGATTTAAAATTTAATAAATATGGTTTTTTTGTTCAGCTGAGATATGCAAAAAGCTTTTTTTTTTTTTTAATTTATAGTTTACGTATACTTCTTTATCCTTCATTTTGTATTGTTTAATTTTTCAATTCACCCGTGCGAAAAACGCGGGTATACCATCTAGTATTATAAAAATATTTTCATCCGAAATTCATGTCTTAAATTTAGTGTTTAACGCCGGATATGAATAAAAGTTTTTAAAAAAATTATGCTTATGAATTTCTAAATTTGTGTAAAAGCTAATAAATGGAAAATTAAATTCTCCTGGTTACTAATATTTCGACACATGCCATATTTTTAAATCGAATTTAGTTCCAACTCGACAACATTTTGCCGCTTCTATTTAATTTACATAGAATAAAATGTATAACATAAAAGTTTTAAGATTCCATTTCGAATTTTCATGCAGTGAATTGTTTGATTTTTACTAATTTTCACCAATCCAGAACTATTCAAGATACAGATAATAAATTGTTTACTTCGACTTTTACGTTAATTCTTTGGAAGAGTATCTGTAAAGTATAAATAGAATCAAATGTATATGTTATAAATTAAATGCAAAATGAATAGATGGCGCTGCAAGTCATCTGAGTTTTTAAGCTTGTAGAATCAGTTATATAATGTTCTTGTTCTGTTTTCACGTCTTCTGTGTGTGTCGTCTAATAAGCCAAAATTTCTAAAAGGATGGACTGAAGTTTTGGAATACCGTAAAAATATAACGGATATAATCATAATCATAATCGTCTGAATGAAACCAATGGAATTAAGGATTTAGGAATTATAACAGTAATGTTCAAAAAATTCCGAGTCCTGACAGGATAGCTTTCAACGTAATCATAAACATTCCTTTTTAATCTTACATTTTCTTAAACATATTTTTATATTAGAAAAGTCCATCTAATATTTTTACTTCTAATTCTGTTTGGAGCAATTTCATATACTAAATGTAACTGACACCGAAACGATAGCAATAAATTGAAGTACCATCAATACAGCATAATCTGAGGCCACACTACGTTTATATAATAATGATTTATTTTCTCGGATACACAATAAACAATAAAGAAATCTTCTTTAAAATATTTAAGGCAACTTTCACATTCATATGATCTTCACCTTTGGGGATTCGGTACATTTTTTTACCAATTCGTGTAGAATAGCTAAAAGCTCTTAATCAAATGCATGCCATTTTCTCATTAAAATTTACAGACAACTGATTAATACGCACTGTTATGTTAAGGATATGAAATTCATCAAAATATAAGGGTGTGAAATTCATTAAATATGGGAGAGGAAAAGAATTCATTTGAATAAGAATGAAAAGTATTTTAAATTGTTTTCACCTTGTAACCCCCCTTGTCTACTCTCTGACCCGGCTAAAGGTATGGGAGGAAGTGAAGGACGACTCGGCATGATACCCTCTAATTATCTACTCAGCACACTGATTAACACAGACAAAATTCAAACAGAGGTTTTGCTACGAGAGTCGCGAGTTCGGAGAATACTTCTAATCAATTGATCCACCTTTTATGAATCAATCTTCTACTTTAATATATGATTTACACAGTAGCTATGTGACTAATAGTCACTTAATTCTCTTTAGCAATTTAAAGCCCAAAACGCGCTATCAATATCACAAATACCTGATCTGTAGATATTCTTACTATCTTCCACTTCTTAATATTTCAATCTCCTGGCAAGTTCAATTAAACATCAATTTTCCTCTATCTATCTATCCATCAATCTATATATCCTAGCAAGCAAACCTGAGCTATATATAATAGACCTAATCTGTATATCACGGTTTCTTCTTGAGAAAGGGTTGTTGATATTCATAGCCCAAAGATTTCCCAAGAGGGTAATGGAAGGACTCGTATAGATCCGCCACAACCTAATGTCCCCAAGCAAATCCCAGACTTTGAAAAAAAAATACTTAATTAATCTATGCAAAGCTTTGAAAAGATCAATTTTAACCGCCAAGAAAATATATTCTGAAGACGCGGTTGGACGACTTTCAAATGTAGGGAAGATTCTAGCATTTAAGAAGCAGGTTCTTTAGAGTAAATTGTAATGTATTCAGGAACCCTCTAGTAATTACTTTAAATTTCCTTCTAACAGGAAAAATAAAAATACGCACCTACAATTGTAAAGACTCAAAGTTCCCCCAGCGATTAAAAGTGTATCCCACTATCACTTCAAGTCATAGGTTCTCAACGGGGGTGATAAAGCCCCCTTGTGAGCGTTTGAGGCCTTCAGGGAAGGCAGTAAAAGATCCAGAGAAAATTAGGGGGCTTTGAGATGGCACTGAGGGGCTTGGGCAGATTAACCAAATATAGTCTAAAAAAAGACAAAATAAACACGCTGATTATGCACTAACAAAAGTAAACTTTAATACTGTTTACCTTATGTTGATTGTATGTATTTAAATCATTTCTATGTCACATGTACGAAAATTCCCATATTTCGATAGTTTGGGAAGTGGATGAAAAACTTAACGATAACATTACATTCAGACCTACATGAAATTGAATGACATAGTGCATTTTAATTTCTGTAGTGCTCGTATTGTCTTTGTGAGCAGTAGGAAACATGTTTCGTCCACTGCATTTCATTACGTATATTATCCAAGAAACATAATTAAATATGTTAACCAGGAAGTAACGTGTGATTCTTTAAACACTGAAATTGTCAATTTATATTTATTTTGAAAGCAATAGTTTTTTTTTTTTACTATGAATTACTTCGTATCATCAAAACCTCTGCCTGTCTTTAGAGCAGGAAAGCAAAATCTTTTATTCCACTCTTTTGAATGAAGAAATTCAGTAGCGTTTCAATTCCAACAATATCCTACCTATGACTAAAATATATAATACTACACATTTAAATATATTTGTAGCAATAGCTATTTCAGATTCGCGTGTAAAAAAATTGGGGTTTTAGAAAAAAATTAAATAAAAAATATATATTTTATTAACAGGATATTTTTTAAAACTTGTTTTCACCATGCATTATGCACACTCTTATTTCTCTAGAGAGGAAAGGGTTGGTATAGAAATATTCACTAGAAAAAGGGGTCGAAATATATACTAGAAAAGGGGGCGCCAATTCAAAAAAGGTTGGGAACCTATGCGTTAAGTCAGTGATTCCCAAAGTGGTCTATATAGACCCCCAGGGGTCTATGACAACATGCAGGGGGTCCACGACAGTGATAAAATAATTTGGGGGCCCATGAGGCGTAAATGGGGGTCTACGATATACTGACTCTCCTTATACCAGTTCATAACTTTAATTTTAAAAGAAAATTTAATCAAATGAAAACCAAATTTACCTGTTTTTAACAGATTTATTTACTAAATATAATGAAATTAATTTGCAGTTACAAGGACCATCATTTCGGCGTTTCTTGCAATAATTAAGCTAAGGATTATAATTTTGGACGTCCCGAATTTTCTTAGTTTCCCAATTTGTCACAAACAATCTGCCAGGAAAAGGACGTTTTATTCTACATTCAACATTTAAATAACCTTTATTCTGATTTTGAAACTAGGTTTGAAACTGCTTTGACTATATAATGTATGATGGTAATGCCACAGTAGGTAATTAATTAATATGGCCACGTTGAAAGAAAAAACGAATGTCATATTACAAAAGGAACTGGTCGGATTAGGCACTAAGAAAATCTTTAAGTAAAATTTAGAAACGAATGTAAGCAATTTTAAAAGCACCAGATTCATCTCTCCCATTAAAAGCATTTGTTTGTTGCTCAGTTACTTTATGTAAAAATTATTTTAAGCAGTAATTACATTTTAATTTAATTAATTAACATGTGTGTGACTTAGGTTTTAAAAACTATACTTCACTACATTTAGCAATTTAAATATTTTAAAGTAAGTATAGTTCTATACCGGCTGTCCAAAAGACATTTAAGTTGATAAATTTGCAAAAATTCATTATTAGGTAAGCAGGGGTCTACCCCAAATCGAAAAACATTGCAAGGGGTCTATGAGACAAAAAAGTTTGGGAACCTATGCTTTAAGTAAACGAAATGCTCAGTCATCAAATTTTTTACTCCAATGTTGCTTTCCAGCAGCACCCTTATTTAGGCAGTGAAGTGACATCAACTCGTTATTCGAGGTACATCGTCAAATATTCTGTATACATTACGTAGCCCCCCCCCCCTCCACAAAGAAAAGTCGAATGAAAAAGGAGTCTTTATGTACCTTAAACCAATTTTGATTAATTTGTGCTCGATGAATCTTGGTATTGTCATCCTGGAATATACCACTTTCATCAGTACTACCAAATTCCATTGATGGGCTTACATGCTCATTTGAATTGAGGGTAATCTCAATAGCAACAGATACGTCCATGAAGTGCTACAGCCCGATGTCGTTCCCTTTATTCAAGGCATCCCTCGAGCTATCTTTCAGCTGGATAATGCACTCCCACATGTTGAAAAGACTGTTCGAGACTTTAGTTCAGCCCAACACATGCAACTTCTTCCTTGGCCTGCTTATTCGCCGGATATGTCGCCTATTGAGCGCGTGTGGGATTTGGTGGGTCGTCGTCTCGCTCATGATCCGTGTCCTGCAGCTTTAAAAGACGAACTTTTGCTGCGCATACGAGCATTATGGAATTCTCTTCCACAAGCAGACATTCAAAATCTGTTTGACTCCATGCCACGTCGTATAGCAGCACTTATTACAGCGCGTGGTGGCTACACGAAATACTGATATCGGACACTTAATATTGATTTTTTTGTTTTGAAAATTTCGTTATTTATTTGTACTAAAACAAGTCGTTTGTGCATTAAATTTCATTTAACTCTGATGATTCCTTCATGGTGTTGCATTTTTTACAAACAGCACTATAAAAACGCGTTTATTCTCAAAGGTTAAAACTCAAAAGGAACAGAAAAACTTTAATTTCTCGTTCTCGGCAAGCTGGGAAATGATCGATTGCAGTATGTTGTCTCAATCTTCGTCGTAATTTTAGAACAATTTAAACAAAACAACATTTAAAGAATTGTCTAAAATCTTTATCCTCATGTAAGAAAACCACTGATTTTCTGACATCAGAATTCCTTAATTTTTCTTTATTTACAGCGATCTAACCCTGATGCAGAACCTTACCAATAGCAGAACTAACCCCATCATTTACAAGCGCATGCAAATGAAGGAAGGTAAGTCTTAGTTCTTTTGTCTCTTTCTAAGAAAACCTGCTTGGAACTAAAAAGAGAAGTCTTTACACGTGTCAGTTTGTAAGAGTTCAAAATGTTGAGTCAAGGTTGCGTTGAATGTATTGAAAAACAATTATAACAATGACTGCCTTTTCTTTAAAGAATTCTTCTTTCAATGTGTGAATTCCACTTGCTAAACCTTTTTAATTTAAAAGTATTTTGAGGAGAAAACTTTAAATCTTATAGAACTTTCTACTAAACTAAGAATCTTAAGATTTATAATCGCCATTACAATTCAAGAATTTGTTATGACTAAAAGCTATTTTTTAATTATTCTGATTCACTACTAAAAACGATTTAATCGCCTTTGTTTAATTCTCCAAATATCAATTTCCAATATGTAATTTTTTAGTATACTGTATCTTGAAAAATTATTAGAAATAATATTATCAATATATCTTTCGGCAAATTTCATTTAGAAATAACTCTCTTCCTCCATATAATTTTATAATCTTTTCTAGTATCGTTACTTGGGTGTATGCGACTTGCCACTGAAAAAAATGATTTATGTGGCTTCGGTTCAGTATTTGGAACTAACTCATCTTTGTGAATTACAGCAGTTTCTATATGAATGTAATATAAGTTCATTCGAATATGAAAAGAGTAAAAGGGGATTTTTATTTTTGTTTATCTACTAAAGTTTATTTTTTTTCCCATCTACTAACCCAAGATCTGATGCCCAATTAGTCTGAGTTACTGATACATCAATTTTCATGACATCATGTAATTTATTCCATCGTACCGTGATATATATATATATATATATATATATATATACAGTCGACTCTCGATAATTCAAACTTTCGATAATACGAACCTCTCGATAATTCGAAGTATATGCTCAGTCCCTAGAAAAACTCTTGATATTTCGAACTGAAACAATACGTTTTACACTCAATAATTCGAAGTAAAATCTGTGGTTGGCCTGACTACAACACGCAATAATTTGAAGTTATCTTATAAATCGACAATTCGTACACTCACTATCAGGTACAGTCCTGTAGCAAACAGGTTGGAGCTTACAAGTTTTGTGTTGTATTGTCTCTGCGTGTTTTCCCTGTAACGTAGTCCCTTAATTGACCATTTGTCTGCTATTCCTTCTTAGTGTTTCCCGGTTCATCAGGCTGTAGCGGTATCATCTACATAAGCCAGTAACAACCTCCGCACCATGGGGATCATTTTGGTGTAGTGGTTAAGCTACTCGGCTTCGGATCCAAAGGTACCTGGTTCTGTTCTACCGGATAAGCGCGCCACTTCAAGGCAAAAATACACTTTTATTGCTTTCCTTCTTCAAGTGGACAAAAGACCAACCGCATTTATTGTCAGCAGTCCATTTCTTTCGTTTAACACGTGACCTTGCTACACATGTGTTCAGAAAGGATGGTCCGCTATTGTGCAGAAGAGATGCGCGTAGGATTGTGTATGAATGTGTTGAATATATTCTTAATGCAGGACTTTTAACTTCTGTAGAATATTTATATTGTATAATATGCTCTTTTTAAAAATACTTTAAAATAATTTAAAACAGATGTACAATGTTGCTTCATAACAAAGTTTCAAATTTTAATGGGTTAGAAAAAAATATTTTCTTCGTATATTTTGGCAATTTTTTATATTAATTGAATACATATATATACCTCTTACTAGATTGTGAATATTCTATTGTTTACTGTCTCGAGTTCCACGAGATAATTTTATACTCATTAGTTAGCGCAATGTCTTGCAAAACTAAATAGTTTTCTAATGGAAAATGAACCTTTTTTACATTTATGGAAAACAACACCTATAATGAAGGAAAGGGAACAGCATATCAAAAGTGTTGACATATTAAAATCTAAATTTAAGCAAGAACAGTTTTTAAATTTTGTTTGCAAATTTATGCAAAATGCACGAAATGTCTCATACAGCTATAATCATTTTAATGCCATTTAGAGCATTGTGTTTAAGTGAAATATACTTCTCAACTGAAGTGGCTACAAAAGCAAAGTATAAAACCAAATTGAACTCTGAATATCAATGCGATTGTATTCAACCTCAATTAGACCTACAATTTGTGTAAAAAAAAAGTACTAGCATGTAACCAGTTACTAAATATAATGTATGGGTAGATGACACTCTTGAATCAAATTATTATTATTAATGAGTAAATTATATTAACTAAATTGGGTTAGAATTTAATAATATAAATGCGATACTCTTTTTTTTTTAATAATTGCCTTTACGAAAAGTGCCTGTTGATATACTTTAAATATTATTTTGAGATACATTCTTCGAAGTATGTGTATGAAATGGGGTTCCACGATAGCACATTCAAATTCTAGAGGTTCCGTGAGTTAAAAATGTTTGAAGACTACTAGCCTGTAGGGTGCCGCACAAAAAAGTGATACCAGTTTCAGGGAAATGTACTGGGTCTGAAAAGGTAGAAATACCAATCTGAAGCCCTATTAGAAAGAAAAAAAAGCTCAAAATTCATGCTTTTAGAGTTAAGAAATTTATAAGGATCGTAATGTATTGTTTAATCACTAAAGGCCTTATCACACGTTCGCGTTAGGAGCAATTTTTGGTCCGATTCGTGCAATTTTTACTCCGTTGCCACAGCAACGGCGTTAGAACAACTTTTTGCCAGGAAGCTGAAAAAGTTGCTCCAAATAAAAGTTGCTTGAAATTCCGGCCAATGGGATTCTTCGGCACCCTACGTCATAAGAAAATGGCGGTAACAACGGTAGCTTCACATCAGATATGGCGTACAATATTTTAATGGTGTACAATATTTTAACGGCGTATAATATTTTAAACAGAAATGATGCTCCATTTCTGTTTACGCCCATCAACAAAACGAGCGAAATAAAAGAAATAATATTGGATGGTCATTTTCGAAGCAGAAAAATCGGTGAGTTATGTTTCAATGTGGAGAAAGAGCGCGGCTGACATCACAGCATGAAGTTTTGTTTACGGCAACCCTTTACCCCCAGATTGGACTAAAAGTTGCTCGAAAAATGTGCGTGTGATACGGCCTTAAGCCGACTGATAAAAAATTATTTCTAGGAAACACTACTACACCGTACGATGTTATTATTTGACGTTATTTCAATTTCTGATTTCCTTCGATGGGTTAATTTCACATATTATGTCATAGTCATATGATAAATTCAACCTCGTATTTCCAACCAATCAGATCATGTGTTTCGTTATTACTGACTTAAGCTTTTTACAGACATTTTTTAAAAAGTTCATGCATGTTAACAGTAATAACGCACATAGATAATTAAAATGAACTTGATTTTAAAATACACGTAGAAGAACTTTTTTTTTTTAATTTTAAAAACTTTTTGAGAGAATAATCTTAATGATGTAACATTTAACCCAATTATCAAATTTGTGAGTTGCATCTAAAGTTTTACAAGTAAAACAACCAGTACATCTTTAATGTCTGTTTTGAATTCACTGGAGGACACATGGGTTCATTTCTCATGTGAGCATTACGAATTTAGCTCTTTATGCTCTATTAAATCATATCTAAAAACTAAAAATTTATTCACCAACATTTTCTGTAGTTAATAATGTTAAACTGAAATGATTCCGTGTACTTAGAATAAAACAACATCTGACTTTGAATAACCTACAATGAAATAAATTGCAAAATTTCATTCTGAAAACTTGTTTGAAAAAGGAAAATTTTTATATATATATATATATATACTGCTGTTTGTAAAAAATACAACACCATGAAGGAATCATTAGAATTAAATGCAATTTAATGCACAAACGACTTGTGTTAGTCCAAATAAATGACGAAATTTTCAAAGCAAAAAAACAATATTAAGTGTCCGAAATCAGTATTTGGTATAGTTACCAAACGCTGCAATAAATGCTGCTATACGATGTGACCAGGAGTCAAACAGATTTTGAATGTCTGCTTGTGGAAGAGAATTCCGTATTGCTTGTACGCGCAGCAAAAGTTCGTCTTTTAAAGCTGCAGAACGCGGATCATGAGCGAGACGCCGACCCACTAAATCCCACACGTGCTCAATAGGTGACATATCCGGTTAATAAGCAGGCCAAAGAAGAAGTTGCATGTGTTGGGCGGAACAGAAGTCTCGAACAGTCTTTTCAACATGTGGGCGTGCATTATCCTGCTGAAAGATAGCTTGAGGGATGCCTTGAAGGAAGGGAACGACTTCAAGCTGTAGCACTTCACGGACGTACTTATTGCTATTGAGATTACCCTCAATTCGTAGCAAATTGGATTTTCCATGATACGAAATAACACCCTAAACCATAACTTCGGGTGTTAGGCCACTAAGTCGATCGATAATGCACTCTGGAAGGCAGTGTTTACCGGCATATCGTCTAACACGAATGCGGCCATCATGATCCCACAAATTGAAACTTGATTCATCTGAAAAGAAAACTTAGTGCCAATCAGTTTACCAGGTTCTGTGCCATTGCAGGCGCAGCCGTCGATGGTACGCCATGAGGGGTATCCTATATAAAGGCCCTTTGCACGCAATCCACGGTGCAGCAGACGTCAATGAATTGACGAAGCCGACATTAGTACACCTGTAGCAGTAAACTAACGTGCTGCCAATTGCCTGGAGGAAGCTGTACGGTCATTCACCGCCATGCGGAGAAGGTGTCGATCGTCGCGCTGACGTCACTGCCATTTTTTCGAGTTGTTCGGTGCTCGTCGGCCCACTCCTTCCAAACTCGCATCACTGTGGGACTATTCCGATACACATGAGCTCCTATTGCGGGATAGGAAAATCCTCCTTTTCGAAGGCCGATAATCCTCTCCCGTTCAAACTCCGTAAGTTGTTGGAATTTCACCTTATTTCGTCGTGGAGGCATACTTAGGTCTCAGTAAACGTTCGCCACTAATAAATAATCATTAACTATTTTCAACGACCCGCTACAGCCCTCTATTTATACGCTCTCAGTATCAGTTCAGAGGGCGCTGCGCACGCCACGCATGCGTGGGGGCTTTAAAACTTTACTATTTTACTTATCATCCTATAATTGATAATTGCTGCAAAGTTCATTTATTTCTGATGATTCCTTCATGGTGTTGCATTTTTTACAAACAGCAGTGTATATAAGGGTCGCCCAAAGGAAAGAGGTATTGCTGTAATAACTCCGCCATTGGAAGAGAAATATGACTGCGCATGTATCTATTGAGGGTGCTGTGTGCATGCGATGTAGTCAGATGCTTGGGGGATAGCGTGGGAGCACGTTAAAAGGCATCATTCGAGTCAGCAATGCCGCCAAATATGTCAACGTGCGGTTGTACAATTTTTAACAGCGAAAATGTAAGTGCTAATGAAATGTATCGTCAAATGCAAAGTATGTAAAGAACGGAGTGCATGAGTCGCAGATCGGTAGAGATTTTCGTACTGGAAGAAGCAGTACTGACAACAGGTTACGACCTGGTGAAGCGAATGTGGTTATCACCAAGGTAGCAATTGCAGATGTGAAAAGTCTCGTGAGAATTAATCGGTGAATCTCCACCCGAGAAATAACGGAGGAAATGTTTATGAGCAAAGGAAGTGTTCACTCAATCTTGAATGACAATACTGAATGGTTGGCGTGTAATTGGTGCCAAAACAGCAGAAGATTCATCGTATGTTTATTTCCATGAAACACCTTGTGTGGTACCACGTAATGGGGAACCAATTACTTTCAAGAATTATTGACACTGATGAAACGGGGCCATCCCTTTGATACAGTCACCAAAAGCATGGATTGGTGACATCCTTCATCCCCCTGCGGAAGGCTCGCTCGTCAACTAGGACTGGTAAATTTATGTTAATGTGCTTCGACGTCGATGGCCCACTACTGTTGGAACGGCTACCTACGGGCACGACTCTCAATGCTTCCTCGTACTGCTTCACATTGCATGAACTGAAAAGTGTTATCAAGAACTGCCGACGTGTCATTCTGTCCCATGGGGTTATTATCTTGCATGATAATACTCATCCTCACGTGGCTGTAACCTGCTAAACATTGTTACATCAATTCCGCAGGGAGGTTCTCGAACATCTCCCTTACAGCCTGGACCTCTCACGATGTGACTACCATATCTGCGGTTCACTCAAGAAAGCTCTGAAGGGACTGCATTTTGACGACACTAATGAGGTCCAAGCTGCTGTTCAAAATTGGTTCCACAAATAACTCTGGAGCTTCTTCACCCAGGGAATCCATTATCTTGTAGACCGCTGGGACACTTGTTTCAACCCACAAGGTGACTTTGTACATCTGTATTACTTCTTTCCTTAGTATACTATGATATGAATAAATACCATTAAAACCATTTATCAAACCAAATGCAGTGCCATTTTCACTTGGGTGACCCTTTTACTCGTACATTCATGCTAGTATACCAGTCCTTCAAATGGGTGAATTTGAATTTTCCTGTCAATTTAGCTTAAAAATAAATTGGAAAAAAAAATTACATTAACACTAATTGAAGTTAATAACTATGTACGCGATACAGATAAAATAAGTTTAAAGTTGATCAACCTATCATTAACAGTGCAAAGGCATGAACTGAATAGAAAATTGAAAACTATCCAATACAGACAAAATTTTGACTTAAGATTATTGAAAGGACAAATGGGTGTGACTTCAAAAGCTATGCAGTTCCAAAAGTGCAAAAGTAGAACTGCTAACACAACCGTGTTTCCCGAGACTAAAAGAAAATGTTTACGGAAGCAATTTTTACGATGATTTATTCAAAAAAAAAATGTTATTCTAACCCGAACGAATAAATAAATATAACGTTAAATAAATGCAGTGAAAAAAACATTTTTTAAGTCAATTCCTACTTAGATCAACAACAAAAAAAATTTATTTTAATTACTTTTTATTAAATAGTTACAATAAATATAAATATGTCTATACATATGACAGAATCACAACATTAAGTGGCAATTAATTTTTATTAATTATCATTAAAATATCGTATTGTCATCTAAAACAATCGTGTATATAAAACTTCAGTTTAACTGAATGCTTTGAAACGTGAGGGGGAAAAAATATTTTAAAGTTTTGAGAGAGACCCATGTCGCTAAAAACGAAGCCAACGTGACTGTATCTGTAATTCTTTTTATAATTAATTTAAGTCAATTAATTTTTATTAATTAAAATTAAATTATTGTATTGTTACCCAAAGCAATGGTGTATAGAATTTTTCAGCTTTAATGAGCGCTTTAAAATCTGAGAAAAACCCTTTGCAAGTTTTGACACAAGTCGCCAAAAGGGTCGCTAAGTCGCCAAAAATGATGCCAACATGGCTGTATTTGTAATTCTTTAAATAATTAGTTTTTATTAATTATAATTGATATACTGTATTATCCAAAATAATCGTGTATATAAAATTTCAGCTCAAATGAGTGCTTTAAAATGCATTTTATTAACGATTGAAAATTTGAACAAGATAAATATAAAGAGAGAGTGAGCTAATAGTAGGAATTGAAAAACTATACGAAGGATAATTCATTTAGAGGTAAACGTGACGTCACATCGCTACAGTTAGGAAGAAATACTTCCAAATTGAATTTTTAAAAATCTAAAATGAAATTCGAAGAACTCTGAGATGCAAACCATCATAATATATAATTTTAGTGTTTCTCACGCGTCTGTGTTTTTCGGTTTTGGTGCTACATCATGCTACGTGCACCGCCCTTTTCTTTGAGGAAATCGATGAGGCTGTTTTCTGTCCATGGTGAAAAGCCGGGTTTGGGTCAATAAAATAATTTGTTTTACTCAGAAAGCTGCATACGGCTCCTTCGAAATATCATCGCAACTCCTTAAACATTTTTAGAGCGATACGATCAACAGTGTGGATTTGTATAAGGGACAAACAAACATTCTAATTTACATATAAAATATATGTGTGAAAGTGATTTTTACGATAAATGAGTAATGAATCATGGAAAAAAAAATTATTTTTGTTTCTTTCAGATGGAGAATTCTTCACAATCAGGATGCTGGATCGTGTCTGACTCTCTTTCATATTTTACAGAGGCCTTTTCGTATGTCGACTGGCGACATGGTTCCATAGTAATTAATTAGTCAATAATAAATCCATTGTTTCATATACTTAAGAAATTTTACTTTGTATCTTTATTGGCTTACTTAAAGTGAAATTAATGTACATTGGAAAAAAAATATGCTCTCAGCTTAAAACTATCCTAAGCTTTTAATCTAGAAAAAAATCCTACTATAAAGTTTCCCAGTTGATTGCCTGTTTATCAATGTCACACTTTGACGCTCGTTATGACTATTGGATTGCTACTCGCCTTGCAATTTTACACCGGGGGAAAATGGCGATGACTACACCTGAGTTGATTCCCCACTCTTCAAACTTTCACGCCACACGAAGGCGAGGACTAAGGCCTTATCCCACGTACACGTTTGGGGCAATTTTTGGTCCAATTTTTACTCCGTTGCCACTGCAATGGCTCTCGAACAACATTTTAACAATGAGCTGAAAAAGTTGCTCCAAATAAAAGTTGCTTGAAATTCCATCCAATGGGGTTCTTCGGTGCCCCACGTCATAAACAAGATGGTGGTAACGACGGTAGCTTCGCATCAGATATGGTGTATAATATTCTAATGGTGTACAATATTTTAACGGAGTATAATATTTTAAACAGAATGGTGCTCCATTTCTGTTTTCGCCCATCAACAAAAGTGCTTGCGAAATAAAGGAAATAATATTGGATGGTCGTTTTCGAAGGAGAAAAATCAGCGAGTTATGTTCCAATGTGGAGAAAGAGCGCGGCTGACGTCAAAGCATGAGGGTTTGCGTACGGCAACCCTTCACCCTCAGATTAGGCTAAAAGTTGGGCCAAAAAGTTGAACGAAAAATGTACGTGTGATACGACCTTTAGATCTTCTACAGATTAAAAGTGCACCAGCTTCTCATCACGACAGGTCTTGAAAAACACCAGGACTCGACAGCGTTGGCGACAAATTCGTGACCATGACCCTTCAGCTATCCCAACCATAAAGTGTGTGTTTCTGAGTTTTATAAGAGTTATAAAAATTAATTCCCCTCTGATGTTAATTAGGTGTATCAAATATCCGATTCTATAAAATGTTCCACTCAATACTTTTCTTAAATGGTTGCACTAATTCTTTTCCAACTTTTAAAAGAATATTTTTTTAAGAAATCAGAAAAAGAAATACTATTTTTCAAAACATAAATTATTAAATATAGTAACGTAAAATAGTAATTGTAACTTAAATTTTTTTGCATATTTACCATTTATTGCATAAAACCCATATATTTTAAATTTCATGCAATGTCCTCCAATGACTTACGAGTACCCAAGGTAAAAGAGTAGATTAGACGTAGATTGCAATCACATAGGTTGTATTGATTTAAAATGAAATAGTGATATAAATTTCTTATATACTTGGAAAGAAATAGATCCTGCTAATTAAAGTGAGGTGAACTGACTATTTATGACTATTAAAGTATTCTTTGTTATTAAAAACCTGGCAACTCTTTTTCTTATATACATATATCAAGTTTTAGAGCTCGTTGAGTGAATATTAACGTCGTACTGTTCAGCTACACGAGGGCTTTTGGCGAAAGACCTCGTAATTTTGAACCATGGTCAAGTGATGAGGACGACACTTGAGCTGGCTCCCCTCTCCTAACTACCCCACCACACCAACGGGAGGATAGACCTCGTTGAAATTTAACCTTTTGTATGAATTGTTATCACACACAGAGTATGTATTCAAAATTTGCTCTGTTGCTAATAAGAGAAATTTAACCGCTTCCCTTACAAATTTTTTTGAAAAAAATTGCAAAAAATCATCACATTTTTTTATTATTATTAAATACAAGAAAAGTAAAATATGCAAGTTTTAAGTAGAATTTTTAATCTTTTATAGGTATAAAAAGCATTTAGTTTTATTATTAGTTTACTATCCCAGGTTATCTCGGGCAAATGGAAGAAAGTTCAATATTAGTCTTTGTATGATAGTTTTTGAAACAAGAGAAAACACAAAGTGATACCTGACATTCTGTACACTGGTATCTCTCTCTCTCTGATCTCTTTTCTTACCGGCTTACCTCTTTACGGGAGCACAGAGTAAGTACACTGTCTAGTTGGAATAGATTTTTTTTTTTTTTGTCAGTAGCAGGAATAACATCTAGAAAACGTCCAGAGGTTAACTTGAGTGGTGAAGGACTAATGCTGAGTCTTCCTGATGTGCGGCAAAAAAAAAACTCTTCACGATAATTTATGAAATTATTTTTTCAATCTCAGTTCCATTCTAAATTGTTTAGGCGATCGTGAACCTCCTGATTTACAGTACAAGATGTAGGCTACCTTACAGAAGAATCACTTCCACAATTTTCAATCTCCACCATAATCACTCTGAAAAATCATCGCTCCTTCGCTATCTTGTACATCGCCATTATTTCACTTTTTTTCAACGGAACTATCCTTCTTTAGACATAACTAATCCACAAGCCGACGTGTACTATACTGTAGGGAAAACACGTGACCTAACCCGCCAAAAGATCCACGAAACCAACAAAACTTTGCAAACTGACAATCAAAGCTGAGTATTTCCTTTCATTTCCTTCAGGCCGAGTAAAACCATGACAAAACAACTCGTACTGACAAATTTTGCTTCACCTGAGTTTTCTCGGGATAATAATTAACTACAATATATACGAACCCGAGATAACTCGGGATAATCAGGCAAGCAGTTAAGAGGTACACTTATGTATTCTTAATAGAATATATATTTATATATATTTTCATTCCAACACAATTCAAAATTCTTAAATTATTATTTGTACATGTTTCTCAAAATACCAATTGGATTTTTTTCAATTCTAAAACAATTTTTAAGATTTTTTTTACTTATGTGAAAAATAAAGTGAAACTGGTAAAAAAAAAAAAAAACAGAAATTAAGATGAAAACAATTCATTATAGTTACGAAATAAATATGCTACGATTGTAAAAGGCCTGTACCTTTAGAGGCATATTTCACTGGCCACTCATGATTCAGTACCCCCAAGTCGTGTTAGTAACAGCAAGTTAATACGATTTCAAAAAACGTCTTTTATGTGTGGGAATAATAGTTTCAAAACCGAATCTTTCAAGCGCGCAATATTTTTATTCTAAAAGAAAAAAGATTACTTATAAGTCAGGAAAAGTATATACCTTACTAGCTGTTACCCGCCCGCTTCACTGGGTATTTCATGATGTTTTATAAATTTTTACTGCTTATATATCAATATGTATAAATTATTGTTATCTAAGCCCTAGCATTAAGAATTCGATTGTATTGAAAAATATACTTATACCTTTAACTGTCGCAAAAAAAGGGCAGAACTCATCTAATTTGTATTTTCTAAAAATCTCTAAAATTGAAGTATAGAATGATATTTGCTCTTTCGTAACCCAAAAACCAAGTGGATTCCCGCAAAACCAATTTTCGGTGGATCTCTACTCCGTAAATTGAACATGCAAGCCAAATTTCAAGTCTAAATCTAACAGAAAAAAAGAAGTTTTACTATCAATATCCCCTTAATCTCGTTGAGAGCCGTTTTCCAAAATAACCGCTCTTAGAGGATTTCAATTCAACAAAAGAAAAATGCAAACCAAATTTCATTATTATAGTCCTTGTAGCTCGAAAAAAGTAATTTTTTTTGTCAATACGTCCCAGTAACCCCCTGCACCCCCCTAAGAACTCGATTTGCTTAAAATACAGTCTTAGTGGATCTCTATTCAACAAAAGAAACATGCTTAACAAATTTCAAGTATATGGGTCTAACAATAAAAACCTTAATTTTTTTCTGTAACTCCTCTTGACCCCTCGCAAACATCCTTAGGGGTCAATTTTCGTTTCACTCTTTGTTAGAGGAACTCTATTCCATGAAAGGAACATGCCTACCAATTTTCAAGCAGGATGATCAAATAGTTTAAAAATGGAAATATTTATCGATTACGCGTCTTAAACTCCCGAAATTAAACTTGGTAGTTGATATTCGCAAAACCCATTTTGTAGCGGTTCTCTACTTTACGAAAGGAATTTGCTTATCAAATTTCAAGACTGTAATTCTAACAGTTTCAAAATTGGGATAATTGTCTATAACGCCACTTGAGCCCCCGCAACGCCACTTCTGGGTCTGTTTTCACAAAACCCATTTTGTAGGGGAATTGCACTCTATGAAAGGAATCTGCTTAGCAAAATTTGAAGAATGTGCGTCCAATTAATTAAAAATGCAAAAAAATTATCAATAACGCCCCTTGAACCCCCGCAACGCCATCTAGGGATCGATTTTCACAAAACATATTTTGTAGTGTATTTCTATCCTATGAGAGGAATCTGCTTACCAAATTTCAAGACTGTGAGTCTAATGGTTTAAAAATAGAAATAATTATTTATATCTGCCCTTAACCCCCTGCAACACCCCTTGGGGGTCAATTTTCTCCAAACCCGTTTTGAAGCGGATATTTACTCCATGAAAGAAACATTTCTACCAATTTTCAAGCAGCTAGGTAAAGTACTTTAAAAACTAAAATATTTATCTATTACGCCACTTATACCCCGCAACGCCACTTAGAAGTCTGTTTTCACAAAACCTTCTTATAGCTGACTCTATTAAATAAATCTATTTATCAAATATAAAGATTGTGCGTCTAATAGTTTAAAAATGGAAATAATTATCTGTAACGCCCCTTAAGTCCCGCAACGCCACTTGAGGGCAATTTTCACGAAACCCATTTTGTAGCGTATCTCTACCCTATGAGAGGAATCTGCTTACTAAGTTTCAAGACTGTACGTCTAATAACTTAAAAATCGGAATTTATAACACCCCTTAAACCCCCACCCCCGTAACACCCCTTGGGGGTCAATTTCCCCCAAACCTGTTTTGTAGCGGATATTTATTCCATGAAAGAAACATTCCTACCAATTTTCAAGCAGCTAGGTAAAGTAGTTTAAAAACTAAAATATTTATCTATTACGCCACTTATACCCCGCAACGCCACTTAGAAGTCTGTTTTCACAAAACCTTCTTATAGCTGACTCTATTAAATAAATCTATTTATCAAATATAAAGATTGTGCGTCTAATAGTTTAAAAATGGAAATAATTATTTGTAACGCCCCTTAAGTCCCGCAACGCCACTTGGGGGCAATTTTCACGAAACCCATTTTGTAGCGTATCTCTACCCTATGAGAGGAATCTGCTTACTAAGTTTCAAGACTGTACGTCTAATAACTTAAAAATCGGAATTTATAACGCCCCTTAAACCCCCACCCCCGTAACACCCCTTGGGGGTCAATTTCCCCCAAACCTGTTTTGTAGCGGATATTTATTCCATGAAAGAAACATTCCTACCAATTTTCAAGCAGGTAGGTCAAGTAGTTTAAAAACGAAAATATTTATTTATCACGCCACTTTACCCCTGCAACGCCACTTAGAGGACTGTTTTCACAAAACTTTCTTATAGCTGATCTCTACTCTATAAAAGAAATCTATTTATCAAATATAAAGACTGGCGTCTAATAGTTTAAAAATGGAAATAATTATCTATAACGCCCCTTAAGTTCCGCAACGCCACTTGGGGGGCAATTTCCACGAAACCCATTTTGTAGCGTATCTCTACCCTATGAATAGGAATCTGCTTACTAAGTTTCAAGACTGTACGTCTAGTAACTTAAAAATCGGAATTTATAACGCCCCTTAAACCCTCCGCCCCCGCAACACCCTTTCGGGTCTAATTTTCCCAAAACCCATTTTGTAGCGGATATTTACTCCAGGAAAGAAACTTACCTACCAATTTTCAAGCAGGTAGGTGAAGTAGTTTAAAAACGGATATATTTATCTATTACGCCCCTTAACCCCCACAACGCCACTTAGAAGTCTGTTTTCACAAAACCTGTTTTTGTAACTGATCATTATTCTACGAAAGGAATCTATTTATCTAATTTAAAGACAGTGCGTCAAATATTTTAAAAATGGAAATAATTATCTATAACGCCCCCTAAGCCCTACAACGCCACTTAGGGGTCGATTTTCAGCAAACTCATTTTGTAGCGGATCTCTACTCTCTGAAAGGAATCCGCTTACTCAATTTCAAGATTGTACATCAAGTAGTTTAAACATGGAAACAATTATTATAAAGCCGTTAACCCCCGTAACGCCCCTTGCGTTTCGAATTTCGGAAAATCCTTTCTTAGCTGATGTCTACTCTATCAAAGGAACATGTCTACCAAATTTCAAGTCTGTAGGTTGAATAGTTCCAGAGATTTCGTGATTAGTCAGTCAGTCAGTCAGTCAGTCAGTCAGTCAGTCAGTGAGTGAGTCGCTTTTCTCCTTTATATATATAGATTATTTTTTTTAGAAATCTCTTGTTAAAGACAAATTAAAGTTTTTTCCTTGCTACTGTTTTAATTTATTTTGTTTGTGTCCAAAACCTGCAATAAACATTTGAAATTCTAAACACAAGAAATTTTGATTCATCTTTGAATTTTATGACATTTAAAAGCATAATCTTATGTATATATAATTACTCAAAAATATATAAAAGTTATATGTTAGTCATTTTAGGATTATGTATTTAAACATTTGAGTAATTCTAATATAAATATTTAAACTCGTATGCTATAATTATTTAAAATAATCATATATTACTTAAAAACGGTATATATTTTAATATTGCTCATAAATTTTTTGATTTAAAAAAGAAGGTATTTTTATAGAATAGAGAATGGCTTAAAAAAAGATGAAAAATAAATAAATATTATTCCCACCTGTCTTCATTCAGTCGTGAAGCCAATAACTTATCATTTAAAAGCATTAGTTTAATAATGACTTTTTTTAGTTAAATATTTTTTATTTTCTTTCAAATTCTAAGACATTCAAAATGGTTAGGATAAAAGAGGTAGTTAAATTTATTCAATAGCCGCTTAGTATTCATATTATGTTTATGTAGATGATCCAAACAAATAACTTATTTTCTAAATTTTCTCACATACAATGAAATCTTTAACACGAAACTTAGGAGACTGAAATATTTTTTCGCGTTAAAAGAATCTCGTGTTAAAGGCTATTGAAGAAAAAAAACACAAAACAAAATATATTTAACGAAATTAAGTTTTAAGAGTACATTTTATTTAGATACATATGTGTATATGCATGTATTTAATAAAAGTCGTTTAAAGATTTACGTAATTTGCTCTCTTTTTGCAATTATTGTTGATAACGTTGTGACGGGTCTATACGCGTCATTTTTCCATTCCTTTTAGGGAAACTTTGGGGCTAGCATTCACATTAATTCACAGCCTCTGAAGAAGAAACCATGATATTTAAATTAGTTTCACTGTATAAAGTCTAGGTTTTGTAGATGTAAGATAGAATGACCCGGGGAGCTGTTGCAATGTTACGTAAGTGTGAATATTAGAATATTTCATTCACACACATAACTCAAGTTAAGGAAGTAATTGCTAAGAGATTAAATTATTAAGATTGATGTGATCTAAGATAGATGAAATTAGATTTAGTTATCGGTTCATTAGTGCTTGTTCTCCTTGTCTAGTTCACTTAGTCGGGTTTACTTAGAGTTTCATTGAGATTAGATAGCTCGCTTTATATATCACTCCTAGGGTTTCCTTTTGTAGTTTCACTTGTGATTGTTTAAGTGTGTTTGAAGAGAAATAAAATAATAGTTATTATGAAAGCTGCTGGTGATGATTTGTTTCCCCCCACACCCTTAGGTAGGCAAGATGGTGAGTGAGGGGTGCCGAATAGGCCGACACCTCCACAACGTAAAGTTAGAAATACCAACAAAATCTTTACATATTTTCATCTTTGTCTTCCGTTTTTGATCAACAGCCTTAAAAAGTCCCATCTTCATTTTAAGTGAAATAGCTGTTTGCTTTCTCCCTGAGCTAATTGCTATCTTACAAATAGGAAAAAAATAGGAAATAAAAAATGAGTTCCAAACACACTGATTAGCCGCCCATCCGGTATAGTGGTCAGTGAAGCTGACTGCGGTGCCGCAGGGACTGGGTTCGAATCCCGGAGAAGGCATGGATGTTTGTGTTGTAATCCTTTCTTCTGTCTGTGTTGTTTACCCCCGTGTTATACGTTCGGTGGTGCACGGGGTTTATAAATGTTAAAAAAAAAACACTGATTTTTACTCATACTGCGATAACCACCAAATTCCAACGCCAACTGATGAGAAACGAGGTGTTTTGTATGGCGTTTGTAGGGGGAAAAGGAGAAAGAAAAACAAAATTGGTTCGTGTCACAGGCTATTCCTAGGGTATTTCAAAGCCAAGTTAGCCTCCTTTCTACGAAATATATGAAACCACCTCTCTTTCCTTTCACATCCCTCTTAAATCTCGGTGGTGTCTTTCGTATTTTGCTCATTCCCAGAAAGGAAATCTTTTCGTGTTAAGAGAACAAAATGTATAAATATACATAGTAGTTTGTTGGGACCGTTGTATTATCTCATGTTAACTAATACTTCACCTTAAGCATTTTCACATTAAACATATTTTTCTGTATTTCAAATGAAGAATGTTTTTTGTAAAGTTAAGAAATTCATGATTTTTTTTTTTTTACTCAATCCTCTTTTGATAATAGGAAACTATGAATGGTTAATCCTAAAAAACGAATCTGTATTGAAGAGCTAAATTTCCACTCTTCATGTGAGATTGCTGTGAAATTTTAATTAAACATCTCATCCGAGTAATTGAATTAAAACGCAAGAACATAATAATGAAAAGAAGTATTAAATGTAAATAATTAAAAAAGAGTTTGGAATTAAGAACATAATAAAAAGTGCGATTCTCTGGGGGGAAAATTCTTCTGTGAAGTGAAAAAAAAACTTACATTTTTTTTCCATTTAATATAAGGATTTGAAAAAAAAAAGAATTGAGATTACTTTCTTTGTTTGAAGAACGTGATATATCTTTATATCGTTGGATGGTTTGTCGATAACAAATATGAGTAAAATAAAATATAAAACGCATTAAATGTTTTTTTAAGAGTTATTAATCCATTCTTGTGTTTTTATGAATACCAGATGTATGGTTCTGGAAATAGATAACCAACTTCAACTTTTATTATTCAAAAAACGTAGCAGGTATTTAAAAATATTATAAAATTGTTTACTATATTAAAAGATTAAAGATTTAAATGTCCTGGTATTCTTCTTTTCTGTAAACCATGTGATATTTGGTTTCTCAGTGCAAAAAAAATTTGGAATTCAGTAATAGAATTTAGAGCATGTGTTGTGTTCCAACTTTTTTTTTAAATAATGATACCTAATTTCATTAAGATTACAATTATTTTTCTTTAGAATATTCCATTAAATAATCCTGTTCTTCTAAGCTCTGAAGAACTACATTAGGTTCCTTAAAGCTTTAGAATTGGGAATGGGGATTTCACTCCAAATGATACTAATGGAAATTAATTTAATTATCAACCACATCAAGGATTCGTGTTCTTTCTTGGTTAATTACTTTTCAGCTTTTTAAAAGGAAAGCATTTACAGAAAATAGTAAAATTCGAAATTGACGCTGAGTATGTTTAATTGAAATGCAGTTTATCGATATTTGGAAATTACATAACAAGATTATCTCGTATTGAAATTAACTTAACAAAAATGGTTCTTTTTAGGTAGCCGTATAATAGAAAAACAAGTTTGTAGTGGTTAGAAAGAGTATCCAGTTCATAACAGAGATTTCTCATAAACACAAATACATTTAAAGTATCACAAAATTTATAAATACCATTGCAGCTTTTTCGAAAATTTCATGAATGAACCGTGCTACAAAAATACTTTAAAATTTAATTACATGTTTATTTAAATCATAAATATAGTCTAGGTCAGGGGTTGACAACCTATGGCACGTGTACCACATGTGGCACATGGAACATTTCTCTGTGACACTCTACATTACTTTAGAAATTTGTCAATTTTTGAGTGAATAAAATTGTAATAGACCTTATTTGACAAACATCTTCATAAACGGGGACATTTACAGAATTACGAAATAATCTGAAAGATAACACTAAATATAAATCTACAGTTATTTTGTAAATTATTTAATGTCATTGCTGGAGAAACTTAATTGAAGAGAGAAAATTGTGCATGTACTCTGCTTTCTACTTTTGGTTCTACATATCTAAGTAAAAAGTCTTTCCTCATATGAAAATTATTTCGAATCCTCAAAGAAATTGTTTAACAATTGAATGCTCAAAAACGAGTCAAATGTAAAGTCATAAATTACATCATTATCGCGATATAAAAATAGAGCGATGTAAGTACGTAGGTTTGCATTAAAATGTTTATGTATCTTTTTATTTAGCTGTAATGAAATGAAATACTTATATGTTTTCTATTCCTTATTTTAATAAATATGTTTAAAAATACGTAATGTATAAAAAAATTTATTTTTTTAAAAATTTTTGTTGAACAAATATTTATATTTTTGCTATTTGTTTATATTTTTGTTAATAAATATCTTCAAATGATGCAGAATTAATATGTAATAAAGCCTTAAATCTATATTATTGATCTCTATTCTCTAACTCTGAATGCCTTATTGCAGAAATAGAATGGTTTCAAAAATTTCCTACTGTGTGGCACGCTGAATCATAATCGTGGATTGGCTTGGCACGCCACAGCTAAAAGTTTGCCTGTCCCTGGTTTAGGTGGACAAAACAAGTTTAATGGATTGACATGGGAAAATTATATGTTGGTAAATCGTGAGAGAAACGTAATCTTAGACAAATGCATTATGATTGTTGTTTACGCTTTATTTAACTGAGCTGTCAAGGAATTAATTTCTGATCAGGAAAGTTAATTGGCATTTTTTACATTTGCATTTTATTTTCGATTTAAACCAGAAAAGTAAAGGCCACTCATCCCTTTCTGTGAAAGAAAGACTTTTACTGTTATGGAATTTTCGGAGCTTTTAGAAAGTTTTTTTTTTCAGTTATGCTTTCAGTTTATATCTCTTGCTTGCATCGAGCATCATTTTGGAATGTTTTAAATTGACGTCTTTGGTATCCTATAGTTGAGATTATTAGTGTATTTGATGTAGGCACCAGAGACATTTAGATTATTATCCATGATTTATGGGTGAATAAGATCTTAGTTGGACACTCCATGAGGTATTTTTAAAAAGTAATTGCTGATATTTAGTGCTTGATTTCGGAGTCACCGCACCAACAGTTCGATTTATAAATTCCAAGCTTGTGTGTATATGGCTTAAACTACTTATCTGAAAATCCACAGATATACTCCTTGCTCCACATTTGACACAGCAGGAGAATGAAAACAGGAAGATGAAAAGGTATTTCCCCAATATTACGTACTTTTTACTTTTGTAATTTTTTAGTTTCAACTTACAGGAGAAATGTTGCCACAAAAATCATTCGAAATATCTACCAAATAAAAACAATCTTACAAGACATAAATAACGAATGAATGAAATTATAACGCTAAATAATGTCAACTTTTTAGCAACTTCAATTTATAATGGCTTGGATAAAGATGGTAAATTTACATGACACTTTGAGAAACATATTGATACCCTTTGAAATTTTGAAATGTTTTTAATATGTTTTTTTTTATTTGAACAAGTAAAGTTAAAAATTGTTTTAGCTTTCAAATACAGGAATAGAAATTTAGAACGTATTTTATACAGAAATGAGTTACTTAGTAAAAAATGCTTCTCTCTACAAAATAATATTAGAATAAAATTTCGACTTTGGAGTCCTTTTCTGAAAAAATGTACATATTTTCATATATATCATTTTCTATATTATTCGATAACTTGTTGAGCAAAGGGAATCAAAAATTTAGACGGTTTAAGGTAGTATTAAAAACTCTTTCAAGGTTATAAAATACGAGTTCATAAAAATTTATTTAGATTTTCTTATTTCTTTAAATGAGTTATCTTTCTTTAAATTTTCTATATTCATACTCTCTTCTTATTCAGATATTAATGAATTTCAAAAAAACAAGTTGAGTCTGAAATCTGTTCATTATTTCGATTTAAAATTGTTCCATACAATGCATTAATATTCGTACTTCAGGATATGAAAATTATTATTTTACCATTACAAGGAATAATATGTAAAATAAGCCTTTTATGGTTAATGCAAATAAAAGCTACTTATGCAGGTTTGCAAATAATATTTCTCAGACAAACAGCTTCGATAGAAGGAATAATGATATATTTCTTGAAATCCAAATCTAACAAGATTTGCTGAAAACAAAACTTTAAGAAAGTCAATTTATAATGAGTATCATTCTTTGCATTATGCTTTTCTTAAATTATAAAGAAAATTATACCAAGAAATAATGCATTAGTAATGAATATACGATGTGATTTTAAGAGTATACAAATTTAGCAGAGCGTGTATGCATTATTTTGATAATCAGTGAAAAAATATAGTTGGCGTTCAAATCCCGTATGATTGGAATTTTCAAACAATGCAAATTTAAACAAACACGTTAATGGAAATATAATTTGCAGCATTAAAAAAGTTTCAACTCGTGCATAAAAGGAAAACAATTCCTTATAAAGTAACTGCGTTAGAGAAATACTTTAGGAAAATCAATAGGACACAATACATGCTTGTATAATACATAAATTTTGAGCAATAGATTTTACGCAAACAAGATATAACAAATCTTGATTTTTTTATACGATACTTTAGTATATCTTGAAATGATGAATGTAAGGTCAAAGAAAGGCGATGAACTGACCATGCCAAAACGTTGTATACATAACTTATGAGATGCAGTCTGTTTGTAAATTATTTTATAAACTTTTAATATTTTAATCTTTAGGAGACGGTTTGTTTTGAGAAGAAATTGTTCTTCAGGACAGAACTCCCGGTTATGTTGCGTTTCATCTTTTTTGATCAAGGATTCACAATGCCATGCATCATACAGAGTCAAAACAAAACAACTTGTAGCTCATCTTCTGAGCAATGGGGATTTCTTGTAGTTCAGGATGTAAGTCGGAAAGAAAATTTTATAGCCTCCTCAACTTCAAGCAAGCCAATTTGGTCAAGTGACTGACTTAATGTGTTTCGACAAACTGCACTACTACACAGTGTTAAAAATCAACTAAGGAAAGAAACTCAGTGGCTTGTTTTTGAGCAAAGCCAGTTTTTTACGAAACTATTCATCAAGGACTATTTCAACCCAGAAGTTAGTTTCTATAAACGAGTATTATCCTTTCCACCAAGATAAGAACAAACCTTTGCTCTCTATACTTTTTGACTTTAGGTTTCCTGACAGTTTACAAATATTTTAAGTTACCCTCAAAAGCAGACATACTTAACGCATAACAGTATAAGAGAAAAAACTTTATATGTTGACCCTAAGCTCCAAAAACATCAAGAAAGTCATTTCATTACATGGATATGATCGTTGACTACCAGAGAATGGTAATATGGACTTGGTCTCAAAGTTACTGATGCGAAAACGTTTTAGGAGTACACCAAAATGAAAAAGAAACAATTTTGGTGGGCTATTATAATTTTTTTTAGCTAAAAAAGGCTAAAATTAATACACTAAGAAAAATATTTAGTATCAATGCATTGCAGAAAGTTGTAACACTCTGCATTTCTTGTTTTCTTTTTAAACTTGACTTATAAATTTACGAAAGGAGAGAATTTGGAACAAGTACAGGGTTAGTCATAACTCCATCCCGGGTTTCGAAACGCTGTTGTTAAAACCTAAGACGAATACAGCATAAAAGAACATTTGAAATAAATGAGAAATATTTCAAGTTTTGTTTACATAATTTACAGGTGTTCTATTTGTGGAACCTTAGTTAAATGGTTTACATGAATGCAATAGCCTAGAACCTGCCACACTTTACATATTGTATTGTCAGGTTATTGACAGCGCGTTTATCCTTTCCATGTAATCCGAAAACTTCTTTTATTTTACATATTTCCAAACTTTATAAGCCTTTTGTAGTGTGATGTAGTAGAACTGTATGAAAGGATAACACGTCCTATCAATAATATAGATAGTACCCTATTGAGCTGAGTGTGTCAGGAACTGGACAGTCGCATTGATGTGGGCCTTATAACCAAGATTTCACTCATAAGACACCTGTAAAGTATGTAAACAAAACTTTATTGTTTTCTGTATTCTTTCAAATATTCTTTTTTGCTGCATTCGTCTTAGTGTTTTTTTAATATAGGGCTTCGAAACCCGGGAGGGAATTATGAATAACTATGAATTTTTAACGTTTGTAATTTATAAGCCAATTCTCTATAAAATTCTCTTCCTTTTGAAGTCACATCAGAGACTCGTTCGGTGCCACATTTTGTCATAAAGGATGTATCTTATGACTGATAAAAGCAAAACAGTTATATGTTCTGTTAGGATGTAAATATTTACAACAACATACATATTTCATGAAGTATATGTGGATGCATAGATAATAAACAAAACTAACCAACAATTAAGGACACTCAAAGATATGTATAAAGATATTTTGAGCTGTTGACGTTTCAACAAACCAATCAGATGAAAATATCTTTGTTTCATTATTGCTTATTCTGCATGAGAAAGAAATATCGATTTTGGCATTTATGTAATTTGGCGAAGATGGGCTCCCTCTTGAAAACTATTTTCCTTGCCTTGGCTGTGAGATGTTTTGAACATGATTCATCTTTGCTCGATTAAGATGAATCGATTGTAGGCCCAGTTTTGGTAATCGAGAAGATTTAAGACTTGAGAGGATATTATTCGATGAACCATAAATTTAATGTTCTGGGGCTTGATGCTTTGCTGAAAAGAATACATAGAAATGTAGCCTTTTGAATTTTATTTTTCATAAGAAAAAATTCACTAATTTCATATCTTGATTTTTTAAAAGTTAGGTCTGAATTTCATATAAAATTTAAAAATTGTAGCTGTTTCAAGTGTTTTTCTTGGGTTGTTATGCGATCCATTGGACGTCACAATTGCTAATCTCATATAATTCATCATAGATCTCACAATGCGATAATATCCTATCCCTGGTGTCAGCAACCTACGACAAGGTTGCCAAATATGGCAAGTAGAAAAATTCTCAGTGGAACTCTGCACCACTCTACAAATATATCAGATAAAATTAAATCACACTGTCCCCTTGTAATAGATGCTTTTTCAATGCTTAATTTAAACTTGGATAGCATATTTAAAACTAGAGAGATTTCAAATCTCGATATTTTTGCTATGAAGCATTTCTGATTCAATTAGAGTGTTTTCAAACGTAAACTCTACCCTTTTTTCTTCTGTTTCGCTCAAGAAACCTCTTCCTTCCTGCAAATTTATAACGATTTCTCCTTTTACTATTGGAATTACACTAACATATTCATATTAAATAAATGAAAAACAATAAGCTAAATAGCAAATTTAAATAGGATGTAAATATGTTAGTGGTATAACTAATTGCAGAAAAGTAACTCAGTTTCATGATATAAAGAATAGAAATTGCATCCCTAAAATACAATTTTTTAAAAAAAATATAATGAATATATATACAATAATTTTATAACCTCCCAAGTATATATAGTCGTGTTTTGTTTATTTTTAACAATAAAAAAATTACATCGTAAGCAAAAATTTATTTATATATTGACATATCCGGTCATCTATTTCTCCTAACTTTATTTCTCTACAGCCACACCATGGTAGCATGAAAACATCGAACTTGTTTCCGCTTTCATTATCCCTTAATATCGTCTTTCATTATCTGTCAGCTGCCATTATCGGTTTTAAGTTGAATTTATGAGAATTAATGGTATAATTCAGAAATTACTAGCCCAAAATGGAAAAAAAAATTAAGTGTTCTGAAATGTTATTTTTCCCATTTTATTAATGTAAGATTTCATATAAAGAGCAAAAAAATGTGAATGACAGATAAAATTTTAAAACAATAAAATGACAGAGAGACTAAACGTTCTGTGCTTTATGTTTTATTGATTCCGATAATGATAAGTTATAATTATATGTATTTTCTTTTATTTCTTTTTACTTTCAGAAGTTTTTAATTTTTTAAAAGACTTTTGTCTCCAATGAAGTAGTTCCTAATTAAACGGAATTAAAAAAAGGATAAAATTTATTTTTAAATAAATGCACTAGAAAAAATAAATTTCCTTTTCTTGAAAAAAAATCAACCAACAAACAAAATGGCGAGTTGCTTTAAAATTTCGTAGAAAAGCTTCCAAAGAAACAAACACATCTGTAAAATAACAAGCATAGTCCATAAAACAGATCTCCTCTAAATAAATGCATGCTAGAAAAATTTCTTCATAGAGTGTGGTAAGAATTCATTCGGGAGCTTTGAAAACAGTTGTGACAAATGAAAGTGCGGAAACGTGGTTTTCTCAGATAAAACATTATTCTAGTCTCACACAGAAGACTAAAACTGTATTAAGTATTCCATATTAGAAACATTGCTTTTAACTTAAACAGCTCTTAAGGTATTTATTCCTGTTATTTCTATGGAATCAAAATCTAAGCTAATTTTTTAATCAAGAAAAATAAACTTTGCTGTTAATGCTTCGAACTTTTTTTAAAGTTTTTTATGCGTTTTACTTTTAAGTAACAGTAGATATTTTATATTTTTGGTGCAACATATAACAATATATATCGAAGTAGAATAGTTTTTGTTTTCGCAAACACACACATATATATGTATAACTAATTATTACTTAAAAATTAGTAGCTTTTGATTGAATACATGCACACACACATTTCAATTTAAAGTTAGTTTCACTATTTTGTTTCCTATAGATGATTAGAAAAGTTTCAGTAGTTTTTTTTTACCTTACTTTTCGTTGGAAAAGTATTCTGAATGTTTTCTACTACTTTATCGTCAGAAATTAAATTACTTGCATTGGACTCAATTGTAGTATTGAAAGAAAGGCTTCACTGAAATAGAAATAGGATGTTTTTTGAAATTCGACTTTTGAAAATTACATTTATTTGAAATGAAAGAAAATGAATGCATTAAATTAATATATTTGTGTAACAGCTCGATTTAATTTAATATTATAGTTTAATGATAATGTAATTTTAGTGAAATGTATGTTAATGAACGGAAAGTGAGAACTTGTAACTTAAAAAAGGCATTTTGTCGTCGAAAAGGCTTTATAAAAGTAAAGAATTGAAAACGAGTAATAAAAGGAAATAAGTTAAATAAATCCTTAAAATACTATTCTTCATAACAAATATATTGAAATGCAAAGCATTAGAATCAAATTTGATTTCCCTAATTTGCTGAAACAGTTTTCTATATATTTGTAAATACGATCATTCTACTTTTATCCATTAAATTTCTTATTTAAAACGAAACTTGTGATATCAAAATAGATATCAAAGTACTACAGTAATTTGATTAAGGAAAAACTTTTTTCAAGAAGTTTATTCGGAAGAAATATTTTCCTTTCAAAACAGCATAAATATTTCTTTTCTTAAACTCAATTATGAAACTGGCATTTAATAGCATTTTTATACAAATAGCAGCATAAGAAATATATAAATTTGAATTATTCAATGAAAAGGCATGGGGCACTATGGGAAAAGAACCATTTTTCAGCAGCCTTTTAAGTTCAAAGGAAGAATGAAATAAATGTTTGCATTTATTTTAATCTTGATGCATGTTTTATTTTATAGAAAATTAGAATTTTTGTCGAATTAGCTTAAAAGGTAGCCTTTTAAAGCAAAATTTTTACTAAGCGAATTTCAATAAGCTTTAATAATTTATCAAAATAAACGTTCTCTACGCTTTATTAAATGAATTTTTTTGCTTTTTCGGCACAAGCGCAAGATACATGATTTTTAAATGGCTCCTTTGCTTCCTCTTCCATCGATTAAAAATAATGAATGAAATTGACAAAAATAGAGGATTAATTTTACTTTCGAAAAGAAATAAATACTGTAACTCGGTTTATCATATACATATATGAAAAAGCCTTCACAAGCAGCATGTGGTTCTTTCGGAGTGAATAGCAGTTTATTCTTGAATTCTCCTATTGATTCAGCAGATTTAGTGAACAGGAAAGAATTAAAAAACGTAAAATTTCCAACATCACAAATTCAGTCTTCACACAACAATACAATAGCTCTAGTCCACATATCGCACAAGGCCAATTTAGCGCACAGTCACTGTCAAATTTTGACTTCCAATGTTGTTCCTTTGCATCGTCCTTATTTCAGTTGGAAAGATCCTTGTAGCAGCTTCTAGGATTTTGCATGAATTAATCATCCTAGAGGAAAGTCGACAGATAAAGGCTGTTAACGTGTATGTTTGTAGTTCTTCAGATTTCTGTCTCCAGGCATTATTAAAAAAATAATTATGTTTGCACTAAAATTATTGTTTCCTTTTCACTTTATTATTTATAATTATCTATTGAAAATATTTACCTTTTTCTTAATCTGTTTCATTTTTCGTTACAAATAAACAACCATGAAACAAATGGCTAAATTAGAAACAAATGACGGATTAATAATATAGCATTTGCTGTTGACATAATATTCCGCATATTCTGGTGAACAGATATTCTTTTCCATTAATTAAATAAATGTAAGTTAAGAACAAATAAAAATTTACTATTATTTCTGAAATTGAAATCAACTAGTAAACACAAAAAACTTTAAAAAGGAATGCATAAATTTACTTTTGTAATTAAGTTTTAAATAAAAATCTTACAGATAATCTAAAGGTTTTTTTTGCCTTAAAAATATTTAAATATACGTAAATAAGTGTACTTTGCATCCTGATCATTGGATCTAAATTAAAGGTTATTTAAAAATCGTTCTTTAATGAAAGAACAACCAAAGTCAATTTTATATGAAAAGGAGGTGTTACGAAATATTTTTTAAGCTAATAAGCGTTCAAACTTTTATATACAAGAAAAATCAAAGCTAATTTCAATTATTAGTTTAAACAAAAAGATATTACAATACGAAATAATTTCGTTATTCTTGGTTTTGAAAATTTTTCACAGATATTTAAAGTTTAATTCTCAACATTAAGATATTTTAACATTGTTTGTTTTTGTTAAAAGCCACAAAAATAAAAATATTTTCGACAACTTTTGATTTTTGTATGAATGGAAAATTTTACTGTACGTTTAGCTTAAGAATTTTAAAAATATATTAATTTGGGTAGCAATACCCTCTGGGTGCTCATTCGTACATTCGTGAAGGGTTCTGATACCTTCATATAATTTTGTTCGATTCTTCTTGGCTCTTCTTTCTAGAAAGTCTACCAACTTATGTTCTAGAACTTTCTAAATTTTGCAGGCACATATATTTTTATCGCCGAATTTTGTGACTTGGCGACATTTGGTGACTACATTTGTCACCAAGTCGTTGCCAAGATTATTCCTTTTTTTGTTATTACAGAAAGAATTCACTTTTTCCCATAAAAAAAAAATTGGTCGCCAATATCACTCATTTTTTATTTACTAAAATTTAAAGCCTCTCTTGGTCCACAAACAATCTTTCTGGCAACAATACCATTTCGGCAAAGAAGCAAACATAATCCAAAATTTTCGGAACAGTTCTAATTATTACAGCATTAGTTTAAAATGCATACATTTATTATACAAAAGTTTTTTTCTGCTGCTTCATATTTACTCTTATTTTCAATGCTCCTCATTACACTTTTTACTTCAATGTCCATAAAATAGAATTATTAATGATATGACAATAGTAAATTTAAAAACATAAGTGTAAAATGAATAATAGGTATGTATATATCAATAAATAAGAAATATATATTTAGCTACATTATGGTATCCTACTACATCAACAACTTTAAAAAAAAACTCAAAACATGGGGATTTTTTTTTCGTTGCTTTCAGATTTTTTAAGAGCATTTTAAGAAAAATATGCAAAAATTAAGAAGAAAAAAAAAATAAATTATTGTTACTAAAATGGGAAAAAACTGGTAAAAATTTACAAAAATAACCTAAGCACTGCCCTTTCTGTATCAAAAGTTTATGAACAAATTTTCAATTTTTCAATTCTGATGTGTTGCTATGTTATTCATTTTTTAAATGGCCTTCAGGATAAGAGATATTTTAATTTTTACAAAAACTAAAGCACTTTATCTTATTTGTTATATCAAATGGCTTAAAATAACAGTGATTATATTCCCATAAGGGATTGTAAATTTTGTAATAAAACAGTGATTGATTAAACTGAAAATTAAAACACTTCCACTATTATTCAGAATATACACAAAACATTTCATTTAATTATTTTCGAAACTTTTTTAGCAATTGCTGTCCCCGTTTGAGCATTTTCAGAAAAAAAACACACACATTTCGAGTAAACCGCGTTTTAAAGTATGACATCTTGCTTAAAGTAATGGCATCTGCTTTTACTAAAACACTTGTAGTTTTTGTTCTAGAGAATGGAAAATAATAAATTTTGAGTTTTTATAAAGCTAATAAGATGGTCTATAAAATAAAAGCCTAAAATCACCTGTCAATTTTCAGTAAAATTCACAAGTTTAGGGTAGTTGGATACCTTACTAAATACTAAAAGACGTAACTTCTGTGATATATAATAAGGAAATACATATTTTAATATTCACACATTAGGAATAAAATGAACTTTAATACATAATTATAGTCACAAAATATTTGAAGCACTTCTAACTTAATAAGCATTTTCAAAAATTAAAAATGATTATATTTCCAACTTCATTTAAAAAAATCAGATCTGTGTGAACTATTCATTGTATAAAGATTAAAATTTTTTCCAACAAAATGTTTTCTCCAAGTTGTATGGAAGATAATTGTTTGTTGACTAATAGCTTTTTTAAAACTTGTTTTAATAGCTTTTTTAAAACTCAGTACCAAAATCAGTAACAGTATGTAATTGGCTTCATTATTTGTAAAAAAAAATATTTTAATATTTTGTTGTATCTCTCTCACCCTTAGGTATTTACCAATATTTTTAACTGGCAAAATCTCTTCCACTGAGAGTTTATTAAACTTTTATTTGTTAAGATTAATTTTCGAGTTATAAAAATGTATCATCCAAAGTTTAACTTCCGGAATTAAAAGATTCATACTTTTATGTATTTAATTAGTTATCAAATAATAAAACTTAAGATAAAAACTAAGAAGAGTTATATATTATCTAGCGGGTAAAACTTAAGCAATAAATGCATTTTTTAATATATGTCAATAAATTGTTGAAAAGGGCTTTTTGCGCATCCAATACAGTGAAAAGGCTGCTCTGCAAAAAGTGGTGCTGATGCAAATATCAACACCCTGACATCAAATGAGACATCACAATAGACAAACGCGTGGAATACGCCTTTCAGTGCATCGGCAACCTAACAAGAAAATAAAGAACTCTTTTTCAAACATCCCTTGCAAGTGAAGGGAAAATCGTGCTTTCAAAGTGGCTACAAGAAATTATGAGGAAGATTTACACGTGGTAGAATGATCGATCAGCTTGAAGACATGCATGTTTTGACGAGAGTAGAATTGACGAAAACATACTTTGAAGAGCTTGGAAAATCTTCTAAATGAAAAGGACAACTGAAAGAAAGGTTGGAGGTGACCTACCTTGGAAAGCAACGGCAAATGATGACGGTATATCTTACTGTAGGTGAAAACAGAACGGAAACAGACCTCGTAAAATATAACTCAGCAACTGCGTATTACGTCAACCGGAAAATAGGTTTCATGATTTTCTACTGTGAGACGTCTACATAAAGGTGTCCCATTAGCCCAGAGGTTCTCAAAACTTTTTTGTCTAATACACCCCTTGCCATGTTTTTCGGTTTGGGGTAGACCCTTGCTTAATTAATGAGTTTTTTGCAAATTTATCAACTAAAATACCTTTTTGATAGCTAATACTACTACTGCTTTAAAAGAATTAAATTTCTAACTAATCATTTATAGTGTTTAAAATTTAAAAGGCACATGTTAATCAAATTAAAAGTTAATTAATATATAAAATAACTGTTAAATAAAATAAACAAACCACAAACAAATGATTTTAATGGGAGAGATGAATCTGACGCTACAATAACAAATTTTCAACATCTGATATCAATCTTTTCAGGTTTAACCTTAAATATCCTCTGTTTGTAGTGTCCAGTTTTTTCTTCTTTTACTAAATTGGAGATTGGCAACCCGCGCTGAAACTCCTTCTCACTAGGAAAAGCAATTAAAAACAACCTAAAAAAATTCCATAATTCGAGACAAATAACAAGGTCGCCTTTTTAAAGCCTAAATTTGCTAGCATCCGTTTCTAAACTTTAAAATCTTCATTAGTGCATATTACAATCAGTTTCGATTGTCATGTGACATTTTTTTGTTCAATTTGACAACATAAATTCATTGCCTACTGTGGTATTACCATAGGCAAAACATTCTTAAACCTGGTTTTAAAATCTGAATAAAAGACAGTTACATGTTGAACGTAGGTTAAAACGTTCTGGCAGATTGTCTGTGACAAATTGAGAAATTTAGGGACCTCAAGTATTTCGTCTTGAGCTTAACTCTGGAAGGAAATGCTAAAATGGTTCTTAATTTAAAAAATTTATACTGCCACCTTGTAAGTGCAATTTAATCTCATTAAATTTAGTAAATAAATCTGTTAAATAAGTAAAATTTGGTTTCCACTTGTAAAATTTCTTTTAAAATTAAAGTCACGATCTAGTTTAATAAGAACTACTATCATAAGCCCCACTTTTCCCATGGTCCCCCAAATTATTTTTTTGCTGACGTGAACCCCTTGCAGGTCGTCATAGACCCTGGGGGTCTATATAGAACACTTTGGGGATCACTGCATTAGCCCGTCATCCTGAACGGTGCAGCATACAGTTACAAGTACTCCATCGGCGGAACAGTTTACAGTGGTGTCAAGAACACACAAAGTCTGGACACCTCATAATATTATAATTACTGATGAGAATCGTTTCAGCCGGAGCAACGATTCTCAGCTCCAATTGGTGGGGAGGGAGGTAGGGATAGGTTTCATTCCACTAAGTTAAGAACAATAGACCGTTGGATGGTCCATTAGTTCTTGTGTGGAAACGCATTTTGTTGAATGGAAGAACAGAGCTCTCCATATTTTTGATAGCGGCTCCCTCACCAGAGATCTTTACTAAGAAAATTTTTCCAGCCACATTTGCGTCTATTCCAATGTGCCATTGGTCCTGAGTTCATTTTTGTGCACGACAACGCACGTCCACATAGGACTTCTGCTGTAGAATAACTTTTAGAAAAGAGAAAATATCTACAGAATAGATTTACCAGCATGATCTTTTGATTTATATCGCTTCGCAGATGTATGTAATGCTTTGGAAAGACGTCTGGCAACAAGATCGTATCCATCTGAGAACACAGAACTGCTAAAATATATTTTTCTTGAAGGGGTACAACTCTTTCTTTAAATTCTGTTGGACAATTTGGTGTCAAGTATGAACTGATGGTTTCATACAACAATTGCAGTTAGGGAAAGTTATATATATATATATATATATATGTGTGTGTGTGTGTGTGTATTCCATAACATCGGACTTAGGTTTTTTTTTCTTCCTCATGACCGGACATTATTCTTCAATGATGGCATTCTGTCAATATGGCATTTTTCAGCTTTGTACTGTTATTTATGTACACAATTAAATTTTTTTGGTACTATGAATTCAGCAACCTTTAAGTGCAATATTATGCCACTGTAATGTGAATATCAAATCCTTGGGCTGATTTTTTTTGGGGAATTATGGCACAATTTATAAAGATGTCCCATTGCATAGTATATATGAAATCTCTTTTTGCCATTAGATGTGGCAGAAAAAACTGTAAATTTGATAAAACAATTTTAGCTTAAGAAATTTCAGCCATTTAAAAAAGAAAATTTACAAAATATTAAAGGAATATATTTTTCAAAAATTTAGACTGTTATCCAACAATACTCTTGCTTAGGAAAAAGTAATCTTAAAGATTACATACAAATAAGAATAAAAGAAAACTTCCAATAATAATCAGACTTTTCTTTAAGCAGTGAAATATTTTTATTCGCTTAGAGCACATTTTTAATTTTAGTTATCTTTCAATTACAGCTTACCAAAAAATTTTCCAACATTAATTTTAAATTAAACAGGCTTATATTTTTCATTATTTAGTTACTCGTATCTTTTTACTACATTTTCCATTCGAAAAGTTTCGACAAAATATTTTCATTAACATAAAGACTTTAATATATATAAACCTGATTTTTATATTATGAATTCGTTGTTATGCAGACATTTTCGAAAGAAAAAATTACTAAAAATTTTTGAAGACAAAAATAATTTAAAGCTATGATGTGTAAAATATAAAAATAAACTTAGAAAAAATACCTAAGAAAATTTAGACATATATATATATATATTCTTAAAGGTCTAACTGTTATTACGATCTATTGCGTTTTACTTTTCAAAATTTCTATGTGTTTGTGCTAGGTTTCTGCGTTTTCTAGAAGATGATACTTCATTATCGTCTTAAAAATTAAAACAGCAGTCATCTTATCTACAAATAACAAAAATTTTAAAAAAACATTAATTTCGTCTCTTGTTTGAATTTTGTAAGCTACTTGTTTTAAGAAATGCAAAGTAAACCTGTGTTATAAAAAATTGTTACTCTTAAATATTTACATTTTTTTTTAAATATTTGACTTAAAAGAATATATCTTACAGAATATAGAATACTTAAAAACTGCAAACAGATAAATAGATTTAATCAGGGGAAATTTGGGCTTTTAAAATATAATTACTTAGAATTAGGGTTTTTAAAAGTTTTGATTTTGCAAATTATATAATTTATTTTACTGCTATATGTAGTTTGCCTTTTTAAATATAAAGACGAAACACTTTTATTTTTATAATAGTATCTCAAGAAGTGAGACATTAATATTAACTATTTATATGATTACAAAGTTAAGTCCATATAATGATAATTGCATTCTATTATTGCACTACTTATTAAATTACACTTTCATAGCAGAAATTTAATGGGTAGATATTTTAGCATGAAATTTCCCTGATAAAAAAATATTTATATATATATATATATAATCTTAATTTAGAATTCTTAAATTTAAAGCTTAAAATAATTAAATATTTATAAAAGTTCTTTTTGTTTTCTGAAGAGCACAATAATCTCGAATATAGATAAACATTACATATGCTGTTCTTAATTCATTTCTTCTGTGTTACCTAAAGAGGTTTTAGGATCATTAGTTTGTAATTTGAATCTGTGAAGTGTTGTTATATTGTTAATTATAAAATTTACAAACAGTGAGATGCTTTTGTTACAAAAATATAGATAAATTATATTATAGATTCCTTTTTGTTGAAATTTATATGAATATACATTAAATTTAGTGACAGGAATAAGCCAATACTTTAAGATTGCTACAAAAAATATAAAGATTTCCGTTGTTTTTAAATGTCTGAATTTTACTTAATCCATGTAAATAGCACTTTTCGAAAGGAGGATATTGCGACATTATTCATCTGAAAACAGAACAAGTTGCTCTTTCCCGAGCGCGTCTGGGTTTGACAAATGCTTTAATTTTATCACATCTTGCTATTTAAATATATGCGTCTTGGATATATTAAAAAAGCCGCTGAGCTTGTGTGACGTCATTTAAATTGACTTTAGGTTGGAAATGAAGGATAAAAAATAACACATTTGTTTGGAAACTAATTAGCCGGTAGTTACCATAAACGTTTTCTTGACAAAATTGTTGGAGGGAAATTGTAAGGAAATAGTGAATGTATATATTAATTTAAGCACAATTATTATTTTAAAGAAACTGATCACATATGATAACTTATCGAGATGTGACTTCATAATAGTCATTTCGCGCATTTTTTTTTGTTGATGATGATGCAGATATATAAAGGAGGGGGAGGGTGTAGCGAATTTAAATTTCATCATTACTCCGAATACAATCATTTTGGAATTAACAAAAAAAAGAAGAAAACGTTACATCTAGAGTTTTTAAGGGAAGAAAACCTTTAAGTAAATAAGATTTTCTTTGGATTGGATTGATTTGCAGCAATATGCAGAAGTAAATCTTCACAAAGGCATAAATAAACACATGTTGCTCTACTTATACTTTTAAAAAAGGGTCACGTTACAATTTTACACAGTGACTAAAATAACAACCCCTAAAGAAAATTTTGAGTCCCAGAGTTTGAGATACCAAGCCCAAAATATGGTAGGTATTTTTCTCAGGAAATAATAGTTTTTTCCTGCACAAATTTTTTACATTTTCCAGTAATTACATCCATTTACATGAAGACATTGGGGGCCTAATAAGTTTGATATAGATCATGCTTTTCCGAAATTTAATCTAAATTTTGCCAAATGTAGCTCACTCCGAACAACTTTTTTAATATCATTTTATAAGTATAACGATAATTTCAAAATCCTTTCTGTAAGTAAATTAAGATGAATATAAATGGAACATTTTAATGGAAACATCTAGTGCATCTTAAAAATCATTTTTAAGTTGTTATATTTATATATTAACAGTGAGCCGGCTTGGTGGTGTAGTTGCTTAAGAACTGGCCTTCTACGCTCAAGTTTGTGGGTTCGACCCTTGCCCAAGTAGGTGAATTTTCATGAAGCCAAAAATCGACAGTATCCATGTCGTATGATTATAAAACATGCTTCAGATCCTTAGAGTCCTGTTTCACTTGAATGATTTCGGCAAAATTAAACTCCAAGTACAATTTTGTGTCGGCTCAGGCGTCGAAATTACATTGGGGCAATTGGTATATACCAGGGATCTTCATACTGTGTACTACGGAGCCCTGGGATTCCACAAGGCATACCCAAGGGCTCCATGAGTCACAATAAAAATTCGAAAAGAAACTTATATATGTATGTATGCAAAAATTGGATTCATGTTCTCTATGAAGTTTGTATAGTGACAAGTATCTAAAGCTCATCCTATTAATTAAAACTCAAAATTTTATTTATATGTAATAACTTAATTTTTTGCATTGCTTTTTAAACTTTCCCTAAACTATAATAAAAAAATGTTAAAAAGTTTTATCTTTATATATATTTCCTGCTAGATTGTGAATATTTTATTGTTTTTATTCTCGTTAGTTAACGCAATGTCTTTCAAAACTAAATAGTTTTCTAATGGAAAATGCACCTTTTTGTGTTTGTGGAAAAAACCACCTATAATGAAGGAGCAGAAACAACTTATCAACATATCAACAGATTTGCTGTTAATATCTAAATTTAAGCAAAAACAGCTCTTAAATTTTAGGTTGCAAATTCATGCAAAATGCACAAAATTTCTATGCAGCTATAAATATTTTAATGCCATTCAGAAGATTATGTGTAACGAAAATGCATTTCTTAACATGAGTGGCTACAAAAACAAAGTATAAAAACAAATTAAACTCGGAATATGTAATACAATTGCATTTAATATAAAAAAAAACTAAAACCGACAATTTGTGTGAAAAATAGCAAGCACATATCCCAGTTACTAAATATAATACATGAGTAGGTGACACTTGAATCGCAAATTATTATTATTAAAAAATAAATTACATTAAAAAAATTAGATTAGAATTTTTTAATAATAAATGCAATACTTTTTTTAATTGTTTTTACATAAAGTATCTATAACAAGTTAATCTACTTTAAATATTATTTTGAGACATATTCTGCTAAGCATGTGTATGTTTCATGGGGTTCTATGAAAACACTTTCTAGTTCTAGGGGCTCCATGAAAATACCTTCAAGTTCTATGGGTTTCATAAGTTAAAATTTTGAAGACCTCTGATATATACCTATATGGTGTTATATTAAAAAGTGATATCAGCTACCAAAAAATAAACAAGGTCTACAATGGTAAAAATACCTATCCGATTGCCCCACTAGAAAAATAAAAATAAACAATGACTGTTCGAGCCTGACAAGTGGCCGTGATAACCTAGTAATCATGGTCACGAACTTGTGGCCGGCATTGCCACGTTGATTCGAATCCTGAAAACCCACAGTGTAAAAAGGCTGATGCATGCTATTCCTGTCCATGTGCTCAATGTCTACACGTTGAAGAGATATGGAAGCTAGGATAGTAAGATGCTAGCTCAGGTATCGTCGTCATCACTTTGAAACGAATCTACTTCCCCTCTACCCTGTGACCCAGCTAAAGGTATGGAAGAAACTGAATGATGATTCGACATGATAATCTCCAATTATTTTATTTATCACTTTAAACGACTCAAACACAAATCAATGCAACACTATAATTAGGATGATCCAGTCAGACAATAGAGGGAGGGGACGAGAGTCGCGCGCGCGCGTTTGGGGAGAATACATTTAATAACCACTTTATAATAATCGTTCTTTGCTAATATTACTTTACATAGAAGATATGTACTCAATGTCCGCTTAATGACTTTAATACTTTAAATATCAACGTCATATGAAGGTGACAGTACCTGAACTTAGGCAATCTTCTAATCAATTCAATCTATCTATCACACTTCCTGACTATAATCTTTAACAAGAAATTTTAACCATTTATGGTAATCTTCACCTTGTACCTTTCTTGTCGCTTCTAGGTTACTAAACTTCTAACCTTCTAACTTTCTATTATTTATTCTCTTCACTTTTAACTCACTAACTCTGTTAACTCGCTAACTAAAAATATACATAATAAACATAATTTGCATATCACGTTTCCTTCTTAGGAAAAGATTGGTGAGTTTTGCTGGCCCCAAAGAATACCCAAGAGGATTACTTGTAAGAGGTCGCGTATAGATCCGTCACAACTTGACTAAGATTTAGAGTTACGAGGCCTGTCACCAATTGTCCTAGCGTTGCCTTCTAATGCGACTTAAACCAATTTCCAATTAAACGATGCCGATAAATCATTTTGTAAAATTGGTATAGCAGAAATACCTTTTAAGTTTGAAAGTCTTTTGTCAGGGCGTCTTTTCTGTTGGGTATCCGTTTTGATTAGCTCATCAAGGGACAGATAGAATTCAATTTTCATTTTCAATTTTGTGTTCATTTGCAGTTTCATATTTTCAATTCCCCTTTTTTCTTACTTTAAATTTAAAAAATTCAAATTCCTGTAAATCTGGTTAACAACTTGAATATATAGACCATCCAGTTTTAACAAGCAAATTTTTTATAAGTTCATTTTTATATTTATTTTACCTACCTCCGTACCAATTGCCAGTGAAGGAAATACAGATATCTCATTCGAGGAGATCTCATAATTAAATATTTTCTTGATGCTTATTAGAGCTACACGGTCTTTCTTTTTATAATAAGTAAGGTTTTTATTTTTAAGAAGAAATAAAAGAAACTAATGATATATAAAAAAATGTTTTTATAAAGAAAAAATATTCAGCAAATCGTATTTTATTTGTAAAGAACTGCCTAGTGATGTTTTTTTCGCCTAAAGAAAATGATTTCCCATAATTTCCCGGTATTATTCATGCTACTATTACAGTTAGAGTGAAATTGTATGCTTTATGTAAATGTGTGATTAAAAAAAATCAAAAATCTTCCGATACTTTTTCAATTCTTACTGTAGCTCACTCTCTCTATATATTTATTCATTTATATATATATTTATCTTATTCTATTTTCAGTCGTTAATAAAATACTTTCTTTTATCCAATCAAATTCAAATACATTTTTTAAACTTCTAGCGGATGGCACTTGATGTTAATACAGTTTTTTAAAATATTAATTCATTAATTAAATTAAATTAAATTAAATTAATTACCGGTTTTTGACGCCAACTTAGATTCATCTCCATTGTTGTAACAACGTAACTGTTAAAACAGTGACAAACGTTGGAGTCGAAAATTTATGTCACTAGCCAAACCCACTGAGTTCAGTTATATTTGTATGTATCTTGCTCAACTTTTCAATCGAAAATAAAATACTTTCTATTCATCCATTCAAAGTAGGAATTGACTTTTAAAAAAAAATTTATATTACTTGTTGTACCCGAAGTAAGCACACAAATGTTTTACAAAATATTTTAAATTTATTTAGCTTATGAAAAGTTAAGTAAATAAACTACAAGCATAAAGTATACACCTTAAAAATTAATATATTAAATTCCACGTTACGAAACTGGATTTAAAACAGGATATATTTTTCAACCATATATAACCATGAAAAGGAATGAAGTGGCTTATAGTAATAATTAACATTACTCCGATGGTCAGCATTTTATTGAGAAATATTTTAATCCAATAAAAATATTTTGAAAATAATATGTTAAAAGTAATGGTATAAATTTCCTTAGTTAGCTTTCCTTAAGAATATGTCACTAAATATATCTGTTTATTTGATTTCCAGGGAAGTATATTAAACCTGGTGGAAGAATAGAAATATGGAGTTGTTTGAAAATACTAATGATAAAAAAACTAATCTAATTATCAATTAAGTCAAAGATTCATAATTTTTGGTTAATTATTTTATTATTATTTTCTTTATTTGGTTTTAAAGACGAAATACTTGGAATAAAAGGTACATAGATGTACTGAAACTAAATATTTGAAAAAAAGTATTATTTGAAATATCAATATATGATAATATCAAAATGAAGTTATCTAACGTTTACATCATCTTTAAATTTAATCAGATTCAGTGTAGATTTTATGCCAATGCTTTGCTTTCCTTTTTTGAACTAGAATATGGGATTTTTCTGAGTGTAATATTCATAAAAGATTAATGGCAGAAAAGCTCAAAAAATGAGAACCAGAAAAAAAATAGGTATAGCTTTTGAGTAACAATGATGGGTTGTTTTAAATGAAAGTAAAATACCACATATTACTGAAAATAGTTATTTCGGATATTTTTTAAATGTAAGCTTATTATATATATGCATAGTATTTAAATTCATCTTATAATAACCTTTCATTTTGCGAATCTTAACTTTAATAACATGCAAATTTTCATTGTATTGTACAAAAATGTATACACAAATTCATGAACTGTATCTGAGAATTTGTCAGTATAGATATCAAAATTGGAATATCTAATCAGAACTATACATATTGTAAGGACTAATAAGAAATTTAGTTTAAATAAAAACATTATAAATGAAAAGTCTTAAGACACAAAGAAAAACAAGTTCAAAATCATTAAGTACCTAAAACATAAAAATAATAGCAGTAATAAGAAATGGGGGAAAGGATTAGAAACCTGAAATGAATGTTAAGATTTTGTTTGGATGGTTATTTATATATATATATATAAATGTATTCTCTTAATCGCAAGCAAGCTAAGAAAAGTAATCTCTACAGAAAAGCTTTTTTGATAGCAGTTCTTTTGTTGTAAACAACCATAAAGTTGAAGTAAAATCTTGCTTTTTGTTGAAAATAAAATAAGTATCTGGTTTCGGAAAAAACTTATTTGTGTTCAATACCAGAAAAAAATAACTGCATAAAATACAATATGAAAACAATGCGTTTAATCGAAAAGAGAACGATTGTCGACAAGTGTAGTATGAATAAATATATTAAAAATGTTTCCTGCAAATTTATAAAAGTTGTAAGTGTAATCAAACCCAAAAGAAGCTATTTTGAAGAATCTACGTATACAAGCGATATAGCAAAAATGTATTAACCGGTGAAAGGGAAATGATTGCTTTTCAGTTTGAATACCGCATTGAATATTGATTATTTATTGCTGTTTACATGTATTAAATTTTTTTCGTTAAATTTCTTTTTTGTGCAATGTTATTTCATTTTATTAAACAATATTTTTTCATCTGCTACGTTTGAGAAGAAAAAAAAAAACAAATCCATGAATTTGAAGAAATATTCCATATAATTGTAATTAATTATAATTCATATTCTGTGAATGGTAATAAATAATATATATGTATATCAATTTAGTAAAAATTATTTAATTAAAAAAGATGACATTCAACATATTCCTTATAACGCATTTTTCATCACTGACGTTGGAAGGAGGCTCCTTAAGATATTTTTATGACGTATATATATAACATAGAATCACACACATCTATATACTCATACAAGGACGAAATAAAAATTAATTAAAATTATATGTCTTTCTGTAACTGAAAATCAAATTTTATTATTCTGTTTGTTCTCAAAAATATCTTTTGAAAATTCATATTTATTGGTTATAAGTTTTATTTGAACAAATTAAATTGTACTGTTGAAATGTATTTCGCCATTTCTTTTGTCCCCCAAAATTTCACTACTTATTTCTGTTTTCAGAGGATTCTGTTTGCTGATGCGAGAGGCTTAAACCGTAAATGCATTATTTTACCATCTAAAAAGGAATTAAGAAATGGTAAAACAATTTTTATTGGAAAATAATGTTTCCTTGCATAACGGCATTTAAATTGGGCCGGGAACTTAATCTTGATTTCATAGAAGACGCTTGATGCTTAATGCATATGAAAAAGGACTATCATCAATATACTCAAATAGTTTGGAATAAAATTAGGATCAAAATGAAGAGAATTTACATATTTAGTCAAAATTAACGGAAAGTGAAAAACAAGGCTTCAAGCAAAGATAAAAATTTCCAGTGTCGGTAACGTAAGCCTATCGTATGTGTCGGGTAAGTTATTCATAAGCGCGTTTTCTAATTTCCGTGATTTATTTCTGCATTTATTTTGATGACGTATGTAATATATTTTGCAGCAATAAATGAAATTTAAAAATAAACAGTAAAAACAGTTACAACTAGTGATCATCAATATTTGTATAATGAAGTAACATGGAAAATCGTCTTCAGAGAGTCCAATCTTAAATGCAGATTGCGAGACTCTTGAACATTACATGCAGTGTCTTGTACAGTTTGAAGTTTATGAAAATAATTTAATGAAACCAAGTTCACAGAAAAAAAGGCCTTTCGTAAGATTTTACAAAGTCACTAATGAGCAATGAAGGTGGAAATCTGTCTATTATAGTGTAACATAACAGGAGTACAATATCTTTTCAACTAGTTCATGAAATGAATCCAGGAGAACAAATCGATGGAAACTAAATTTCAAAGACTGATGTTTCCAGAAGGCTGCATTAGAAAGATTTTTTGCAAGACCTGTTGCTTGCAAAACGCTCCCATCAGCCTGTCTAACGTCATTCTGTGAATATTATCATTTTGAGGAAGAATCAGTTCAAGATATTGTTAGCCGCTTATCAGTACAGATCCAGCTTATCCATTAATTATCAATGCAGTTTCATTTGGTGGAAACTAAAGATCCACTACATGTTCTTCAACACCCTATAAAGAGACCATTATAGCGGTGAAAGCATGATGTCTTGTGCATGCATCATGTGAGTCGCCCAGACTTCCATATATATGACAGAGTTTGCGCTATGGCTGTGATTGTGATATATGTGTATAGCGATAAAACCATGGAGCTCTATGTGTGTTTTCTTGGAGGTGCAGAGGGTCTCGATTTCATTTATATGAGTAACAATACTAATTCACACAAAGCTCATTTCTTTCTCAGATTTCCGAAAATTAATGAATTTATCTATCGGATTGTTGGACAGACCTCCAGAGATTTGAGAATTGTAGAGTGTATTTGGAATATTCTTGGGAAGGGAATTGTAAATCCCACCGCCTCCCCGAACAATATAGGATTTGAAAAGAGTGTTGCTGAATGAGTAATACTGATTGGCAAAATGTTTCAGTAACTTGTCTTTTTTTCTGGCATGAATTCACGTTGCGTCAGTTGTAAAGCTATAAGAAACGTACTCCATTTTTTGTTTCATTTTATAATTTCTCTTAAACTTTATTCATTACTTGTTGAACTTCATACACGTATATTGTAGTACCTTACTAATGTTGGAAATATTTTGTATTATGTCATACTATGTACTCTCAGCTAATTTCTCCACAATCTTTCCAGATAAATATGAACTTGGAACCTGAACCATAATTTGTATTTGGATTTAAGAATAAATCAGCTAATGACATCACAAAGCTCAACAACTTTTATTCAAATAAATATCATTTACTCCTAATATCTTATTGTACAGCACTTAATGAGAGAGTGGAACAAAACATAATCCTAACCAATAATAATAAAGATTAATTTAATAGATAGTGGAAGTTTTTGATTGTAGCCAAGTGATTTTCCAATCTCACGTTAATCTATGAGTTTTAACCTAATTCAATCATTCTAATAAATATTTTAAGGAACTTCAAAAATAAATTTTGTATTTTTCTCTAGAGCTCAAGACATACATCAGAAAGGGGCAAGATCTTCATTTGAAAAATTTACAAAATGTCAAAAGTGTTTTAGGCCATATTGTTATCAAATGTATCTACAGAGTATTTAGTTCCATAACTAAATCAATTCATAAAGAGTATCGATGAAAGATTTTGAGACAATATGTACTAATGCTTTGAAATCCATTAATGATCTAAAATGAGTTATAGTTTGCTGTTTGTACTTTTCATTTTCAAAGGAAGCACAAATATTGGATTGATAAAAAAAGATATATTTACCCGGATAATTAATGTACTACAATAGCTAATTGAATACGTCCTTTTTTATTATTAGAGTATGTATAATACTATTCTATTAGACCATATTCAATACATAGTTTCATACAAAAGGATGATTTATTATAACTTCTTAACATGAACAGCATTCTTTATATGATCGAAAACAAACACAGCCATTTACTCTGGATGTAAATATTTAGCAATACACGTTTAGTGCATAAGATATACTGATGTACACAAACGCTCGAACAACTCACAAAACTTCCCAAACAATAAGGTCTGGTCACTCAACTGCAGTACTTTAGGCTGGTCACAGTTCAATAAACTTACCACCTGAAAACACATCAATGTTTCATCTTTATTGCTTTTATCAGTCGGACAGAAAAGATTGCCATAAATGTCATTTAGCTATTTTGGTAAATATGGTCGCTTTTCTGAAAATTGCTTTCCCTTTTGATTTGGAAGAGACTTACACAAGAATCCTCTCCTCTCGATTAAGATGAATTGATTGACTATGGACCTTGTTTTTATAGCGCTTGTTTGGATGGTCAAAAAGCTTTCTAAAATACATGTTGTCTCATCTCATTAAATAAATACTATGATATTCAACGTACTGTACAATTGATACTTCATTCTTAATGTCTTTTTTCAAACGGGACCAAAATTAAAAGCTATTTAGATATAGAAAAAAAATATATATTTACTATAATTTCATTTCAATATTACATAAAAAAAACATTTAAATGAAACTCTAATAACCTATCCGACATAATTCTAATTCTAATCAACATATCCATTCTAATAAATATTTCCTTCCGACACTGTATTCGGAACCAATATTTTAAAAAACGCACAAATTAATATTTTTTTTAATACTTAGAGTCACTTGAGTTAAAATATGCACGTGGAATTGTTTTAAGAATATTATTAAAATAATATATTACTTAAATGCAATGTGTTTGTAAAAAACGAAGAGAGAGTTACATTTCGAAAAACTCTAATTTTATGAAAAATGCTTCTATAATAATAATATTTTGCAAAAAAAAAAAAAAAATCTGAAACTTTTCTATAGAGCCTGAGCTAGGATTTTTGAAATATGTAATTTAAAAGGGGATTTACTCATATTTTTATACGTCAGGGTAGAGAAATTTTGGCAAAAAACAACTTTTGTTATTTCAATTGGCTGTAACTCAGAAAATAATGTAAATTGTCCAAAACTCCTATTACAAGCTTTTTAGAAAATTCTCAGCTTTTTAGATAAAGTATCATTACAGAAGAATTTTTGGTAAGTGGAGAATGTTTTAAAAATTTGTCAGTCTTTCATCATTTTTTGACCAAAAATTGTATTTAAATAATTTTGTTTTGTATTAATATTCTTAAAACAATTGTATATGTATATTCTAATTTAGGTGACACTTACCATCAAAAAGATATTCATTAGTGCTCTTTTCAAAATCCCAGTTCTGAACCCAGTCGGATACCTTGAAAGAATCCAATATTGTTACATTCTTACTGATTTAGAATGAAGATTATGTATCGGTTTCTACAGTAATTATTTTATTTGTTAGAAATAGACAAACACGCCAAATATAAAATTTAACTTTTCCCTAACGGAAAACAAATTATATTTATTTATTAACTACTAGCATTGTCATGTGAGGGCAGACGTGTCTGGGTATTCAGAATTCAGTGTCAATTTTTTTCTGTTCATTTGTATAAAAAATGCGTTATACTTTTTCGCTCTACCTCTTAAAATTGTTTATGAATGATAAATATATTTTTCAACTAAATTGTTTGAAATATCTTGAAATTTTAAGACATAATAACGTTTTAATACATATCGTGAAATATGCAACCAAAAATTTCCTTTATTGTATTAAAGTTCATGTTTTATTTTCATTGCAAATCTAAATCTATTTTTCCAATAATATTTCTTCAAATATAAAATTCAAGTATTTTTCATTTGAAACTTTCTAGCAAATTGTGTCTTCAAAGAAAAACCTTTTTCAAGGTTCTTTTCATATTTAAACTAGGCAATGAAAAATGTCTATTCATTATTTCTTATAATAAATTTCAAAATACATTTTTACACTAAAGAACTAACATGAAATAAAAAGGTCTTTAGAGAGCTAATTTTTATTGACTGCATTTTGCTAGAAGTCCTTTCATTACAATTGTCATGAATGTTTGGTCCTTTATAATTTAATTATAAAAATTGCACAAAATTAACAGGGCACATTTTATTCGATAGACTTAATTGCCGTTAAAGTAAAAACGTTGTAAGTACGCTACTGTCTACATTCGGATTGTTGGAAATCTGGGAAGGCAAACATGTGAGAAATAAATTAATTCCAGATTTACAAGTATTATTTTAAATATTAATTTTAAGTGTTACCAATAAAATAATGTTTTCAATTATAAAAATTATTCAAAAAAATTAAGTACAATTAGTTAACATAAAATACAACATTTTAAATTACAAATACATAAATGTAAAATTATGAAATTCATCTTAAAAATTAGCAGTTATTTTTCAATGTATAATGTTCTGTAAATTTTTTTGTTTTACGTTTCTGTGTATTTATTATACTGATTTGGTTCGTGCAGCCATTAATTATCAAAGAAGTAAACAATTATGGTCCCAACAGATTATCAGATACAGACGTAATACAATGCAGTTTCTTTTAGAATTTTTTTTAACAGAAGACAATCTTACTAAGTCAGTTTTAAAAATTAAGTCAAACACTGAAGTTCGTGAGTGTCACGAGTTATAAATTAATACGACGGACCAAGTCTTTAGACTAATTTTTTAATACAAATTTTAATGCAAAAAACAATTAAAAGTTACGAGTAAAGTGATTGTGGGTTTCGATGTAAGAACAGTTGTTTAACACATCGGTTATTGCTGACAGTTATTCAGTTCTGCTAAATGTTACATAAGAACGGTAGAGGGCGCACGCAGGCATCAACAACTACTTTTGTTCTATTAAACAAAGACTTATTAAGCACCTAATTTAATAATTAATATTTGCTTTAAAAACTCATTAAATAAAGGAACTATATGGAATGTTATTATGCATGATTCGGAAAATAGATTAACCTTTTGGATTTTTTTTAAATATTAAAGTCACTTTTTTATAGTTACAGTTATAATTATTTATATAAGTTTTTACATGGATATTTTTAATAATTGACTTCTAATTTATTACATAAACAGCAATCAGATTAAATAAATCCTGAAGTTCTCATTCTTCAAACACGCATTTAAAAAATTTTACCACCCACATCATTACATACTAGTTCATTCATTTGATGAGTTAAAATAAAATTTTCTTAACCACCCACTCTTGAGATTTTGGTTTTATGAAAATTAATCACATGTTTCATCGATGAATTTCCTTTTCTCCATTAATAATCCTAGGAGACAAACCAATGAAATATTAAGTTAAAGCCGTAGGTGGAAAGGATTAAGAAGGAAGCTGTTTATGGGCAAGATTTCTGCGGTGACAAGGATTTAAGGTAGTTTAATTGTGCGGCTTCATTTTCTGTTTAGGTTTCATATCATTAAGTAGTCATTGAGGGATTCTGCGGGATTAAATGTAAAGGTTTTGAAATTCTGTGCACATAAATAGAATTTCGGAAATGTTTTGGTTTATTTCTAAACTGTTCATTAATTCAGATTTTCATTTCTAGAATGTCTTTCGTTTTAGAATGTAATTTGCTGATTGCTTTATTCCTGATTTCATATATTTGGAAAATATTTCATGTCACTCAGATAAATAGAAGGGATTGATAAATATTAGATTAAAAGAAAATTTTATATTAAATTATAAAAGAGACAAACTTTGTAATAGCAGTTGTAAATGCATTTATTTATATATTATATAAAATTATTAGAAAAGATAGTAATAATTTAAAATGTTTTATAATTATTTTTGAAAAATAACACCCAAATCAACAATGTTGAGTTGCAAATTATTTTTAATACGTAAAATTATTCAAGGAACATATTTTTGAATGTTATGAAAATTTATTCACGATAATAATAGCTTAAAATCTAATATCAAATAAATACCTGATTTCTTTTCTATTTCTTTTTTGTGGAATTCATTCGTATTTTATCACTTAATTTACCAGGTTTTTATTCTGCTTTACTGGCTCTGTTTACAGTGATTCTATTTATCTTTACTTGAAGACAGTTTATGCGAAAAGTTAATAAATGAAATGGACATGGCACCGTAATTTTAAATTTTCATTATCTTGGATTTAAGAATCATTTTAAAGCAAATAATAGAAACAAGAGATGTTCATGAATTCATAAAAAAAGTAATGTTTTTAATTTACTTGCAACTGAAGCGCACTCTGGACGGAGATACATCTTGACTGGCTCAGAATATGAACATTACTTTGTGAATCAATTTAGTTGCACAATTTGGATTTATCTCCTTCCTTTCAACAATTATTGCCTTAAGTAATGATTTATTTTTGAATAACTACTTAAAATGTTTTTAAGTAACTTGTTTAAATAAAAATAAATATTCAGCTGTAGTCCGTCTCTTATTGTTTGGTATAATTTGGTATCTTTTAGCTTTGCCGAAAACTTCGACACTGAATTACATTTTATAGAATACATTTATGCAGCATAACGAGATCTCATTTGGTTTGAGTAATTTTTCCAGGATTTTTTTATGTGATTTGTTGACGAAACGATAAATAATTTAAGTACCTTGACTTTAAACTCTATAAGCCTTTACATAAGAGATGTGAGAGGATTTAGGTTATATAAGGCGTACAAGTCTTAAAGGGGGTTTTCTTGTGAAAATTGGAACTGTATTGTGTACTCGTTGGATACTTGTACCGGTTATGTTGTCCTTGTTACATGTCGGATTGTTGATAAATATGCATGAAGAGCGTGGAACTGCGTTTGGGTGATCATTCCGGCCTCGCTTTCTGTTGTCGTATTTTATAAACCACTACTTTCTTGACACTTTGTATGACCATGTACGGTCTAAAAATTTATATTAAGAATGTCGAAAGGTGATATCCGAGTGTTTTACCTTAGAGCTTCAGTTCGTCAGTCATTGGTCGCCCACTTTGCTCATTTGCTAAGAGAAATTACCTGCAAGTCAACTCAGTGCCAATTTAAGCTCATTTCGAGCCTCGGGTACAAAAGATCTACAGGCCACCTTGGAACTGGCAGATTGAAATTTACAACCTGAAAATATGGTTAAGTCCAGGTTTTCCGGGTCCTTTCTGGCCTTTCCGGGTTCCTGGGTACCCGCCTCAAGCGCCCTATAGATAAACCAGCAATGTGAGTCAAATTGCATCAAACATAACAGAAGGAACAGACAATTGGACTTAACTTTTAATTAACTTTATATTTTTATTATTTGGTTCATTCCTTCAGGATTTGGTTCATTCCTTTAATTATTTTAACTGTCCTACCCGCATAATCGGGTTTAATTGTAATCAAATAGTAAGATTGCGTCAGAAACTATCGAGCGGTAGTATCTGACCAATCATAGCTTCTGTTAGAAAAAGTCAAGCGAGATTCACTGTCTCGTATAAATAGCGAGACTTCTTTGTTCTTTCCTCTTTTGTTTGTTTGTCTTCACCATGTAACCATCGCCTCTTGCTTTCGCTATGTCGCTTGTGTCTGTTTGCGTATTCGTACCTACAAATTGTGAAATGCAAATGTGGTTGTCCATTTACATTTGTATCAGTGTAAACAAAAGGTGAACGTTAATTCAGAAGATGTTTCTTAGAACAATAAACATTACATCAACAATAAAAGTAAACCACCACCGGCTACCATTACATATATCTGAAGCCCAGTGGCTAAGAGGTAGTGTATCGCTCTACTATGCCACAGGACAAGGGTTTCAAATCCCGGGCTGGGCAATGTTGACTCTGCCTTTTATCACTTTAGTAGGTCGATAAAGGACTACCAAGCTTGCTTGGGAGCTGAACACTAGGGTTTCGTATCAGACTGGCCACTTGACCATCATGCACCCCAGCACCTAAAGTCACGAAAACTGAGACAGGCCTTGGCCCTCATGAGCTGTTGTGCCACTGAGTTCAGTTCAGTATATATATATATATATATATATATATATATATATATATATATATATACACTCAAGAGCCAAAACATTATGACCACCCCTACATTTTGCAATGAACTCGCCTGGATGATGTGGAAGGCATGTGATCAGGTGGAAGTGGTATTTAACTGGTGCTGGAGAGTATGAAGAATCATTCTTTCACTTACTTCTGTGTGTGATGGAAAAGGCTGCGGACCTAAGTGACTTTGATAGAGGGCAGATTGTAATGGCTCGAAGGCTCGGAACAAGTATTTCCGAAACTGCACTACTCGTGTGTTGTTCGTGATCTACAGTTGTTAGTACTTATGGAAAATGGATGAATGACGGTGAAACCAGCAATATACGACATGGTGTTAGACGTCCTTACGCTATCAAAGAAAAAGGTCGTAAGAGAATATCTCGCATGGTGATGCAAAACCGGAGCCAGACAGTGACTCAGCTGACAGCCCAATACAATGCAGGGCCCAGTAGAATAGTATCGGAGCACACTGTTCAGCGGACACTGTTGGATATGGGGCTACGCAGCAAACGTCCCACTCGTGTGCCTTTGCTGACCACGCATCATCGCCAACTGCACCTGCACTGGGCTCGGGAACATCGTGACTGCTCTATGGATCAGTGGGAGAGAGTTGCCTGGTCAGATGAATCACGGTTTGTCATTCATCACGCCGATCGCCGTGTCATGATACGCCGTCTTCCAGGCAAACAGTTGCTCCCTCAATGTACAGTAGGTCATACACAGGCCAGTGGTGGTGGTATTATGCGTTGGTTGACGTTCTCTTGGGCGTCTCTGGGACCCGTGGTTGTGGTAGAGCAGACCATGAATGCTACAGGGTATCTGAGTATCATTGCGGACCAGTTGAACCCTTACATGGCCTCTGTTTTTAGAGCTGGAAACGAATGTTCCAACAGGACAGCGCCCCGTTTCATAAGGCTAAAATTGTGTTGGAGTGGTTCCCTGAACATGATGCTGAATTCCAGTTAATGTCCTGGCCACCTAAATCATCTAATCTCAATCCGATAGAACACATTTGGCATGTCATGGGACGGCAGCTCAGAGTTCAAAGACCACCAATTCGCAATATCTCGGATTTGCGTGACTGATGCTTAAACATCTGGTGCAATCTGTCTCTGGCCATCTACCAAGGACTTGTGGCATCCATGCCAATGCGACTTGAAGCTGTGTTGCGCGCCAAAGGTGGGCCAACTCGTTATTGACAGGTGGTCATAATGTTTTGGCTCTTGAGTGTATATAAATAAATATATATATATATATATTCTAATGAAATTTAATAAGTATTTCCTTTTGCTTATATATATTTATTTATTTTTACAATTTTAGGCTCGTTAATGCAAAAAGAATCTTAAATACAGAAGCCGTTTCTTAATATATCATGTAATTCGAGAAATGCTGCGAAAAAATAATATTTCTTGTAAAATCATTTAATTTTATTATTTTTATTTTTATCTAAATAAAAGGCTTAGATTTTTTAACCTAATTCACAAGTTTAAAAAAAAATATTTTCATACTATTTTTTAATTAGCTTTTAAGGACACAATTTGTTTATGTATTTATTTCTATCGGATTCATTCTGTATCTTGTAGCAAAGTAAACAGTAGATATAAAAATAGCCTTTTCCTCCCAGATTTTAATTTACATAAATAAATCTTTAACACACAACCTTCATTAAGCATTTTAGAACGTATCAGTTTATTCGAGACCTCACACTAAAGATTGGAACTCCAGATCCTCATTTGAAGATGTCTGTAATGTATCGATTGAATGGGCCTGGGAAGATAAATCTAAGTGCCAAAGGCAAATGTCGAAATCCGTTATCTCTTAACATTTGGGGTGGTAGGCGGACTGCCGAAATGACATTGTCAGTAACTTCTGTTTGCCACTGCCCGGAATAATGGACGTTTGATGCTAAGTATAACATTTGCCAGTGACTTAGATACTTGTTTTACCGATTTCCTTCCATTAACTGCTGGAATAAAGAAAAGTTGCTTGCGAACCAAGTTTAAAATAAGCGTATTAAAATTCGTTTTTGTACGATTTGTTTGTTAAATTCCTGGATATCAATGTTATTTATTTTAATTAATTGCATATAACATGATAAATATTTAACATGAATTTATTTTGAAAAAATTATTTTTTTATTTAATTGTATGCATTTATTGTTAGAACTTTTTTTTCTGCATTTCATATAAATCTAAAAAAAATGATCAATATCTTTAATCAATTAATTTTTCTTAATGTAGTTGACCACAATTTTAAACATGTGTAGTCCTTGATGGCAATATGTTCAATTAATTATAGGTGAAACATTTTTCTCTCTTTTTTTAAATGTTATATGTAAGCTGAAAAGATTTTTAAGTATCTTTGATGATCTATGGAAAACTGTAATATCGTTATCTTTGATCACCTATAAAACCACCGATATCACTATTGAGGATAAAAAAAATTGTTTATGATAGTATAAACATAATAGTGATAATATTATAGCTCATTTTGTATTCAAATTTTGCAGTTATATATGTATAAAGAACAACATGTGTTTGGGTTATAATAATAAAAGTTAGAGACGAATGCATTTTAATGTAATTTATATAAGATGAATATAAACAAATGGCTCTTTATATTCACTTATAAATACTATTTAATGTTCACCGTTATAATTAATTATCCATTTCTTAACTATATTTTACATATTTTGTTTTAGATGGAAAAATCTGATCTTTTTAGTTAGCATCTATCATATCTTTAACGAATAACGAAATATTTTGAGTAAAGCGTAAGTAAGATTTTCCTTCAACGTTTTAAACCATGAATTCAAAATGAATTCAAGATTTTAATATATAAAATTTCATAATTGTAATGATAATACAAGATTCCTAAATTCAAAAGGGAAAATATTTATGTCTGGAATTATTTCAAGAGCAATTATTTAAATTTTAGCAAAAACGTCATCAAAAAAGATTGCAACAAGGAATATTTAATCTGTTTAGTTAAAACAATAATTATGTATTTTTTATTTACATCAAAAAATAGATTGAATACATTTAGTACATTCAAAATATCCAATAAAACAGTTGAATTCTATTTTCAAAAAATGTGCTTGTTTTTTTTCTTCTAACGAACGATATGCGTCAAACAGAAGTAAAAAATAATATATAAAGGAAATTGAAATAAAATAAAATAAAAAGTGGCATTAGAAATGCGAAAAAGATTTCAATGTAATTTTAAGAACGCAAGTAATGAAACTTTTATGAAAATTCAAAGTTTTCTATCATGCATTTTCTTTAAGAAAAGATGTTTATAAATATTTTCAGGAGTACACTAACATTTGCAAAAAGGTTTTACAGAGGTAGGAATTATATATAAACAGGCGACGCTTTTAGCCAACAAAATGAGGGCAAAATATTCTTTTTCGTGACTTCCAAATAAAGAACATTTTTTTTTATTGGAAAGTAATTTTTTCTGGAATTTCGCGAGCTGCACAAAAGTGAATGTCACATAATGGGGAGCTCTATTTTATGATAAAAACGATGTTTCTTTTAAGTGAAAAAAAATATTGAATTACATTCTGGAACAAATGCATAACATGTTTTTCAGAACTTAGTTTTGCGAAGTATTCAAACTTTTTGGTCACTTAAAATTTTAATAACGAGATATTTTCTTTATATCGATGATATTTGTTCCACATAGTGATATACTTTCAATGCACTTTGTATTTTTGCTGTTTTATTTCTTCTTTTATATTAAATCTATGACAATAATTCGAACCTGAATTGATTGAAATATTAGAACAACTGTAGCATTTCAATAAAAGTGGAGCATTAAAGCTGTTTTTTTATATATTTTTTACTTAACTTCACCTTTTTGAAAGTTAATATTTTACATTGAAAATATTTTTAGGCATGAATTAATAAAAGGAATGTAACTTTTTGTAAAGAGTTGCACATTTGTAATAAAGATGCACATGTGTCATAAAGATGCACTTTTTGTAACAGATACAATTTTTGTAAATGGTAACTTCACACGAAAACTTTTTTCTGGTATTATAATTACCGTATTTACTCGAATCTAAGCAGCGCTGGTTTTCCAGTGTAAATGTTACTGAAAATCGGATGTGGCTTAGAATCGAAGGCTTAATATTTCTTAGATGGGGAAAATTAAATTTCCACCCTTTTCAAAAGATAAAGTGCAACCGTCCAATCTGGTCAATTGTAACAATGACTTATCCCATTCCGCAGATTATCTCCAATATTCAATCTATCCTAAGCAGCATTGTCTGCTTGTATTTAGGAAATTTTTATGTATAAGTTTTCTTTTCATCACATAAACATCAAGGATATCAGTATTAGCACCAAGACAAGTTCACTAAGACGCAAGTATTAGAAGGGAGGCAATTTTATTTGCAGAAAAAAATGAAACAGATCGACGACTACTGAAAATTTGACATTGATTAAACAAATAAACGTGGATGGCATAAGCAAAATGATATAATTTTTTATTGTAAATGTCCAACAATCTATATAATAATTGTTACATTCTTCTATAATACATTCTTTTAAGAAAATGTTACATAACAAATGTATTGATGGCATGGAAGACGACACCGTGTTAGAAAAGAGTAACGCCGGCACCAATTTTAAACTCAGCTGTGGCAATGGGAGTGACGAATCATTTTCGAAACACGATACTAACGATCAGAGTAATTATAGGTTCATGTATGTATTTAAAAATTTTTTTACATAATAATGGTAAATAAATTTATTAATAACTCTTTATTATTTCTCATTAAAATTTTTAAAAAAAATTTTTAAACATCGGATATTGATGAACCTTTATTATTATTTTTTTTGTCAAAAATGTATAGAGAATTTGGGGTGCAGCTTAGAATCGATGGCTGCTTAGATTCGAGTAAATATGGTATTTTTCTGCATAATAATTTTAATTAAAACAATTTTCAAATAAATATTCAACAATATTCCTTTTTTTTTGCCTCATCATTGTAGGTTTTTCATATCCCTTAAAACAATGAATAAACATATCCATTTATAAAATAAAGAAATGAAAATGTTAAAATAAAGTAACTATACATTTTCCAAAAAGAGTTTAAAAGCTCTATTGGTTAAACAGTAAATCGCAGCAATTTTCATTTTTGCAGATCATGATGGTAAATGATTAGCAGTGGAGAAATCGTTCTAACCTCTTATCAATAATCTACTTTAGGGCTTGGTACTAACATTTATCGATGCAAGTTTTTTTTTTCTCCTCCGAATATTTGAAGAATTTAATATTTCCTCTAGTATGATTTTCATAAAATTTCACGTCCTTCAGTTGTTTCTTTATAAAGTTTTCATCTGCCTCACTTATAAAGTGGTGACATAAAGCCACCCCTTACACTAATACCTTCCTGTCTATCTGAAAATCCGGCGGGATGTGTAGGCGGACTTAAATGATCAAAAGACATAATTGCAAATCAAACAGATTTATTGATGCTTATCAGTAAATAAATTTAGACACAACACAATTCAATTTAAGAAAAATAAAGGAGAGTGGAGTAATAAAGTGGGGTATCAATACTAGCGGAATATACAGAATCTCTCTCAACTGAATCTAGGAAAGCCTAAACGCGCACAATTACATCTACGCCACCTGCGAATAATCTGAATTGCTTAAACAAAATCACTGACCTTATATTTTACAGCGGCGGTTCCTTCGTGACGTCTTCAGACCCTTTTAATGGCTGGAAGAATTGGTGAAGACTCCACGTTTAGTAATAATGAATTTCACTATTTTCAATCCGCTTCTCTTCGCGTACATCCGCACGTATCCGGCTATGTAGACTTGTCAACAACTTCGTGTCGACTTCTCTATCTTTAATTCACTTGACTTCTCACTTCCTATCACTTCGCTTCTTATCTCGCGAAAACCAAACTTATATAATATATCTTATTTGCATAAATCACGCCGGCTCTCGGTGAAGATTGGTTGAAATAAATAAATTGCTTTAATGAAAAAAAGAAGAGGTTAGTAAAAGACCGTATAGATCCGTCACATAAGTAATACGGAAAGCAAAAATAAAACTATTATGATAAAATCACAAATATTGGTAAATGCTTTTAATCTTTTTGAAATCATCTTTAAGTGTTGTCGTATATGTAATAGATAAATTTGATAATCATGTACTCCTACAAAAAAAAGAAAAAGCTAGTTAAATATTTTTTTAAAATTTAGTAGTTCATCTAGTGTTTAGTTTTAATTACTTAAAAGATTGAAATATATATTTACAACAAACACCTATGCAAAAACCGCATTTACCTTAGAAAAGCAAAATTTCGTACATAAAAAAAATTTAACTATTAAAATACATACAGAAGCATACATATATAGCTTTATGATTTCTAAAGCTCTACAACGATAACATTATTTGGTGAAACTATTTTTGATTAACCTTTAAAACAATAAATTTCTTTCGAAACACTAAAAGATTTTTTTAAATTGGGAACTGGCACCTTTTATATTATTTTTATCATTTTATTTAAATAACTAAGACTAAATTGGTTGTTATCAATTATGTATTTTAGAACGGTATCAAAGAATATTCGTAGCTTTTCGCGATAAAGCATTCGTGGAATTTTAAGATTTTTCTAATTTTGGGGATTTTTTTAAATAAGTTTTTGTTGAAAGCAGATACCCTAATTCATATTTTAGCAGTGATGTATTCAATAATTTATTTTATTTACTAATTATCTAAGTGTTTCTTAAAAATACATTGAATTGTTATTATATTAATTTTCATGCAATTAATTATGCAGAATCAAATTGAAAATTTAGTGTGTATAAAAGTAATTAAAATTCGTATACTATTCATTCATTTTATTTTGAAATTATTTTGGGAATTAACATTAAAAAAGTTCTCACGTGAATACTATTTAACTTATTTTCTCCTTTAAAGGTAACTAAATATATGTATTCAAAGTCAGTGACTTTAGAAGAAAATAGTTACGAAGCATTTCTAATATCTTTTAAATCCAGTTTCTTAATTACAAATTTCATTTGAGACTTTTAACACCATTCAATCGTTCTCTGATTGAGAATTAATTAAATATGAAATCCTTTCATAAGGAATATGAAAAATCTAAACTATGATAGCTTCAACGTTGAGCTAAGATGTAATACTTTTAAATTTTTGAAATTAGTTTTGAAGACATAACGTTGCTAATTAAAAAGAATCATAACTAATTATTTATCAACTACGCCATATAATGGATTCTCATATTTAAATAAAAAACAAAACTAATAACGAAATCTTGTATCAAACAAAATGAGTAAAACCAGTATTTGATGTGAAAATTTTGAATAAATACAACTCGAAATAAATTTTAATGAGGTATCAATAAAATTTCGAAAAAAAAGAACTTTATTTTAAAATTTTTGAAAAAACTGGATGAGATTACACGGCATGTTAGAATATTTAATTATTACTGTTGATAGATTAAATTTTCCCTGAATTACTTCTCCATTAAATAATTACAGATAATTGCATACAATATTTGAATTGCAAATGAAGTGTGTTTTTAAATTTTCTCCAAATTCTGCATAATATAATAAATCTGACATGTAAACAGTTTTGAATTTATTGACAAAATTTCTTGTTTATGGAAAAATGATGTGGTAAATATTAATTATTCAATGCATATATAAATTTATAAGAAAATGTTAAACAATTTCTTTTAAATATCGCACTTTTTTTCTCTTTCAAGCTAGATACGATGCATTAGTTAAATTTAAATTACATAATTGGAAAGTGTTTATGATGGAGATTAGAGCATTTTAAATATATATTGATTTATGTAGCTTTTTCATATTTCGTTCTCATATTTAAACAGGAATGGATCGTACAGCGTAAATGTCACCCAGAAAGGTTTCAATGTCGTCGCAAAGTCACCAGAAATGGTTTCCAACATGATTGTTAAGCTGCCAAATTTAGTGGCCAAAACTGATGCTAACTTGATTCCAAACAGATTGAGACATTTTTTTCTGAACCTGTCACAGGACCCCAATCTGACACAGACGTTCACGAGAATGATGATGTGCTGGATATGATAGAGAACAACATAGACCATAGACTATTTTTCTAGTGACATTCCTAATTTTAGAAATGAATGATGGAGGAAATATATCTTTAATTAAATATCATTTTGCAATCTGCTCCATTTTAAAAATTAGCGAAAGGAAAAAATAACATAATAATTATCCTATTACTTAAAAATTATTTGCTTAAAATATATATTATTTAAAAGTAACATATACACAAAATTTAATACTTATCTTTGTTAATTTTTACGGTGTGTAATTAAGCTCGTATTGTAGCTTTAGCGCCAAAGGCATTATTGTTGAATTCAATACATTATTATTGTATAAGGGGGCGCGATAAAAATTATGATTGAAAATTGGGTCGCCAATAGTGATCTCCATTGATCTTTAATGGGCTAAATTCATGATGGTCACATGATAAATTCAATCACGTGTTCTCCATTTGAATTCAAACTGAGATTAGACTTGTACTTATTGTTCTACTAGTAAAAAATTGAGATTAAATTTCATATTTGACTGTTTGGTAATGATGTTCAAATATCAAAATTCTTCAAAAAGTTTTTCAAAACTAAAAATAAAGAATCTTATATGACGCGAACATTTTAAAATCAAATACATTTTGCTTACCTGCGTGCATTGTTATTATTGTTAAATATGTATTTTTTAAAAGAAAGTTTTTGAAAAAGCACAAAAATTTTGGCAGCAGCAAAGAGCTTACAGTGATTGACTGGAAACATGTGATTGTAGTTATTATGTCACTATGACGCATATGAATTTAACCCATTGAAAAAAATGTGAAAGAAGGGAAGAATAAATAGAGCATTTCTCGAAAAATATGAGTCTATTGTAAAATAATAAATTAGCATTGTATTTCAAGGACATCCAAATTTAATTCATATAGTTTTAATCTAACATCTAGTTTATTAATTTTTATTGTAAATATTAATGAAAAAATAATTTCAATTTAATAAATATTAGTGTATGATGAAGTTAAAAAAATTGGTTCGATATGATGTTTGTCCAAAAAGAAAATTACAGTCGAGACCTTTTTTTAAAAAAATTAGATTAAAATTTAATTCAATGAATATTGGAAAAATATATTTTCCCTTCCTTCTATGTAGCACCTTCTCTGGCTAACATTTTGAAAAAAATCATTATTTCTTTAATTAAATCATTTAAGTTTTGTTCAACAGAATTTGTTTCGAGTAAATGCCTTTATAAATATTGAAATCCTGAAGCTGTTAGATCAAAATGAAAGGGATATCGTTTCTTTAAACATATGTGTGCTCATGAATTTTTATATAAAACATTTATCTGAGAAAAATCGAAAACACACTTGAATCAAACGAATTTTTCGATTTTCTGATTTTGTGTATTCATTGATAGATAGTTTATCTCCAAAGCTCATTTTAAATCTTGCTATTCATAAAACTCGTGCCATTTATTCCAAAGGATATTTGACACAAAAGGTGGTTGACGTTGCAGAACTAAATAATTTATTCTCAGTTCTTTCGTTCCGCTTTTTTCTATCGGTTTCTAGATAAAATTACTTACATTGTTCCGTTTACTTTTAGCTTGTTTTTTAATTAGCTTTTGCGTATCAGCACCTTTTCGTATAAAGTAGGGTTTTCTCAAGAAAATAGATTTCGGATTTCAATTTATTTTCCTAATGCACTTCCTCTGCAACAGCACATATTTGCTTCACTTTAAAACCCCGAATAGATAAAAAAAGAAATATTGCGTCAGATATTTTTAGAATTAATGTTCTTAAGCTTTTCATTATCCTTATGCTTAAAATGGATAGTTACGATGCAACAAAAATTATATATTTTCACAGATGCAAATACCGCGAGTACTTTTGAATATATTAAAAACTTTTTACTCATTTTGAATGAATTTGAGTAGGCCGAGAGTTTATTTTAATTAGAAAATATATTAAATTAGTGACACTTCTGAGGAAAATTGGTTTCTAGTTTATCGTCGAAAAATTTAACCAATAAAAAGTATTTTAAAAATCGCAATATTGATATGAATTGATACAAAATAAAAAAGAAATTACTTATACTTGATACCATATAAAACAGAATTTAAAGTTAATTTTAACAATTTTTGCATTAAATAATCAATGAATAGAAAAAGCTATAAAGTTTAATTCAGAACCACTTTAAATTTCCTACATTTCTAATAATCACTGTTTACACACTCATATGCATGAAATTAATTCTTTCTTTTACAACAGAAGTATTTTTTAAAATCTTATATAGAAAGATTAAATGAACTAAAACACATTTTTTGGAAGTGAAGTTATATATTTTAGGGCTTGTTCTATTAATGGCTTACTTGAATCTATTTCGATTTTTATGAGTTAGTAAGTGAATCATAAAACAAAGATATCTTATTATTTCAGATAAAATATATTTAGAGTTAAATTTTTCTGGAATGAATGGAGAAAATAAATGCAAATTGAGAATCAGAATTCCAGAAAGGAGAAAAATATATCATAAAATCAGGGGTGGGCTCTAAGTCAATCGTGATCGACCAGTGGACCACCTAGACATTTTGGGGTGACCACCATTACTAATACCTAAAATGTGCATACTAAAAAAACGTATTTGGGGCACACTGGCCAGCCAATCGGGAGACTGGGTGGAACCGCAATACCTTGAAAAAGTTAGAAGTAACCCGTACCCAGGAAAAATCTGGCCACCCCTGATAAAATAATAATTTTTGTCAATTTTCTCTTTTACATATCACAAATAAGACAGCTTGCAAATAATATAACTGAGTTTCGCTGTATTTTATGCATATTTATAGTATTTTATATCGATACAAATTTAAAGCATAAGTTTACCTATTACAAAACCACATTTTAAATCTCAAATATTTCTTAAAATTTCCAAATATTCTCAGTAAATTCATTAAAATAGCCATTCAAAAATTTTTCCAAGGAATGCAGTTTTACAAGAAATTAAAAAAGTAAGATCGCTAAGAAAAAAAGGATGTTTTAATATTTTCTTTATTTTAATAATATTATTCACAAATTTTCAGTTACAATTATACACAATGAGACAAAATTAAAATGGAAATTTCCGTTTATTAAAAACAAACGTGTTTTCATTAGCTCTGATAATTATAAGAGTTATTCAATTAATTATAAATTGATTTAGAATTTGCAGACTATTTTAACCAACAATCTCACCCAATAGAAAAAAACAACAACAAACAAAAAGTAGGTTAAAAAAGACAGAGCAAATCTCTACAAGTTGAGGAAGATAAATATCAATTACCAAAAATAATCATTCAAGGATTCATAGTCTAAAATGTAATCTTCCCGAAATAAATCTTCAGATTCACTCTCTCCCTATCTCTCGTAGAGCCACTTTAAGTGATTACTTTTGTTTGAAGGAACTCTTTTACTTTATGGCAATCCAGATTAAATAATTCGTCTATTGGTGGCATTGTTGAATTTTTGATGTTATAATACCAATATCAATATATGTTTTAAGCAGATGAGATAAATAAGAAAGAAATGAAAGTACTAAATAATTTAATTTAGTCATACAAAACGTAAGAAATTTAGTAATTTTAATTAATTACAATCATTCAAACATAGAGAAGCTAAAACTAACTCTTGAATGACAGATCCTCATTTTTTCTATCTAAGGAATTGCCATTTTATAAATACAAGGGGTGATCAAATGAAAAGGTACGAAACGACATAAAAATGAAACAGTTAAATATTTGCATATTCCGCCAAGGGAGAATGTAGCGAGACATCTCGGGATGCCATTGGAGACTCTGACTGGGATCGGATCATGCGCGGGTGCCCGCATGCGCAGGAGAGAGCAAAGGCTCTTATAAAAAGCGGCGTCCAAATGATGCGAGCACAGAATTACTCGAGCACAGAAAAAGCATTAACTCCGATGTGTACTGTGAGACGCTCCGACGCCTACGCAGGTCCATCAAGAACAAAAGACCGGGGCTGCTCACGGAGGGTGTGGTTCTGCTCCATGATAACGCGCGTCCACACGTCTCCAGAGTCACACAAATGGAACTGGACAAGTTCCAATGAGAGACGTTGGACCATCCGTCCTACAGTCCGGACATGTCACCCTGCGATTTCCATGTGTTTGGTCCACTGAAGAAACACCTGAAAGGAAAGCGCTTCAACTCGGACGACGTACTCAAGGACACTGTGAAGGACTGGGTCTCGTCACAGCCACAGGAATTCTGGGAACAAGGAATCCTGCGGCTTGTTCATCAGTGGGATCGTTGTGCTCAGGCCTATGGTGTATATTTTGAATAAAGTCTATATTTGTAATCACCGTGTCGTTTCGTAACTTTTCATTTGATCACCCCTTGTACTTTCTTTAAAAAAAAAAGATTTTCACTAAGTCTTGTAATAGTATGTAGCTGAGACTGAATTTTTGGAGTGACATGTATGATTTTCAGCTCTAATATCCTTCCTATGTTTTAAAAGTTGTAATAATATTGACAGTTTTTAGCAAAAACATTGCTATCCCTTAATGCTTTCGGCAGTTTATTTTAGATACCTTCCTACATAAAATTCCTGACCTAAAATTATAGTTGAAACTAAGATTACAAAAGGTTAACAGTGTTTGTATGTGTGAGTGCGTGGGAGAGTGTGTAAAGATTAATATACTATGAAGAAGGAACCTTCATACTTTTTTATTGCAATTTCTACCATTCAAACTTTACTTTAAAAAAAGAATGAAGGCGAAGCCTTTTACTATGTATTAAATGCCACACAGATGTGTTTACTGAGATAAAATCAGTATTGAAATTCTTACATTTAAAGAACAAGAATTTTTAAAGACATATAAATTAAAATTAAAACGTTATAAATATAACAAATTTTTATATAAATATATATTACAGAAAAATTGCAGCAGCCTAGAAAACATTTTATTTGAAGAATTGAACCATATGAATGCAAATTCTTAACGCATAACGCGGAGGTACTTTGCTAAATAGAAGAAAGTTTGAAGAAGTTCTTTTGAATACGGAGTAAAAATTCCTTTGGGGATTTTTGGAACGATTGTGACAGATGAAAGTGTCAGAGTGTGCGGTTTTTTGCTCGAAATGACAATACTTTGCTCTTCAACAGAAGAAAATATGATACCAAACTCTGTGTATCAGATATACAGCGTGTTTTATCGTTTCCAAATGTAAAATGCTCTAACAATTTTTCTTTCTGGAGTTGTCATGTACTGTAAATTCGAAGACACTTTTGTGGCAAGTTATAAATGTTATTACGTCCAGTAATTTCTTTTCTTGATATTTTATGATGGGTTTCTTTTTCTCTGTTATTTGTCGATTGTTCTGTTAGTAATTTGGTGAAAAAGGAGTGGCGATCCTTGGCGACTTTTTTGCTATAAAACTAAACCATCTTTTTATTTTCAACACTAAAAAAAACGATAGACAATAAATTCGTGGAACATCGGAAGAAACTGATTTTTTAATTTATACAGCTCGCGCGCTTGATGAAAGCAGGATCGCCACAAAGGTATAAGAAAAAATTAATGGACCTTAAGAGTTTTCTTAAAAACAAATATTTGAAAGTTGGTTTTTTTTTTTTTTTTGTGACAGACTACAACTTTCATAAAAGGTTAATAACTCATATAATTCAAATAGGATAGGGTTCTACCCACTATGTTACTAAACTAAAATGTTGCTTTTTGGTAATTATAATTCACAGTAAAACATTTATTTTTTTCTTTTTAGTCCTCAATAACAGTTTATAAAAATTAAAAATTAACTAGAATTTTTTTTTTTGAAAATTTGGTTGTTTTTCTTATTTTAAATCTATTCATTTGTTGCATATTTTCATAAAATTAAGACAATATAAAGAAATATTTTCCAATTAATAAAGCTAAGAGAAAAACGTTAGATGCAAATGTTCTGATTTATTCTAGCTTTTTTTTTTAAATCAAAGTCCTTTCAAGAGATGAATTTATTTGTCCCGTGTATTTATAAAATTGCAATTTTGCAATATTTATCGAAAAATAATTAATAAAGCCAAACGGTATCAAATTTTTATAAAAATATAAAATATATATGAACTTAAATTACATATATATAGGACTGATAGAAAAGGGGCACGAGCAGGAAGAAATAAATCTTTACACGGTTGTTAATGTTATGCCACTTTAATTTGAAAAGTGTTCAGGTTTGACCAGTGGCGTAACTTACACCCCTCGCATCGAGTGGAGGGGAAGGTTTCTAAGGGGCCAAGCCTGACTTTGAAGGGGAATGACTGACGCCATGTTCCAATGAAACAAGTTATAAAATATTAAATACAAATCCTGACTTTGCAGGGGGGGGGCTAATATTCTCCGTTACACCACTGGGTATGACATTTCATTGGTAGGTAATACAATAACATTTTTTTTATTTCTAATGGGCTGCGGATTGGTGTTTTGCCATCAGACCTATTACATCCCTGGAAGCTGGTATCTCATTTAGTGTGGCACCATATTGGCGGATACCAATCACAGCAGGTAATTTTAAAGGGAGGCACCTGAGCTCTGATGATTCGAACCTATACTAGGATTTAACTTTGCCGAGAGCTCCCAAGCCAAAAAGACACTCTGGGGATCTTTTATATGCCGTATAATAATACAACATGACCGCTGTCGATTTTTTACCTGATGAAAATTCACTGACTTGGGCCGCCATCGAACCCGCAACCCTAGGTGTAGAGGGCCATCTACAAACCATCCACACCACCCAGCCGGCTGTAATAAAATAACCTCTAAGTAAAAATAATTTTTGTTAAAAAATTATTTACAAAATGGTCGAATTTTTCATTACAAGAAAATTAGTTGAGTGCTTGGCCTGTACTGAAGACCAATTAGCATCAACTGTTCACTAGATGGCACTTCTGCTGCTTCAGCTAGTTAATATATAGTTATGACAAGAGATCCTACACGTTAGAGTAGATGATTTATATGGAGAAAAAAATTATTATAATAAACGGAACATATATACGCGAAAAAAATTTTCTATGACATGGAGATTAGAAGAAAATAATTTTAAAAAATAATTTCTAAAGGGAATATCGCTACAAAGGGGTTGAATTATGGAGGGGAAAAAAACTAGGGACTTATTTTTGGTAAGATAATTTTAAACGTCAAATATCACTATTTTTCGAAAACATAAATAACCAAAACTGGTAATTACTGGTATATAATTACTGAGTAGTGAGTAGTAAAATATGCATTGTAGCATTTTATAACCCACCTCTCTCTTTCCCCACCATCGAATAAGTCCGATCTAAGCTTTTTTCCGGCTTTCGCTTTATCGTGTACTGCAATTTCTACAGTAATTTTTTAATTAATACTAAAGAATCTGTAAAATGTACCTCAGGTATTTATTCTAGTAACTATTTAATGCATGTCCTTTCATTACAATAAATGTTAAAAAATAGTAAAAAGCTTGTTTTATTTTAATTAAAATTACTTTGACTTTTTACTGTAAAAAAGCTCAAATACATTGAATTCACTCTCATTTTGTCAGTACTTAACATACAAATTTATTTTTTTATTTTATTTTTCCCTTTATTTGTATACCATATAGCACCTTTTCGCGTAGGTAGAATTTGAAACTGAAAAAAATTTCTGTCCATCTTACTGCACAAGTATAGTAATAAAGAATTACTTAAATATATTTTCATAATAATATAAGTATAAGAATATAATAAGTAATGATAAGTAAATTCGGATGTATACTGAAAATGAGATTTCTCATTTAATATGTCAGTATTACATGCAATATAGTAAGTCAGATTTGTATCTTAATACTCTACTTTAACAATGAATCGAGAACCTTTCACAACTTTTGAGAAATTCATGGGTGACTTCCTCAAAATCTTATGCAGTTGCTGTGCGATCATTCAAATAAAAATTGAATAATTCTGAAATTTCAACCCTATTTTTTCATCTAAAATAGTTCTTTATTTTTTGTCACATCAATACCTCGAATCATTAATGCTCTCATTCTAAATAATGTCTAAAAAGTCTTCGTCTTATCCATTAAATGTCATTTGAATTTTTTCTTTTGTTTAATATTTAAAGTACTTCTACTTGTGTTGAATACAATGCACGTGCACAGCCATTATAGAAATGGAAAAAAAAAATTTTTTTTCAATTATGTTATGAAAAAGAATATATAGAAGTTACTAAGCAGAGGAAAACATTTTCTCCGGTTTTTTTATCGAACATTCGTTTAAAAAATTCTTTTAGGTTGTCCCATTTATGCAAAAGAATATATTCTTCAATTAACACCCACGAGAAAATAATTTTCTTTTGTTAAAAATGCATAACCTTTCAAAAAAATGGATTATGGATTTCAGTTTTCTTTCACAATAAACATCATACATAATAAGATTTTGTTTTCGTTGCGCTTTTAAAGTCTTTCACTTTTTAAAAGGAAAAAAATAAATAAATACGAGATAACTTTTATTTTAAATTATGTTTTTCAGAATTTTAGTACATTTAAGTTTAAAAAAATACAAAATACATTTTTAGGAGGGGAAAATCGAAGTTTTTATGTTAAAATCAACGAAAATTGCCTTTGTCTATTTTAAAAGATAAAAAATATATTTTGAATATTTTGTTTGTGTGTCAGCTCAATTTTAGTTAGAAAATGGGTTTAAATATTTACGAATTTGTGGCAAAATATTTCCGATTTAGAGAATAGTGGAGAACTTGGACTTCAAAATTTTTAAAAATCTATAAGTAAATTTATAGCAATTTTTTTTTTAAAATTCATTTTTCACAAAATCTCTAGATATTGTATTGTATGCTTCTTTCTCAGCGAAATAGAAAATACTAGTGAGTAGAATTTAAAATTTAGTTGAATGGACTTAGGTGGCTATAAAAACAAGTTTTTCTACAATATAAAATTACATAAATTTTTCTAACTCCACCGAAATTTAATTATTCTAAAATAAATATTAAGCATCATTATAGGAAATACAACCATTGATGATTAATTGATTTAAAATATTCATCCAGAATCTATTTATAGAAAGAGTTGAATGATTATACTCATTTTAAAAGCAGAAATTATTCTTCAATAATGAAAGAAAATATCCTGGAAACCATTTATCTAACCACCCCCATAGTTTCATTTTCCAGGTGACATTAATCCATCAATATTTATTTGAAGACTAATAACATAATAATTGTTGGCAACCATGATAGTTTAGTGATCATAGTCATGGCTGAGTGATAACATTGTTTCAATTGAGTCGTGACTTAGAATACTAAAGTCACTAAAGATGGTTATGCAAAGGGCCTAATACACATTAAATCGGATAAAAGTCCCTCCAATGAAATGGTGTGGCAGTCTTGAGAGCAAGATATCAATCCAGGTCTTTCTTGGTAAGGTAATGCCTTCCAGATAAGGTCTTCCTTGTTACTTAACCCTATCTCGAATTTACGAAGTATGTTATCAGTGGCTTTCAAGTTGCTTCGTAGAGTGACAATAATAAACAATCAACTATGTTTACAACATTTGAATATAATCATTTTACATTTGTAAAAATCTCATTATGTAAGACTTTTTATATGGCTTCTAAGTGGGGCGTAAATAAAGAATTAATCGATGTAAAAAATTGCATTTTTGCAAACATGGGCACTGGCATATGTACCTCGACTAGTAATTCTATTTTACCCTATCAAATAGCAAAGTGTCCAATTACATAACATTTTATTGTCTTTCTATGGAAATTCTTTTCCTAATTTTTTCCAGTGTAATGACACAAATTAATTATAAAAAATCTTCATGGCAATTCTGCTATTCCTTTTGTAAATTTGAAAAAAAAAGGTTAATGGCAAATATCAAGGTGGATGATCTGTTTTAACTAAAAATTTATTCTATAGTTACTTAAAATATTATACAGTTTAAAAAAATCACGGGCTCTTTTTTTTTTTTGACTCGCTGGCAGCGATACTTGATATTTTCAACTGCTGCCAAGATCCCGTGCCTGCCTGTACACAACAATGCAGATCTCATTTTCGGAGTTTAATCTAAATGAGTGGTTCTTCATTGGATCCTATACCATTGTGGTATCCCTGGCAATGAGGCTGTAGCTGGCCAAAAAAGTGTATACCGCTCAGCATACCCCTTCAGAGGAAATTTGCTACAAATCATTTCCTCAATAATCAAATTGGCCCTGAGAAATCCACACACATCCAAACTGAATGCGTGAATTAGAAAAAAATCTTGGAATTCAATGCTTCTTATTTAAACTTCCAGACTATCCCAGATACCAAATTATCACTTTTTTACGTATAGCAACTACGCACATTTGCATTAACTGAAGGTAGTCAAAAACCATGCTTACCCCCTATGTTGCAGCGATCTGGTGGTGACTACGGACCACCTCCTTCACTGCCCAGCCTTGACGGAAGCTTCCATTTACGTATGCTACTGGGAGGCTAGACAACTATTGTATAATTTAACACCATGATTTGTTTGTTCTTCTGTCCCGAATTTATTGTTTATGTTTTTCTGGTGTTATTTTTAGTTTGTTTGTCTTTTTTGCTGTGTATCTTTTCTGTGTTCATCATTCGCTTCTGCATTAGGAATAAAAAAGAAAAAGAAAAATCAATGCTTTATATAAAATTACATACCACTCCCTATTTAAAACTAAAATTGAATTAACTGGTCTTGAATCTGACAGTACATTTAAAATCCTTTTCTCTTCAAAACATATCCTGATATGGTGAGGAATGGGATAACCAAAGACATTTTTTCCATTATCTTTCCATGAAAAATAAAAAATCATACTCAAGCATGTTTCTTCTTTTTTTTCCGATGATGAAACCATCAAAAAATTTTACGTTGAATAATATTTTATTCTTTATTCTACTTTATTTTATCAATAAATAATTTTGGCCGTTCTCTACAGCTATGCGAGAAAGCCAAATTTATATGTACTTCTTTTGTTGATTTAACATCTATGTTGATCATATATTATCGCAGTTTTTTGAAGAATCAACTTACAGTACTTGTACTGATGAAAGAGAAGCAAAGTCTCAGAAAATAATTGTAACAGTGAGAAAAAATTTAATTACTTCTTCAAATTTCCGAAAAGAAATTAAACTGCAACGGATACTATACTCTTTCACTTAGTTTCTTGAATAATCCCTAGAATACATGATCTGGTTTATGTGAGCGTGCAAAAACTGCCGTAAATAATGCTTCTTCAAGCATTTATTAATTTGCCTGTAGTTTTCAGAAATTTCCGCATCTATCACCTATAAGTAACGAATGACAGTGCGCATTTCGCAATCGATGACACTTTCAATTATCTGAAGCATTTTGAACCCACATAAACAAACGTAAGCGAATGACAATAGCATCTGTGACTTGTCAATTTCTGGAGATAATTAGTAACTGTGCGCGTGCTCGAAATAGTGGCAGATGCAATGCTGTGGGCAATATTTCAAGATAGTTCAAATTGAAAAAAAACACGCTTGATGGAAAATAAAAAAATATTGAGAGGAATTTCGTATATATATATATATCTCCAGGTAATAAAACAAAACCCAAAAAATTTTTAAAAAATTTCAGGTTTCCGAGTGCATATTTCTTCTTAATTCAAAGGTTAATTTAACAAAATTATTACAACTCTTGAATTTAAATCAAGGTCAAATGAAGAAATTGCTTCTGAACTGGCACTCTATTTTCCACATTAAAGCCACGCTAGCGCGTGTTCCGTTATTGGGTGTGTAGAAAAAACAACCTTCACACACACACAAACTCAGAAACCATTGATTAATGTTCAAGTCAGTTAGATTACACGAATCTTTGCAGTTTTTTTTAAATATAGATAAAGCATGAATATTAATGTATTGCTCATAGAGAAAACACACACATACATATCAATAGAAGAAAACGATTCATTTACTCATTCATCTCAAGATCTCCATACTTAGATCGGATATTAGACCTACTGACTTGAGATTTGGTAAGCATGTTTCTTTTGTTAAGTAGAGATTCGCTAAAAATATATTTTTCTAAAATTGAATCGAAGAGAGGGAAGAGTTATGAAGGTGTAAAAGATAATTGTACATCCACTTTAGAGATTAAAATCTTGATGTCAAGAGACAAGTGTTATAAAAATGTTTTTCGTTACATTCGAAGGCTTAATGCTAGAACTATGATATCAATAACATAAAAAATAGTATAGAGTCATACACAATAGCAAAAAATACCCTGCGAAGAGGGAGGGTATTGGTTAGTCAATTTATATAACACGTCAACAAAACTTAGAAACATCAATTTAATACGAACGTGTATTCCTGTAATATGGTGAGTTAAAAACTTTTACATATTTAAGTATAAAAGACAAAATAAAATAAAAAAAGAAATTTTAAAAATATAACTAAATTACTAAAACTCAGTTATATATGGTAGAAAATGGTACTAAATTATTCATTAAAGTAAATTTGCTTAATTTGGTGTTACGATCATGATTGATTGATTGTTTTATTGACGTCATGTGTGAGTGCTTTTACCGATGTACTTCATAATTTTGAATCAGGGTGAAGTGATGAGGATAAAATCTTAGCTAGCGTCCCTCTTTCCGAACATCCATATCTTAACACCGAGAGCATTTTACTAGCATCGAGACTCGAACCTATAATTTGACAAGCCGACCATGAGATAGTGACCATGATATCTTGTTTATAGCTGCTGCTTGCCGAGATCACAGGGTACGGGCTACTTCAAATTTTTTCAAGGTATTGCGGTCCACTCAGTGGCGTAGGTGTGGTGAGTGAAAAAAGGTCTACAATATCTTATAATATCTTAAATATCTACAATACTTAATACAATAATTACAATAAAAAAAACATAATTACAAAAAAAAATATTCTTTTCAAAACATGTTTAAAACAAAACACTAGATTCAAACGTAAAATAGCCACACATATAATATCAAATGTTGCATTTATTATCAAATTTTTCAAATAACACATTAATCCGGCACCACTCGTGCAGGGTGTGTCATATCCCCCGTCTAACTTTTTTCAACGCTCCTGCTAAACCTTTTATGGAAAATGTATGATTCCTGGTCTAGCTGACTTTAAGGTCATAACCTTCAAGGGGATCAAGCCTGTCAGCGAATTTTTAGAATAGATCTTTGGATACCACTCCCTCGCGTGTGTCATACCCTGCGCGTGAAGTTGAGTTACATTTTTTAATACGTGAATACTCTTTAAAATCTTCCTTATTCTATGGCGTATTTTTGTAGTTATGATGAAGAAATGTGGTATTTAAGTAATTTGATAGATATAGTACAACAGCATTTTCGGATGAAGAAATTAATGCGCGGTTATGATGAGGAAAAATCAATTGAAGAGCATAACAGCAAGTATGATTCATCCATTGAAATCGATCCAGATTTAGAAGAGGGAGACACTGTTGAAAATAAATGTTTTATATGCAGAAACACAAAAATATTTGAGAAGAACGTAATTTTAAAGGACATATCTGGTACAGATTTTATCCACTTTCAGACGAACTTTTGAAAAACATATTATTGCTGAGACAAAATAAGAGAAAATAAAAAAGAAATTCCAAAATTTTTAAATTTGAGGAATACAGAAGTTTACTCCTATGTGTTTAGTTTGAAAAAGATAAAGATTTTAAAAAAAATTAAGATCCAGTGAAAACATCGCACTCACTCACGATGCGATTAAAGGAGTGCATAAACAGTGCACTGAATGCCCTTACAAAAAGAACAGAAAAACTAAATTTACGTGAGCAAAATGTAATAAACATGTTGTACTTCCTACTTTTCTTCCTTTTTAACCTTTGTATACGAATTTTACGGTAAAAACACAATGTAAACACCCTTGGGTATGACACACCCTACGCGAAAACTTTAGGTCGTTTTTTTCCCGCGATTGATGCCGAGTTTTAAATATAAATCATATTCACCTATAGTTCTTGTAGTTATAGTCACAGTAGAAGTCTTAGTCTGTAAACACTGCCCCCAATCTTGAATATCTCGGCATATAATTACTAACGGTTAATCATCAGGTGGTCACCTCAAAAGGACGGTGAGCCACCCGTCGATCGCGATCGACTTAATACCTACTCTTGTACTAGTTAATAGTTTCTTTGGTGATTTATATTTGGAAAATTACTTCTAATCGATTTTTTACGACCCTCTCTTTCTACATCTAATCAATTACTTCTAATTTAGAGATCTGACAATGGGAGGAAAGAAACTCAATCCAATAATAATGCTCACATATGAAATTAATTATCAAAAGTAGGATAATCGAAGCTGAACCTAAAAAAAATTATTTTCAGTTACTGAAGTAAGTATTCTTTTTTCTCTCTTTTTCATTCATAATCGTAAAGAAGTACTCAATAGGAAGGAAAAAATACCTTATCATACAAAAATATAAAAGCAAATCAAATTAATGGAAACTAAAAGATTTTTCTGTAACATGTGCTCACTAATTTCTAACTTTTTCCCTCAAAAAGAAGGTTTCTCGGGGAAAATTAACTTTTAGTACTTTGATGAGACAGGGAAAAAACGAGCTTGAGTGAAATTTACAGAACCTGGTGCATAGATTCATTAAAGTGGAGTGACAGCAAATTGCTATTTTTATTGACTTTTCTCAGAACTCTTCAACGGCTTTAGAAAATCTCATTAATTTTTTTTTCTTGCAAAGAAATTAAAAATACCTGTTGGTGCTGTAATTATTCAATGCGTTTTTAATGACTGTCATTTTAATCTTGACTGTTCGGAGTTTTAATGGCCAGCACAGAGGCAATGAATGTTTTATTTCAAAGTGAAACTTCACTTTTGATTTAAGAGATATTTTGTAAAATTATTGTAACAGAGATTTACGTTGATTTTACGAAATTTAAATTAAAAACCTACTATAAATTATCATAAATGATGTATTCAAATTTAACTCATTTTTTCGGAGTGTAATATTTTTAACAATAAAAGCTCTGAACAAATCTGATGCCATTATACTTTTTTGTTCGAATGTTATTTCAATAGTAGTATAATACCATACTAAAAATACAAAAGAACTTCCATAACCTCTATATTGCGAATTTTTCTATACTGCGACATTTTTCCTGGAACCAAGAACATTTAACAATTTTCTTCGTAAAATAACCTCTCGATAGTGAAGCGCATTTTCTGTATAACACGCTTTTTCTTTTATGATTCACTTTTTTTTCTCCCTATTTTTAAATTATTTCTAGATATTTCAAGTTATTCTCTTTTTTAACGCATTTTAGTGTGGTCATGAATCTTGAACTGGTTTTACCAGGGGCCTGACTCACCTAGAACAACAACAAAAATTGCTGTAATTTTTCAAATAAAGAACTCAAATAAAATTAACATATTTTATGAGTAATTAAATTTAAGAACGCTTGTGGTAATGTAAGTTTAGAACTTCTAGTTATAAAATAATACATGTGCAAAATCACTTGTATGCTTTAAATTAGAAAATGTCCTAAAATTCATTAATTTTAATATAAAATTACTTTTCTAAATGTTAAAAATGCAATGTATTCGACATTCTTTTGTCTTGTTTTCCTTGCAGTTTTTATCCTTTTTTTCATGGGTAAGACATATAAAATAAATACGCATTAATTTACAAAAAGGTGTGAATAATTAATTTTTTTAATGTGTGGTGTTTATGAATTTAAAATTTGCTTTATGGGGATTATAAAGTATGTTAAAAGATGAATCTATATTTAACGAATTTTTCCATATGATGAACTTTTTTGCGAGATTTAGCGACTTCGTTTAATAGAGGTCCGACTGTATATATCCTAAAATTTAGTTCTTACGGATTGAAAATAAATTTTTTCTCCTTTTATTTAAATAAAAAAATTCATTAAGTAAGAAATCTCTATGCAGATTTGAGAAAAGTAACTCACTCACTCATGACGATTTCGGAACTATTGAAGTTTGAAACTTAGCATGCCTGTTTCTATTGTTAAGTTGAGATCCTCTGAGAGAAGGGTTAAGAGGCCATTACATATAAAAATTCCCATCTTTGATTTATTAGACCGATAGACACACTCAAGAAATTTGGTATACTTGTTCTCTAGTTGAGTGAAGATGCACTTCAAACGGGATTTATGGAAATTAACTCCCCAGAAAAAGAGGAGTGCGCGGGACTAGGGTTGTATTATAAATAAAGATTCCTTCTTGAACTATTAACCTTACTGACTCGAAATTTGGTAAACATGTACGTTACGTAAGCGTTTCTCAAACTGTGGAGTGCCCCACAGGGGGTGTGATAACTCTACAAGGGGGTGCGAGCATATTGAAAAGTCGTAAAGAAAAGATTATTTTAGAGAAAATATTACTTCAATGAAAGTAAACAAAATGCGTTCTGACATAATAAAAGATAAAATAAATCTTTACACAGATAGAATAAACTTACAAATGTATCAGTATTGCAGAATATATTTTATAAATATTTTTTAACAATACTATAAAAACAAGTTTAATAATTACCAGTGACCCCCATGGGCTTGTCATATAAAATTATATACACAAATTAACACTTATCTTGATAATTTATATGGTTTGTAATTCTACTCGATTTGCTTCCCAATGCGACAGTTTTCCACGTAAGCACACGTATGTTATATATTAAGGGAGTGGGGAGAAAAGGTATAAATAAGCAAATCCCCTAAAATAAGTAATAAGTAAATCCTTCGCAAATACTCTCAAGGTTCTTTGATTGCAATCCAAAGCCTTCAGAATAATTTTATGGATACCAATGCACAGAAAAGATCGTTCTTCGAAAAGACGCATATATAAGTCCGGGGCAATCAAAGCTTTGGGTGAGCGAGACGTTTATATTCGACGGTAGCACTAAGAGGTTAAAGTCGCATTGTAGTTTTAACGTTAAAATATAGTATTATTGAATTCAATACATTGTTATTGTAAGGAAGGGAGGCGCAATAAAAATTATGCTTGAACATTGGGTCGCAAATATTGAGAGTTTGAGAAAAGCACTGCGTTTAGTAGAAATCTACTAAGTACGGGTTTTGCGGAAATCGACTTCAAAGGAAGTTTGTCTGGGGGTGGGCTATGAGAGCGTTGTAAATAAATAAAAAAATCCCTTTCTAAACCGTTATACCAACACACTTCATATGCGTTTTTCGGGAATAGAGGTTTACATAGCATAAAATAAATATACTTCATTTTTCAAAATTCAAGTTCTGTTCTCATTGAATCAAGAGGCGAGGGCTCTGTGCAATGGAAAGCTTAATGTGTGTGTGCTGGAATTTAGATATCAACAACTTAAAAACCATTTATAGTCAAATACATCATGAAACACTCAGTGGCTGGGTAACAGCTGACATTTTATACAAAAAGAACGTCCATAACTAACAAACAAAATAAATTATTGTTTTTAGATAAAACTAAATTTAATTTAATTTAACTGGCAGAAAAAATTATACAGCCAGATGTTATTGCACGTTTTATCAAAGAGGCTTTTTTTAATTCCATTGTAATGGAAATACCAAATTAATTATGAAAAAAAATATAAAACAAATTTTTGTTAACTTTTTTTAAAATTTAGGATTAAAAAAATATAGCTCTAAAACACATTATTTTGGAAAATTATTAATAATTTAAGCGAATTATACAAAAAAGAATAAAAGTGAAAGCTATAAAGGGAAAGTAAATTTTAAAAAGTTAAATCATGAATGGAAGGTACTCATTCTAGAGATTAATGCAGAGTGTGTTGGCCATATATTTTGGTAAATCCCCTACGACTTCATTTCCTCCCTTGGGCATTATTTTAATGGAAAATGTAAATGACAATCTAAACTACATTTATAAATTATATATCAATCGTATCTACTAAGACCAAGCTTAATATTTAAGTCCCTCAAAGACTTCTGATTCCTAATTTGGATATTCATATATGCAAATGATATTAATTGGAAGTAAGGTATTCTTGTACGCGAACATGAGTTCAAAGATATGTTACTCAGGGTAGACTTACTGAAATTATGTTGAGGCCTTATATCGAAAACATTCATTCTTTATAAGGTTTTAGATAATCAAAATATCCAAGTAAAATAGTCTATTTATTAAAAATGTTTTTCTTTGATGATTTATTCTTTTATTTAGTAGTATAATAAATTATATATACTTTTTTAAAAAAGGTTTCTGTAAGGATTTCAAAACTATATCAGAAATTAAATCAAATACTAGCGCACGTTTTGAAATGTAGTACGACAAGAAGCAATTCAAAATAGGAAATACAACAAGGCTCTAAAGAAGTTGTTAAAAAGTATGTGATTGTCTTGAACGAATATTATTTTCAAAAGACACGATAGAGATTAGTGACGGGTTTATTAATTTAGAACAAGATTAAAAGATGAGAATAAAACTAAATTTTGGATACTGCCATGATTAATAGTAGCTAAAGTTTATCCCATGTATGCCTTTTACAGAAGGTCGTTCACACTTTATGGAATGGGGACATAAAGGTATGGTACAAAGAAAAACTTTTTCTTTGTAATGCCATACCAATTTTACTCCATTCCTCTTCAATCGTTTTCCAAAGACCTTTCAGTGTTCTTGGATGCCGTTTTCCTAAAGCTTGTTTTAATAAACCGAAAGCGCAGGAATCCATTGGAGAAGCGTCAGGTGATTTTTCAGGTATTCTATCAAACAGGTATTTCTATTTCCAGTTCTTTCCTTGCTAAATAAGTGGCAATTGACTTAAACGTGTGGCTAGGAGGCTTTGTCCGTATGAAGCTCAACTTTATCAATGTCTTTTCCACATTTAAGGCTGAAGTTTTTTTCAAAAATTGGTTCTGCTGATAGTAGAGTGAATTAATTTTGGCTTTACTTGAGACTTTTTTGATTTTTAATTTGTTATTGTAACAAAATCCTGCAACTATCATGAATTCCTTTGGGAAATTTTCTGTACACTGACGAAGCCATTTCGCACGATCATTCCCGTCAGTCGAGCAATAGAAAATTGATCTTCTTTTACTTTAGTCACTTAAATATACCCATGTCCCATCTAGTATTATCACAAATTTCCATTCTTCAGCAGCTGGGTGCTTTTTCATATAATTTTCTACAACGGGTTTTTTCTCTCAGCAATATATTTAGGCAAAAGCAGATGAGCTTTGTGTTTAAACATCTTTTTTTAAAAACTTTTTTTAAATTTCTTAGAGTCGGCATATTTTCTTTTAGGATCAGAAACATCACTTTCTTGATAGCGTTCCAACAGACTTAGGATGAGGTTTCGTGGTCATGTTTTCATTTTTACTAGCTAGACATTTTTTTTTCAAATTTAAAATATTATAATTTTTTAAATGAAACGAACGAGAGTTTTACATCGCTCTATAATTTGTCGATACGAATATTTCACCTCGAAAAGCGTAGTTACGCAACCGTCGAGACATCTAACAATTTTAGAATCCATTTTCGAAATAAACCTTTTATTTTATATATTCCAAACAAAAGAAAACGTTAGCAGATAATTACTCTAAAGTTTCCAAATTTTTCTTAAAATGTAAACAAGAAAATAAGTTAAAAAATAATTTCCATAAAGTGTGAAAAACCTTCTATATTCTTCTTATTATTAAAATGATACAAAAGATTTCTAGATGAATAATAATATCTCAAAAATTAGTTACGTACTAAGTTCAACCCCAGCGTCGATTATGAATTACAATTCGTTTCTCCAACTGAAAGAACAGGTTTAGAAAAATTACAAAAGATGCCAGCTAAAGCAACATGAGTTTAACACAACAAAAGATTATATATCAGAAAATAAATTAGCTAATCAGATGAATTAGAGTTACATGAATTTTATATTTAATAAAAGCAAACAATAATAATATAGAAGAGAATTTTCCACTTAAACAATAACTATAACTATTGCATTATTTAAATAATCAATTAAAATTTAGTTCAAAATAAAGGGAAAAATTAAATAGAACTAAATATTTTACTGTATGAAAAACTTTCCTTGCCTTATTTTCACTTCTCTATGGAAGGTCTTCGAATCTCAAATGAGTTTAAAGTTCATCAGCTCAAAGTTTTTCACACAATGATCTTGGCAACACTTGGCCTCATATTCAGTCACTGATTTCTTAACTGCGACTATTGTCCTCATCAATGTATATGCTTGGAGATTAAAATTAAGGCCTGCAAGGAAATTTACACTAATATTGACATTTTTCTTAATAATTAGATATGTCAAGCAATTGGCGCATGTTTATCACTTTTAATAGCTTGTTTTGATCAAAACTAAAAGAACTTTGAGACAAAAAAAAAGATTCTATGGACAGTTTCAGTCTTTTCATTTCTGCAAGAGAACTAGAAAAAAGAACATTCGAAGGTAATTTCTTTTTAACTTTTTGACACTTTCGGTGAAAATTGTATTTATTTTTCGAGGTAAAAGAAAGTTTTTAGGCAGAAACCTTTTTGCATTTTGTGCATCACTGGATGTGCGCAGTGATTTCCTCAAAGATATTATGTTTCTTTTTCAAGAAACTATTTTTCGAAATACATCAGTTTTGTCTCTGCTTTTAGGAAAGAAATTACTTTTACCTTTTTGCTTTTTCTCTCCTATGTAAAAAATACTGTTAGATACAGTTTTTATAATCCCTAGATGGATGCCACATTTTATTAGAAGTTAATAGTTGATTTTTTTTCTAACGAAGAAAAAGTTATAAGCGTGTGCGTAAAAAATTATTAGGGTTAGCAAGTTATCTTTTGAAGTATCGTATACGTTCCATGAAAAACTATCGTCATACGCATTAAATTTGTCCAAGCTCAGAGTCCTAACTTTGGTATACTATGAAAATGACGAAGATTTGGTGTCGGCACTGTCATTTGATATTGATTCAGAATGACGAGGATCGTTGCCAGTAGTCCTCGTTTCATTCTAAGTGAAAAGTTAATAAATAATCAATCAAAACAATAACGTTGAGACTTAGGACTTTGACAGCATTCTTAATTTTAGCAATGTCCATGTGAGCGCAATTGGAAGAATATACAATTATTGAAAGAATCATTGAATGAATTTAAAAAAAATTTAAATATTTTAAGGAAGAAAAAACTATTTAAGAATAGTCATTTAAGACTAGTCATATTTCAGGCTAGTAAATTTAAGGCTAGTCATTTAAGGCTAGTAAATTTAAGGCTAGTCATTTTTTATAGTAACAATTTTTCTTTAAGAAACGTAATGCGTGATTACGTCATTTTTGCATACCGTAAAATCCGGTGCACCTATACTTTTAAGCTGCATTTCTTAATTTTTATGTATATTCATCGTATAACACGCACCCCCTTTTTCACGAAGGAAAATGGAATGTCTGCATTGCTCTTGGTTTTTAGCTCATTTATTTGAGATATTATTTAAGGCTTTTGAAAAAGTATATAGTATACTTCTAGAACTAAAACAAATTAAGTTCGTATGGTACGTCATTTCTTTTAAATAACCAGTATTTCGATATATTTAGAAATCTAATTTATTTATGTTCATCTCTCTTCTTTTTTTATCTTTGAAGCTATAATTTTTATATCGATGCATAACGCAAAACCCGTAAAATTTTATCTCATTTTTTATGTTAAAAGTGCACGTTATACGCCGAATTTTACGGTGCAATGAAAATATTTAAGCTAAAAATTTAATTAGAATAATTTCTTTTAAAGAAAGAAAAGTTCCATTTAATATATATTTTAATTTTTACATTATTTTTCCTTAAGCATTGACATTTAAAAATTATTCTTTTCTTCATACTTGTTCATTGCATTATCACTTAATTCTAAATGTATTTTTATAATTCTTCTCATTTGTATAAAAATATTTACAATGTATTTTTTTTTTCAGTACTAGAAGAATAAAAAGATATTATGCTTTCAGCGTTAATGAAGCAGTCAAATAAAACATCACCGTTACAAATATTTCAGAAACACACGGTACTAAATTACTTTTTTTATGATTTATTCGATCATGGAATAAATTAAGCGGATTAAAAACTAAGCCGATTAATTCGATGAAGCGAGATGATTAATTTTGTCTCCTTTTTATTGTCAGTGTGTAACGGGCAGTAAAAACACGTTTTTGTATTGCTTAAGTCATTATCTTCTAATTGGATATCGAACGGTGTTATCGGTACCCCCTTTCCCTCTCCTATCCAATGAAATTAGTGAATTATTTTCTTGTTGCATTGCAATGGGTCTGTTAAGTCTTTTATTTTTTTATGTTAGATATTAATCTGTTGCTCACTACAAAATTTAATTTAAATTAAAATAGTTTCATTGTGTCTTTGTAGCTCATGTATTTGTTTTTCAAATATAGAATATTTTTATTCTAAAAAGAAGGATAAAGAAATGTGTTTCAATATGTGTGTGTGAGAAAGAATCCGACACATTGTTATTGTGTTAACGTTTCAAATAGTTTACGATTGTTTATCAATTTTTGAAATTAGAATAATTTCATTATTTTGTGTAGCTCATGCATTAATTTTTTAAACAAGCATTATTTTCATTCCTAAATAAGACTATAGAAATGTATTCGAATTCGTGAATCGACACTGGTATTGAGATAACATTTTGTGGCCGTACTTCGTGGTTTTGTGGTAATGGTTACTAACTCATGGCTGGTTTCGTCAAGTCGCAACAAAAGACTTGCAATGCTGAGAAGCTGCACGTTTTTCTACTTGCAGGCACAAAATCCCCTAATTAGTGCGATGCTGAAGTTTGGAATGTGTGATGCCAGTTCAGGTGTCGTCCTATGTACCTGCCTATGATTTAAAATCACGAATCCATCGCTAATAGTCTTCACAGTGCGACATAATTTAAAATAAACTGAGATTAGTGTTTTGAAACAATTGTTGAAATATAAAAGAATGTTTTGCAAAAAACTTTTATAACATGGATAAGATGCTTACTTGTATCTCCTGAAAGGATTAAAGAGAAAAGAGCAGTTACTTAATACGTTGAAGATATTTTCCAAGATTTTTCATTTGCGTATTATATTTTTAAAACTAATTCATTATTTATGAAAGACTAGGCATGAGTTGTAACATAAATCAAATTGAAAAATGATTCATTGATAATCTGACTAATTTGTTGATAGCTAAAACAATAGTTCCCTTGCGTCTGAAGAGTGTTCATAAAAAAAAGCTCAGTGCTTTCCGTTAGCACCGTCACCAATTACCACTAATTCCATTAGAGAGTTGCCATTTGTCATCAAGAACAAGAATGTAGAACAAGATGAGTACAAAGGGCCAAATGTGAAAAAATAATGAGTTCAAATACATTCATTAGCAAAGTAATTTGGCAGTCGTACATATAAATGAAAGCTACTAGAATGAGTGATGGTCCAATCTAAACATGCAGCATAAAACTTCAAGAATCCTTCAGAAATGGGGAAAAAAGTTAGCATTTATATTTTCTCACACAATGTTATGGTTGGTTTCAGTTCTTGCAAAAGTTCAGTTGATGTCGCCTCCTGGCACCACAGATAAATGAACCTAGCAGTTACATTTTTATTCTCAATCCTTCCCCCCCCCCACACACACACCACAGCATAGAAAGCAATATCAATTGGTTTGGCACATTATATTCCATGAGGATTCCGTGCAGAACATTCCCTTAACCCTATCAATAATACCACATAAATACTTAGAACACAAATTCGTTGAGTGATTCTGGAAACGTTTCACTCTGTGAACGATCCCTATATCTTCAAATAATTCTATAGCAGTTTCATCATGGTTTAGTGTTTGATAAATTGTACAGTCCACTACAATAACCAGCTTGTTTGTAGAAACTCTACGAAATAAATGAAAATAGAAACATCACATTAACGACTTACGATATTCTGCGTTATTGGCAGCTTTCGCATTTATTTTTGATTTTCGCAGAAGTAACGTAGGTGCGTTGATAATTCTTTTCTGGTTCAGTATTTTCAGATTTGCGGACCCGTAGACAGACGATTCAATTCTACTTTCAATTGACAATACCATCTCATTGAAATACGTTTTGCCTGATCATTTAAAATATAAAAGGCAACATTCTTAGGAATGTGTAAAAATGACAGCAAGAATAAAAGCCTTCAAGAGGCCTTTTACCTACTATTCACTGCTTTCTGTTTAATTTTGTACGAGAATATGGTTTTCTATCTAACATTATTTAGGAAATCTGTTCATAATATTTCACTGTTTTTTTTACTATATTGAAACAGTCTTAACAATCTAAAATAATGTACTAAAAATTTCTTCTCGGGATCTTTTTTTTAGCAAGGATGTTCAAGAATATGAATTCGTTTATTTGCAGTGCCGAAGTTTTTGTTCTGATAGTTAGATAAATACAAATTTTAAAAAAATAAAATTTTCATTTTTTTTTCGTAAATGAAACTATTGCTAACGGCTAACATATTTCAGGCTTGCATTGCATGTCAAACCTTTAATAAACACATTGCAATAATGAAAGTTGAAATTACTCTTGTCACACAAATACACGTATCCTTACAGTCCCAAGCAGAAGAAGCGCCCTCTAGTGTTTAACCGAGTTAAACACATACCAAGTGAGGAATGAATCTTGTCGCTGTGAAACTCCGTCCATGTTTTTGCATTTAATTTACATTTTTCGAATTTGTTGTGTCTGTGTGTAACTTAACTAAAATGATGAAAAATAATAAATAATTATTATTATTATTTAACATTAATAATAATACTACAATCCCGAATCTACCATATTTGATTTAATTTTTAACTTCCAAAGCCCTAATGTATATTTTTCATGCGATTATTTTATCAAACGGTTTTGTGACTAAATTTTTGAATCATAATATTTAACTAATATATTACAATTTCAATAGTTTGTAATGTCATATATGTAAAGCATTATAATTTTTGTTTGTTACAAATAGTTCAAATTTAATTTTATATTCAAAATTATGTATGTTTAATTATAATATGAACTTAAAAATTTATTTAAAAAAGTATTAAAGATTATTTTTTTAAACATCGAGTAAATTCTTAATTTGACACTTATTACTCATCTAAAAATACGATCACTGTAAATATCTTGACATTTTATATTCAGAGCTGTTACTTTAGTGTAAATGATATGGAAATCTAAAATTGTATACATTATGATGTAGCTTATTTGGTATCTTTTTTTGTCACATTTATCAGAAGAAATAGGATGGTCTCGAGATCACATAGTATTTTTTTTACCTCTTTCTCTTAAAATTTATCTTATTACTCTTCTTAATTTGATTTGGACTGTGTATTTAAATTTTATTTAAAAACGCAAATAGGGTTTGAAGAGAAAAGATTTAACCAGAAACTCTGATTCGGCGATATTTCTACTGCAGGCACCCTTTCATCATTCTAATAACTCTTAACTGTTTCCAGTCATCAACGAATTCCAACATTTTGGAACCATGATCTTGAAAAAAACGTATAAATGAATATATTTTTATTTTTTAATACCTAGTGTGTTGAATTTGTATATGGATATAAAATTGTTTTAAGAATATTATTACAAGAAAAATTATTTAAATACAATTTTTTGACAAAAAGAGGAAGAAAGAAAAATATTTTCCAAATATTTGCCTTTTGTATAAAATATTCGATAATAAAAATATTTTACATATATATAGCCAAGACTTCTCTACAAAAACTGATCTAAAAGTTTTGAAAAATTCACATTTTGTTCAGAATTACGCTAAAGTGAAATAATAACCGATGTTTCTTGTTAAATATGAAGAAAAAACTTTCTTAATATATGCACCATAAAATCTGGCATATATTGTGCACTTTTAACACAAAAAATATGATCGAAATTTACGGGTGAGCGTTATACGCCGGGTATAAAAATGAGAGTTTTAAAAATTAAAAAAAGAGACGAGCATAGAAAAAAATTAGACTTCTACATAGATAGAAATGCTGTTTATTTAAAAGAAATGACCTTCCTTGTGAACTTGACGACATAAAGTTATAGACGTATGCTATTTCTTTCTAACGCTTGGACCTTGAATTAATTTCAAAACATAAGAGAATTGGGCAGGTACATTTCAAGTCTCTTCTTAAAAAAAGAGTGAGCGTAATGCGGCGAATATACCTAAAAACTAAAAATTACAGCTTGAAAGTATAGGTGCGAGCTATACGCCGGATTTTACGGTATTTCAAAAGTCCTAGTTCAGTATTTATGACGAATTTTTATCAATGTATATAGGAAAAATATTATTATTATAGAATCATGTTTATCATTAATAAAGAATAGTTTAAAAATATGTCATTATATATATTTTATAATTATTTTATCAAACAATCGTGTTTTAAATTAGTTTTTACTGTAATAATATTTTTTAAAAATTTTATATGAATATTCTAATTTAACTTACACACTAAATATTAAAAAAAAAACTGTTTATTAATATGTCTTTGCAAGATCATTATTTCGAACGCAGTCAGTAACCTTAAACTTAAAGACAATTTAATTTTTCGTAATGATATCGTTTTTAATGTTATAATGATGCTAAAATGAAAAAATATATACTAAAAAGTTTTAAAAAACTCATATTTATATTAAAATAATTAGAATTCCATATTTCTCTCTAAAAATTTTTATATTTAACACTTAATAATATATGCTTTTTTTATTCAAATATTTCTAACTTATTTTGATAAAGTAATGAATTTAAACATACCATATTATAAAAGGGGAGCAACGAATTTAATTATCTAAAATATAAGCTCTGAATATTTCTGTAAAAATAAAAAGCATTAACTTTAAAAAAAAAACGTTTCTCCAAATGTTTCTACTTTAACGATGTATCTACATAAATAAAACATTAATGAAATACAAGCGGAAATTAATATTTTTCATTATTACTCTATGACAATTTTTTATTGTTTCCGAATTTTTATCTCTCCTTTTAAAGAAAATAATCGTTATTTTTGCTATGCTCACAAAAACTTTTAGTTTAATTAATTTTTGTCATTGCGAATTAAGAGCAGAGGAGAAAATGATAAATTTTCCTCTATAAAATGAACAGTTTTTTCATGCTGTAATACATTTTTAGTCGTTCACGCTTAATTAAGCTTTCGTCTTCATTTTCAATTGTATTACTTTTTATTAAATAATTTTTTGAGTAACTTCGAGGAAGATGCGAGAAATTAACGGTTATTCATGTATACTTAAAGTATACAAGATTGGTCAATGTAGCCACGATTAAAACATGAAATACATAAAGAGTATTAAACATTACTATATTTCTTAATTAAAATTTGAATGAAAAGACACAATTCTTATATTTTATGTGAAACTAATTTAAATAACTGGACGCAATTTTGTATTAAATATTTTTAATTAACAAAAAACTTCTTATAAAGACACACTAATTTTTAATACTGAAAAAAAAGTAAAATGTGTTATTCACATGTAAATATTGATTTTAAAAATTCAAATTCGGAATGTTTATATTTTGTATTGAGTTTGTTGTTATAGTTTATTTTTAGGAAGCTACTCGAGATGAAAATATTTAAAGTCAACGCTTTCTGTTTTGCATGGATTTTAATTACATTTTGAAAATAATGAATGTGTATCACAAGAATTATTTCTGATACTTTTTGAGTTATAACTTGGATGATGTATGTCTTTTATTAGATTATTGTGTAAGGGCTATATATAAAAGTAATTCTAAAGTACTTAAATGTGATATTTTAATATTATAATATTCTAATACAGGGTCGGCAACCTATGGGACGGGTGCCACATGTGGTACGCGGTGCAATTCTCAGTGACACTCGAAACTCTTCTACAAATTTGTCAATTGGTGAATGGATGGAGGGATGCTAATGAATTTGTAATGGACCTCATTTGAAAAACATCTTTAGAATTATGAACATTTACGAAATTATAAAAAAAATCTGAAACATAACTCTCAAGATAAATTTACAGTTATTTTGTTAATTATTGAATGTGATTGATGGAGATATTTAATTGCTTGCAGAGTGAAAATTGCATTTACCCTTCTTTCTTCTTTTGATTCCACATATCAAAGTAAAAAAAATCCTTCGTCATATGAAAAATATTTCGAGAACGCAAAGAAATTGCTTAACAAGTGCATCAGAATCGTATCAAATTGAAAGTCACATACATATTATACTACTGACTTTGTGATAGGAAATTTGATCACTAGCTTTGCATTAAAATTTTTATTTAACTGTAAGAAATGGAATTACTAATATTTTACTTTGCTTCCTAATTTAATAAATATGTTTATAAAAATACATAATATATGTACCATTTAGATTTTTTTTGAACAAATATACATATTTTATGTTAAGAAATAAGTTTAAATGATGCAAAATTAATAGAAGAAACTGTAAATATCTAAATTATTGACCTCTATCTTCTAACTCTGCATGCATTATCACAGGAATCGAGTTGTTTCAAAAATGTCCTGTTGTGTGGCGCGCTGGATCATTTTGGTAGATTGGTTTGGCCCGCCACAACTAAAAGGTTGCCGACCCCTGTTCTAATACATATAACTATTTTATTACCTTAACTTCCTTTACCTAATAACTAATTTAATTACTTGAATTTCTAAAAATGGAATATGAAAAAAAATCTTATGGAATATGAAAAAAAATCTTATTTTCATTAATAATATTCTAGTGTGAACAATTATCTTAAACTTTTTTTAATCATTGTCTTAATTACGTTTAATTGTTTGCTGCTGTCGCATGCCGTACTTTTTTTTTCTTTATAGAAACGGATACTTTTCTAAAATGTTTATCTGTTTATTTATTTTCCGTACTTTTTTGGTCCTTTAGTTTTCTCTCCAGCGTTCTCAAATTAGTTCCTGGAAATTGAGATATTATGACTTGTGATTGCATTTATCTTCATTTATATTTTTTGGACTTTCATTTTTGATTAATGTTTCTCCGCTTAATTTTTCATTCATAAAACTTTGGGTGCAATTTAAGTTGAAAAATTTCGGGTCATTACCCTAAGAATATCATTTTTAATGAGGCTAGATCATTTATTTTCCGTATTAATCAAATACTCTCAATTAAGTAAATTACTCGTTTCTGTTTCCTTTTTTTACTAATTATGTATGTATTTAAAAAGTATAAGAAATTCCAAATCAATTAAATATTCAATTCGAAATTATTCAGTTAACTTAATAAATTACTCTCATTTCAGCTTGGTTACAGCAAAAGATTGTTTATATTTTTAGAGCGATACCTGTTAATTTAAATATGCATAAATTCTTCCCAAATTTTCCCATTTCTCGATTGAAATATTCTTACGGAATGAGACAGAACTTTTCTGTAACCATGATTTAATAATTCTATTCTTTAGAATAACGCTTTTTACACTTCGAAAAACATGTTTATTAATACCTCTCTCACGTCATATTCTCTCTCTCTCTCTTTAAAATTCAGTGTTCTATGAATGACTTTTTATATGTGGTTTTGCCTATTTATTTATTAATTTATAATAAATTCTATTTAAAAGGATTTGTCTATTTTACTTTGATCATTATAATTAAACCTAGTTGAGGTATCTAACTGGGTTCGGACCATGATTTTAAAAAGACGTATAAAGGAATATTTTTTTATTTACTTACACCTGAACTAAAACATACGTATAGAATTGCTTTAAGAATATTATTGCATTAACAAATGATTTAAATACAAATTTTTTTAGGCAGAAAATGAAAGAAGAATGTCACATTTTCAAAAAATTTTTTTAATGAAAAATACTTTTATAAAGATATTTTGCCAATATATAACTAAATCTTCTGCACAATGCCCAAAATAATATTTTTAATATACATAATTTAGAGCTGGATTTATTCATATTTTAGTACATCACAGTACAAAAATTTTATCAAGAAAACACCGCTTATTACTTTTTTAATTGATAGTTACTCTGAAAATAATGTGAATTTTTTAAAAACGCCTAGATGAGACTCGGTAAAATATTAATGTATAGGCAAATATTAATATACTATGTATAGGCAAAATATTAATATTATAGAAATATTTTTCATAAAAGGAGAATGTTTTGAAAATATATAATTCTACTTTCACATTTCTGCCAAAAATTGCCTTTAAATAATTTTTTATGGTAATATTGTTCTTAAAAGAATTTAATGTGTATATTTTAAATTAGGTGACAATAAATATAAAAAAAATCATTTATGTGTTTTTTTTAAAATCCCAGAACCGAATAGTCGGATATCTTAAATGATTTTTCACAATATTTATTCACTCATGAGATGTGGCCAGTATTGTGGTTGGTGACGCTGAATACTATGCCGTAGGGCCTGGGTTCGAAACCGGGAGAAGGCATGAATGTTTGTAAATTTATAGTGCCTTTGCGGCATGGAGGTACTCAAAATAGCTGTCGAACCGCATGTCCTCTCGTGAGGTTACTGGAAGCGGAAGAGGTGTGGGAGGCCCCTGATCACCCCTAGCGCATTCGTCCTCAAAATTAGGGTTGAATCGAGCCAAAACGTACTGCGACCTGTATGGTGCTCAAAACTACGGCTAACGACAGACGTACATCTAGCCCTTTGATGCGATAAATTTCGTGACACTCGATCTAAAATCGTCAGGCAGGTGGGCTTAGTAACAACAACTCATAAAATGAATGGAAAAATAGCATTCATAATTGGAAAAAGCCTAATCATATGTGATACCTGAATTCGCAACTTTTATACATGAATTTTTATATTATCCAATTTTATAGCATTTTTGTTTTGTTTTATGTTAAAGTAATGGGAAGAAGCGTTGTGATGAAAGTTTAATTTAAAAATAACAGACATTAATTGTATTTCTTAAATCAAATTTTTTTTATTTCTTACTTTATTTTTCAACTGTTATTACTTACTGCTCAAGGACCAAGTTTTATTCATTAGTATATTATATAAAGGGTTCTTCTAAATACCTGAATTCATAAATTTACAAAACCGAGAAGGGATACACCCTAGCTTTTAACTAATGATAAATTTAAGATAATGATTTTATTAACATAATTTTTTATATATAAATAACAGTTTTCTTCGTACTCTAAATTATTTCTTTTCCTTTTTGACAACTATAAACTTTAACAACGAATGACAAAACAAATATTTCGCTATGAAAACGAAAGTATTTGTTTCTTAATAACTATGAAGTGTCAAACAGTCAGAAAATTTCCCCCGAAAGTTCTCTGGATAATTAAAAAGAATACTCCAATTCAAAACCCGGGAGGATATTACCTTCGCCAGAAATGACTATTGTGACGGAGAAGTTTCTATTTTTAGAATTCCCACCCCCTTTACGGAAAAGTAGTGGGAGGCAGGCGAAGTTCGGCGATGATTCGACAAGCCACAGGTTGTGCGCACTCTTTGATACGGTATAAAAGCCCCTGCACGCATACCGCTTGCCTCCTATTCTCCAATCGCCTCCAACGAATCCGGTGGGCAAGAAAAAGTTCCAAGAAGAACAGTTCGAATTTTTGCAGAAGGGGGAAAGGAAAGTTTAAAGGGGAACGTTTGCAGGAAGGAAAAACTATTTAGAAGTATTTTGTTGGTAAAGAGTTTCTCTCTTTGAGATCTTTCGGGAAAAGTTTTGCTGTTGTTCGAGTTTTGGAAAGAGCGTTCGACCATGGAAGTTTTTGCGTTACTTTTCTGCTTGGTGGTCTCGGCTTCAACGTCGCCAATGTCACAGGTACAAAAAAAAATATATTTTTGAGTTTTTAAATTTGAAATAATTGAATCAAGTAATTAAATTTTTCTCAACTATTGTTTCAGCATTTCTTTTGAGAAGAAGTTTTTTGTTTTAATCGAAATAACAGTGAACTTTTAGATCGGATTTAATTAAATTGGAATGCAATGATTAATTTAAGCAGTAGTTTATTTTAAGTATAAAACTTTTAAGTAATCTTTTTGGTGTAGAATCTTCTTAAAGAATTTAGTGTTTCTGAAATTGTACGCGAATTATAGATTTTAAGTATAATTGACATTAAAAAATTACGCAAAAAAGAATTATAATTATTTAATGTGTATATGCATACACATTTAAAATATGGAAAAGGAACAAATCTAATTAAATTGTTGTAAATATTAGATAAGTTATTTTCTCTTATAATATTATTAGAATATGTGCATATGTGTTCTGTGAATTACGTTTTAAATACTATAATGACTTACTTAAGGTGACTGACTACATTTGAAACCATGAAAAAGCATATAAATGAATGATTTTTGATATTTTGCGTCATGTGAGTTAGAATATACGTATAAAAAAATTTAAGAATATTGTTACAAAAAAAAATTATTTAAACGCAATTTTTTTGGCAAAAGAAGAAAGAATGGCATAGTTTCAACGCATTCTTGTTTCATTAAAAATACTTCAATAATAATAATCATTTGCCTATACTTAGACTTCTAGACCGAAAACTAAATTTTTTGAAACATTTACATTATTTTTAGAGTTAGGATAAATTTTGTAATAATAAAGGGTGATTTTTGTTGAAATTTCTCTTCTCTCACTATAATAAAATATATATAAATCCACTTCTGAATAATATATTTCAAAAATTTTAGTTCAATTCCCGATATAGAAGTCCTAACTCTCTAAATATAACCAAAATATTGTTATTATAGTAGAATTTTTCATAAGTTGAATGTTTTGAAAATATGCCATTCTTTCTTCACTTTTTACAAAAAAATTACATTTAAATAATTTTTTCTTTAACAATATTCTTAAAATAATTTTACATGCATATTCTAGTTCAAGTGGCACTAAATATCTAAAATGTTGCTCATTTATATGGTTTCGAACTCAGTCAGTTGCTAAAAAGATTTAAATATTTAACAATTTAATATTACATTTAAATGAAATTAACTTTTTCCTTATGGTAAAAAAAGAAAAAAAAATTATTAAGTTCGAAATTGAACTATCTTTTTTTCATTTATGAAAGCAAATTAATAAATAAAATAATTAAGTTAATTTCTTTTGTTTCTGTTTTTTTGGCATTCAAAAAAAATTTGACGTATATTTTTAAATAAGATATTTGTAACCTATTAAAATTAAATATGAATACTATTTATGAAAAACACTAAAGATGCCTACGTTTGGAATATTTAATTCAACATTTTATATCAATTTAAAATGAATATATAAATCTTACTCGGAAAATAGATTAGGAAAGAAACACTGATGTCACACACATACATCTATTTTTTTTCGAATATATTATTCTAATGTTATGTATTAATCTAATTCTTTATCAAATTGTTGAAAATCTCACAGTTTATGAACAATTTATACATTGATAACAAGAACAACTTGAAAATGCAGACAAGTTGATATTTATCGAATTGTAAAAAAAAAAAAAAAAAATGCTCAAAATATACGATGACTGCTATATTATTTTTAAAATGCTGCATCTTTGCTAATTAAATTATATATACGAGACTGAATTGTGTGCTAAATTTTTAACATACTTTTAATAAACCCATTTTCATTCATTTTTATTTCTTTTTTTCACAATACACTTTAGAAATCTGAAACAGATGATGTTTAATTTCAATTCTAAGATTGGCTGTCAAAAATTTTGTTTATTTTTAAAGAGGTATTAAAATGTAGCAGAAAGACATATGTAACAATATATGTTGAAGCAATGAATTTGGGAATGATTGCAATTTTTTTACGTAAAGAAAATATAATGCATGTATTGCTGTTATTTTACCATTTCGATTGAAATGTAATGGAACGATAAGTTTCATTGACGAATGGAAACTCGAAAATAAATTCCAAGAAATAATAGATTAAAATAATTTATTTATAAGGAAATTATTAAGCTTAAAGCTATACTTTCAACGAAAACGATATTATCGATAAATTTCATGAGTATAATATCAATTAGTATAATATTTTACTTTTTCAAAATTCCCTAAAAAAATTCCGGGGGAAAAATATCTCAGAGCTGTAATTATGATTTTTTTAAAAAATAAAAATATTTAAAATTTACCGCTATATAAGCCCCTTTTTACCTTAGAAAAACGCATTTAAGCTTACGGTTCAGTAACAACGTTTAAGTTTAGGAAATAAGAAAAAAGATGTCAGAATAAAATGGGCATGAAATAGCTTATGCAGGGAACTATGAAAGTAATTTTCAAAGCCCGCAGGAAATAAAAAATTATTCATCCCATTTACTTTAGAAATATCCTAGAAAACGATATTCATATCAAGAAACTGGAAAACTTAGGTGAAATTTCCCGCTAGAATGATTGTCTTAGAACATTTAGACAACAATTTGGCGTTTATGTAACTTGAAACAAAAAGCACGCAGCTCCGATTTTTTTTATTTCGAATTCCTTAGAAGACAAGAATGCTTAATTTTGTTTCAAATTGTAAAACATATACTTTTTCTCTTTCTATACATTGAATTTATACTGAAACAAAATATCCTGAAAAACGTCTAATATGCATTAATTTAATTTTATAAATATATATAATTTAATTTAAAAATAAGGCGTAATACGACACCTTCATATATTCTTAGATAACTGGGTTTTTTTAATCATAATAAAAAACATTTATTTCCTTTTGCAATTGTTTCCAGAAAAAAAGCATTTGAAATTGCATCACATTTATTTTCTGTAAGTCACTATATTATTTGCCTACCTTAAACTATCTAATCCTAATCTAACTCAAAATTTACTAATTTAGCTAATTCTAACGTAATTTTTACAGATGTAAGGTTTTCTGTCGTTATGTAGATATTGTAAGTGAGGGAGAGTGAGAATTATATTAATGTTCCACTCTGTAAAGCTACACAATGACTGTTGGCGACGAACCTCATAATTTTGAACCATGGTCAAGTTACCAAAGCTGGCACCCCGTCTCTTAACTTACACACCACACCAACAGGAGAATGTTTGAAATTTGACAGTCACGATGAAGGCACGGTGGACCTTCAGCACTTCTAGGCTCGAACTCACGAGAAAAAATTGAAGGTAACAATAATCCAAATTTTGATATCAATAGGATTTTAAAAATAGTCTTTTCAGCAAAGCTGTAAGGCTGCCGAACCTAAGTGGTTATGGCTACGGACTCGCGTGGACGGTATGCCATGAGTTCGAGCCTTCGGCAGTGAAGATCCGCTAATGTACTTTAAAACTGACGAGGCTCAAACTTCTTCCTTTGTCGTGGAGTGGAAATACGGAGAAAGTGGGGCGTGATCTCAGAAATTAGACCGTCCTAGGTGGGATTCGAACCCATTTAGATTAGAAGTCCAATACGCTACCCATTATTCTACAGGAACACAAAGAGCGATTTTCCTTTTTGTATAAGGTTTTGAACTATTGTTTTTGTTTGTTTCTAATTATTAATTAATTAATTAATTAATATTTGAAAAAAATGTATTAATATCAATTGTCTACTGCAAGTTTTAAAAAAATGTATTTGAATTTGAGTTGGGGAATGAAAAGTATTTTATTAACGATTCTATATATATATATATATATAGGAAGAGTGTGAACTAGTAGTAGGAATTGAGTAATCAATATTTTACGTATTAAATAATTAAAACTATCTTCTTTTGACATCTATTCAGATAAGTTACGCAGAACATTTTTCTTTTGTTACATAAACATTTACCTAAAATTTTAAGTTTAAATTTTTAAAATTAAATCTCACTTATAAACTGTAATCAGTCATAGGCATAATAACATTAAGTTGTTATCTCTCTCTCTCTCTCTCTTATTTTTGTTGATTAAATTAATGTCATTTTAGTAGGAGAAAGACACTAAAAAAAGTTATCTTCCAAATCTTATCTTTACTTGATAAAATAAAAATTAAATTTTAAAGTACGCTTTTTAATAATATATTGAACAGTTACTGATTTGGTAACCAATCCGAACCTAACAAATTAATATGTCACTTTAAGCGACAGCAACAAGATTGCAACTTGTTAAACTATAAGTGACATACACGCGTAATGACGGGAAAAAAGATGATGACCTTAAGGATAAATTCTATTTTTAAACCCCAATTTATAACTTTAAAAGACATATCTAGCCCCGAGAATGTTATGGATGTGTCAAATACATCATTAACTTTTTTATCTTTCTTCTAATTACTTAAAAACCTTAATTAATTCAACGTCCTTCAGATGTATTTATTTTTATTTATTTTTCTGTAAAAAAATTAAGGAAGAATAAATCAACCAAATAAATTTCCTGATGGGGAATTTAAATTCGCGATGACAGAATAAAAGACTATTTTTATGTAGATGTTAGAAATATGTGATTTTATTACTATTTTATTACAGGTATCGTGTTTTAAGACATCCATGTCAATTAATGTCTTAATTTCCCAACTTTATATATATCTATGTATTTCTAAACGTCAAATTTTTCTTATTTCACCATTACTGTCTTAAATCGTGTATTGTGTTTGACATATTTTTTTTCCAATTCCTATAAAAAAGATTATTTTAAGAACTTACACAGCGTTACTCAGATTTGACAGAGCTAAGTTTCTCCTTACAACCACCTGCGAAATTTCTAAAAATAACAATTATTTTACTTCGTTTTATGGCCCTATAATCCTTACCTTTAAAATTCCCTAGCTGAGTGAATGTAGGGATTCTTCTACTTCTTTTCTCAAACTGTACTTGTAGTGTAGATATTGGAGGGAAAATGGCAACTCTTCCCTTAAAATATGTTAATAAATTAGTATATACTCAGTTATTTCTCTTAATTTTTTTTTATTAGCATTACTTATATTTTAATGGTTTCAATGAATGATGTACATTTTAGGATCATTATTTTAAAAAATAAACTCTTTTTTTTTCCCTTTCCTTTACCGAGATATCCAAAATCATGCATATTTCAAATTAATATTTTTTTGCTTTGACGCTTTTATAATATTTAAACACAGAGTAAATTCAAATGATTCTCTTAATTTTATAATCAGTGCCTATACTAAAATGTGCTCCTTTCATATGTAAGAGTATAATTAATTACATGAGAAATATACGAAACTAATACTTTGTTTCATTTTATTATCATACTTTTCTTTTACTAATTTAAATAATCATCTTTTGTTAAAATAGTAAAAAGAATTATTTTCAAAATGAGAAAGTTTTTTTTTTAAAGAAAACTATTAACACTTCGTAAATGAATGGAGATTATCTATAGTGATTTTAATATATACTGTAAAGTACTTTAGACATTTTTTATAAAGTATAATTATTCTATGCGCTAAATCTTTAATGTACAGTGTTTCGCAAATGATTTAAAATGAGCAGGTAAAATAAAACAAATAAGTCCTTGAGGTTTTTTTTTTTTTTTTTGCCTTAGAATTTTGTTTTAATTTGCCACGAAAAAAAATTATTACATAAGCCTTTATTTTATTTATTTTAAATCTGTAACATTTGTAAAATGAAAAAGGGTAGAACAAAACACACGAACAGGAATTTTTAATCAAATAAAACTGCTGAAAAATTCAGCCAAGATATTATTTTTAGTACATGCTTAGTTGATTTTTAAAGGTTCTCTTTTGCATTATGTTCCTGTTTATATTTACAAATTTCTGAAATGAAATTATTTGAGCCATATTAGTACAATTCGTGGCGTAGGATGGCTACAAATGGAACCAATAGGAAAAAATAAACTTTCGAATTTCATTAGACTTCGATTTAAAATAACATTTATTAATTTTCCATCAATAAATATAGACGTTACTAAAACATTTCCTAGACATTTTTTTAAAAAATAATGTATAGATATGGTATAATTATACCAATAAATTTATATGAATCATTAAAAATGTGTTGCAGAAATTTTCTTTGTCAGTGACGATTATATTTAGTTTATCAAATAAACACAGTGTCTCAAACTATAACAGCGTTTGAAGTGTTACCAAAATTGAGGCAACTTCAAACAGAGCAAATAATTTTAAGCTTTTTGACACGTTAGTCCCATCAAAAATTATAGTTACACAGACTTGTTTTTCGTTTTGATGTAGAAATTTGAGAATTTGTTTCAAAAATTTTAGGTTTTCTGTTGATTTAATGATTTAAAGTCTTTATAAAAAAGGCTAATAATTTTATACCGCAGTCTGGTTTTTTTGTTTGCACTTTAGTTTTTATTTAAATTATTGAATTATTTTATTATTTTTAATTCAATTATTTATAAATATACTTAACTATGTCCTATGAATTTTTTGTTTACTTACAATTGTTTGTATTGATGCATTTTATGAGTGATTTAAAACAGCTCTTCAAATATAGAGCACTATCGAGATTTTCTAATACGGAGAAAGGAGAAAGTAGAAAGTTTAATCTAACTCACATAAATATTTTCTCTAAAGCCATTGCAAAAATTAAAAAGTCGTCTTTTATTAATTCAATTATTAAATTTTTTATATTTGTGATGCATATTTTTGCATAATTGAGTGTACATTTTTTGTAAAATTAATAAATTAGATTTATCTATAAGCTAAAAATCTAACTGAATTTCTATCTACAAATATATAGGGAAGCAAGTCTTTTTACTACACATCTTAAGTTGTTTCTTAAATCGCGTTTTCCTTACATTTGTTGAAATTTTCCAAGAAACACTGAAATAAAATATTCAAATAAATTGTTCAGTACTACTTAACAAGATCAGTGTAACAGCGAAAGAAATATGCCTTCTAGTTGTATTTTAAATAATTAGATCACTGATCTCTTGGTAGATAACATATGACTTGTATATTTTTTTAAAACTGTGCATCCCCAAATATTTTTTAAAAAATCAATTGTCTGTTTTTGTTTAGTTTTGTATTTTTTAAATGATTTTAATTAAAAATCATTATCAATACATGTGTGAAAATTATATTATCTGCTATAAACTTACAAAAATTTTACGAACTTGTAATCCGTTATGAAGTTACAGTTTAATATCATGACAAATGTATCGTTCATTTGCATTAGGGTGTCGTATTTGAGTCATGAAAACATTTTCTGAAAATGAAAAAATTAAGGTATCCGACTACCCTAAAATTGTGAATTTTGCCAAAAATTGACAAGTTTTTTTAGAATTTTATTTTAAAGGCCATCTTATTAGGTTTATAAAAATTCCAAGTTTATTATTTTCCGTTCGCCAGAACAAAAACACAAGTGTTTTTGTAAAAGCAGATGCCATTACTTTAAGCAAGATGTCATACTTTGAAACGTGTTTTACTCGAAATGGGTTTTTTTGAAAATGTACTAATGAAGACAGAGATTGCTAAAAAAGTTTTAAAAATAATTAACTGTGAAACTTTTTTGTATGTTTTGTATAATAGTAAAAGTGTTTTAACCTTCAGATTTATCAACTACTGTTTTATTACAAAGTTTGCAGTCCACTATGAAAATATAATCATTGTTAAATTAAGCAATTTCATATAATAACTAAGATAAAGTGCTCTAGTTTTCGTAAAAATTAAAATATCCCTTATTCTGAAGGTCATTTCAAAAATTAATATCATAGGAACACAGCAAAATTTTATCATATTTATTAATTAATCCCGTTTTATTAATAATAATTTCTTTTTCGCTTCTTAATTTTAGCATATTTTTCTTAAAATGTACTAAACAAATTTAAAAACCACAAAAGAATCCGCATATCTCTATTTTTATGAAAAATAGAGATTACCTTAGTTACCTTAATGCGGTAATTAAGGTAATAGAGAGAGAAAAGGATGGGGAGGCAGCTATTGGTGACAGACCTTATTTCTTTTTTTCGCATTAAATTACCTTAATGCGGGAGAAATCAGATTGACTTTTCCTGATACTCAAGTATCATACATTCAATAGTAATAAGTTTTCGTGTGGCCCCGTAGCCTAGTGGTTATGGTGACAAAATCATGGTGGCTGGTCATTTGAGCCCTAGTCTACCAAATACCCGCCATGTAGAAGGTTTGCAAATGGTAAATCTGTCTGACATGGGTCAAAGTCCTCGTGTTGGCGTGGTGGGGAAGTTAGGAGAGTTAAATGCTAGCTCACAGTTGTCATCCTTGGGATTTTCTCGTGACTCAAGTTTAAAAGGTCCGTCACCAATAGCTGCCCCCCCCTCCTCCTTTTCTCTCTCTTTATTTTTGTATTTATTTTTTACTGCTGATTTCTTCCTTTATGTATCTAATAAAAAATGTGGGAGAAGATCTTTAAAAAAATAATCCTCCTTCCAGTGCTGAATCATTTCTTTTTCTTTAAACTGAAGGACCAATTAAGAGAAAAAAATATCGATAGGAAGGGATGGCATCAACTGAAAATATGATTCGAAAGAAACATTTTATAATAATTACTTATATTTCCTGGCTTTTTTTCCCCTTGTAGTCTGTATAGTGCATTTGTATTGGATAATTTTATTATTTTTATGTATTTGTAAGAAAGTTGGAATCTATGTGTATATTCTTTATTCCATCTCTTATACCACTTATGTTTTCTTTTATTATTATATTTGCTTTGTATATTTGTATTATGTTCACGTACACGTATGTATATCGTGCAGTTACCTTTAAATTTGTATTCTGTTATTTTACTGTCTTCTGCAGTTTAAAATGTAAACTTTGATTTTTTTTCTATAAAGACTGGACGTGAGGGTGGTTATTTCCTGAGGGATCGGTTTGAAGCTCTAAACCCTCTTCTGGTGAGCTCGATTCCTTTTGGCATTCCTCCGATAGCTCTCTTGTTGCTTTGTAGTGCGACGTTAATTAATACTCAGAAAGTTCTCATTGTTGTAAACCAGGAATTTTTAAACTATTTTTAAACCATTGTTATAAGCCAGAAACCATTTTTCTTTCCAATCATAGTTAAATTTGCCGATTCTTTTTTTTTTATATTCGAAACAACTACTTACACTATTACATTCCAAATGCTTTCAATAAAATATATTTGAAAATTCATTTTTAGTCTCTAGTTTCCATATTAGCAAGATTGATAAAGGTATCTTAAAATATTATTATTTTTTTTAAAATGTATCATTGCCTTTTATTTAATTTAATTATGTGATTATATCGTTAAAATAATTTACCCGATCAATTATTATTCAAGACTTTATTTTAGGGAAAAAATAACCAATTTAAGGCATTGGCTGTCTAAACATTGAAGGAAATCAATTGTACACATAGTTATATATCTTCATTAACATGTACTTTTTGATGTTATTAAGTTTTTTGAAGTATATCCCTTTTGGGGGTGAGGGAGAGGCTCTTCTAACACTCCCTGCATATAGCCGCATTCCTTATCTTTTAATTTACGAAAAGACAAAGCCGTTGACTACACAGAAGTGGGGTCAATAGCATTAAGCTGTCCAATGAGTCGTAAAATAGTCTCCTGATCTGCTGGTGTCATAGTTCTAATGCGGTATTAACTTTTTTATTGCTTCTGATAACGAGGCTATAAAATTGAGATAAAAGCCGAGTTCCAAAGGATTTTGATTTCTTTGCTGAAGTCCTCGTAACTATTTTTGAAAACTTCGTCAATTCCTTGGAGATAGCTTAAGAACATAAATGAATATATTTATTATCTAAGAATACATAATAAAAGATAGATATTTAGATTTTTTATCATTCAAGAAAGTTTTATTTTATTATAAGAACTTGGTGGCAATAAATTGGAAAAATTTCTATTTCTTTGATGCATCTGGAGGTATCGCAAACTTAAAAACTAATGCATGATTATGAATCGCTGAAACTTTTAGAATCTTTTAAAGCAAATATAATACAACGTTGAATAAGAATATAAAAAAGGGGGAAAATATGTCAAACAAGGAAAAAGTACATTTTCTTTCTATACTTTTTAAAAAATACTGAATCAAAACTAATATATTTGGGAGAGGGGGTTAAAGCGATGCTGAGTCTCATATTTTATTATAGTTTTTATTCGGAAATTTGTTAAATTTTATTCCATAAATAGAAAGATATATTCTTATTTCAGCATTTTCAGTAAAACTTGAAATAAAAGTCGGTGATGCATTATTACGTGCTTAACATGTGGCAACAGGTCTAATTGAAAATACCAGATTGTATTAGATAATCTATTAGAAATATGAATGATTAAATCTTAAATTCCTTAAAATATACGAATCAATATACTCGTATATTGATTGCCTTTTAAATGTTTCGAACGACAATTTATACTGAAAAGCAATTGATGTAAAGGGATAACATTAATTCTGACTGCAAAGAAAACATTTCTCTATTATATTACTGATTCAATATAGTAATTTTAATTCGCTGTCCTCGGCCCTAATTCGATAAACTATTACGCAAAAAAATATTTCAACTTGTGCGTGTGTCTATATAAATTATATTCCAAATTATTCTACAATTAAATAAATCACATTTTTTAGTCTCGCGCTACTTCATTAGTTATAACGATTGGTACTTATTTGCAGTTGCCAAAAACTCAAATATTATTTTAACAGAAAGCATCATACAGCTACTAGATGGTATATACTCGTTCTTCGTACGGGTGAATTGAAAAATTAAACAATACAGATTGAAGGATAAAGAAGTTTTAATGAGTTAATTTTGAGTAAATTGCAAATTAAACAAAAAAAAAGAATGTTTATTGCATATCTAAGCAGAGCAAAAAAACAATATTTGTTAAATTTTAAGTATGTAGATCTAATAGCAGATAAAAAAGGATTTTTTTTTTATTTATAACACCCCGTAACTGTCTTTTTAGTCGATGTTTTTAAACACCTTTCTAAGCAGATCTCTGCTCAGCAAAAGCAACCTATTGTTGCAAATTTTGTGTAACGCTTAAAATAGAGTAAATAATTTATATCCAGATGTATAATACATTAATATTACTTTCTGCTGTATTTATTTTATGTTAAAATTGTAACATTTGCCAGTAATGCCGTTCCTTACATTGTAACGGCGTTCCAATGGAAACATAGCAAAATGTTAGCGGTACAGCCAAGTGGGCATCATTTTTGGCGGCCATGTTGTCAATTTGGCGATGGATTGAACGGTACAGAAGTTGATATGCTGTAGCGCCACCTGGTAGGGAGCTGCAAAAAAGAGGATATCACAAAACCCTTCTCCCCCCCAAAAATACATATGCATGCCAATTTTCATACTGATCGGTTGAACAGTATTGGAGTAACGTGAGGTCATACATACAAACATCCATTTATATATATATATATATACATAGATTTTACTTAAAAGTTATAAACCATCGTATCTGACCATACGAGTATAAGCTAACACACACATACAAAATTGCTATGTACAATGATTCCTTTTTGCAATTCGTGAATGAATTTACATGTGATTTTATTTCTCATAATTTTGTAGTTCTATACACGTAAATACTTTAAAAATCGAGTGTAATTCTTTATATATTGAGATGCATTTAAAATAGTTAAAATAACTCTTTAAGTTCACTGAAATTCTATTCAATAGTATTTTAATGCAAGTGTTTAGATTACAAAATTTGCATAGAGTGATCTGCATTTGAAATATTTATATATTCAAGCCAAGGTACTAATACTTTTGCGAAAGTTCTGAAAATCACTTAATTCTGAATTTAAATTAGCTTAAATATTCAGAAATCTATAATTTGAGTTCTTCTGCATTAAGCCGATGATTTCAAATGAATTTCTAATAACAATCTTAGAACTGCAATTGAAATTACTGCATAATTACTTCCAGATGACTATTGGTATAAATTTAATTGGATTTTTATATAGATAAATCGATATAATATAAATGAATAATATTTTATTTTCCTGTTGTTTCTAACTCTTGGAGGAATTTGGATTGAATTCATTTTCGAACTTAATTGATTTGAATGTATTTTTAACAATGAATTTCCATTTAAGTTTCTAGTATAATATACATAGATTAAATGTATCCATAAGATTTAATCATATATCATTGTAAGTTTTATTCATGACAATGAAAATCTACATATACAACATGAATTGAAATCCAGAAGAATTGAATCGTTGCTTGCAATATAACTATTCCTACATTTATAAAATGGTGTTAATGCTTCTATTCAAATATTCTATTCGAAAATTATCCATGCTGAACATACATGGTTGGAAAAATATTTATGTGAATTCTGTAATATGTCAGAATAGTAATCCACTAAGGGAAATATGTAGGGGAAAATACCCGAATAATATAAAGACTAACATATAAAACGAGGAAAAAATACTGGAAATTTATAAGCATTTTAATAATATAAGGAAATCAAAATGCTTACGAAAGTTAAAATCGAAAAGTTTTCAAGCGTAGGTAATAACTGTCCACATTTATTGTTTTGTATGTTTTCTCAAGCATGAAACAATCTAACGGGATTAACTCCTTCCATACAAAAATTTTCCAAATCCAATCTTTTAAATATTTTTAACTGCCATTGCTCCCATTTAAATGAAAGTAGAGGCATTTAAAAAAAACGTTCTGTCAATAAATATTTGTGAAAAAGATACTGTAGACGAATTCGAGATTAACAGCGGGGAAAAAAACTCCATCTAAGTTAAAAATTTAAGCAAATATTTACTGTCTTCTTATAACTTTATCCGTTTTTAAATATTTATAGAGATGGTGCTTTCATGGAATAGTATGACAAAATTGATATGACAGTTTTTTTCTTTACTTTGTATTTAAAAATAATTCTGCAAATTTTTCAATTTTACTATCCAACTTCCGTTAAGCTATTTAATTTAAAACATATTATAAGCTAAGGTATACATATTAATGTCTACGTTAAATTATATGCTAAATATATAACCCTGCAACTATCAATCATATTTAAATGTAATACTACGTCATATTTCAGTAGTTAATCCGAGCCTTATTAGTAAAATAATGCACCTTAAAATAATAGTCATAATCATCTGTTACATTGGTATAGTTAAGCGAAGTTATTATATTTGCTCATTAAAAATCATCTAAAATATAAAGTAAATTTCTATGCGATGTATTGCAAATAATCGTCTTAACCCCAGTTACGATCTTTTAAAAAATAATAATAACACACAGACATTAAACGTGGTAAAATCATATACAAAGATTATAACAGTGGTATGGAAAATTAGGCGTGTTGGAAATAGCTTTAAAGTATTGTGTTTGTTTTTTGTCCATTTTGTTTCATAAGCAAAGCTAAAAGAATCTGAAATATCAAATCAGTTAAAAAGCAGTTATCAATTATATAGTAAAAGCAAGCGATTTAACTAAACTTATATACAGGGGAATTTTTTTTTAAAACTTGCACAGTGCTCAACGCCACATGTAGCTCAATGCAACAACCGCAATGGCATCAAACTTGATCAACAGACAAATAATGACGTCGAAAAAACAATTTAGTGCAGTTCTTCTTAAACTTTCAATATTTTCGACCCAATTTTCAGTCATAATTTTCTTTGTACCCTCCCCCATCTAACTACTAACAATATATTGAATTCAATAATATTGTACTTTGACGACAATTATAAAGAACAGTATTAAATTTTTTATATATGACAAGCCCATGGGTCACTGATATAATTGCTTTAACTTGTTCTTAACTTGGTATTGTTAAATTAATTATAAAATATGTTGTTCAATTCAGATACATTTATAAATATATTGTATCATGTTAAATGCGTATTTTATTTTATTATGTCAGAATGTATTTTGTTTTGCTTCCTTTCAGTAAATTAATAATATTTTTATAAATAATGTTTTATTTTCGGCTTTTTGATATGCTCGCCCTCCCTCGTTCGGTTATCATGCCCCCCCCCCCTAAGAAGCGCGTGCCACAGTTTGAGAAAACTGATTTAGAGTCAAAATCGCCGAGAGAAGAGTGTTTTTGAAATATTACTAAAAAAAATATATATAAAAAAAAGAACAACACATTTTTAGAAAATCACAGTAAAATGTTAAATTCCATTCATTACTTTCACTTTCCCGAAGAGGAACTTGACCACATTAAATATGATTGCCGTCCTCAGTAACTGCACCGTGCATTCTCTGCACTACATTGCCTACTGCCGAAAGCAATATCAAGGAATATTCCACTCTCTTTGGGATATATGTGCCTACAATGGTTCCTCATGATCCCCCGATGATTACAGTTTCAACATCTGTGTTATCAGCTCTTCTTACATTGGTTTATGTCCTCTGCTTGGGTGATTGTCAGTGGCTCTGTTTCTTCGAATTTTTCAACTATCCCTCTCAAAGCATTAAGCGATAAAACCTCCTTACATAGTTTCTGTAGGGGTTTTAAGCTCATGAAGAGCTATGGATGATTGAGATAGCGAAGCATTACCAATAATGCGCGTTCTGGTAGTGCAAGTCACATATTCACTTTTTAGCTGAGAATACTGTTCTCTGGACCTGTTAACAAGTTTTTATAGCCCAAGGCATTGGCGTGGTTGTCGCATATAAAACATTAATTTTTTTCGATTTTGCTTTAATGCCCGTACTTAATGCTGATTTTTGGTTTGGTAAGCTGCAACAGGGCCATAAATACCCCCTCCTCGGTAATTTTCGAAACTATTTATTAATTTATATTTTACTTTTTATGTTATTGTTACCGTTAGAGTGTAGAATTCAGTTGTTTCATAGAACAACTAGGTATTTTATGAAACAGCTAGCCAAGTCAGTTAAAGTACTAAATAGATGTACTAATGATGTAAAGTACTAATTTCATTTCATACTTAACCTGGTTATTCCATGAAATAACTAGTTATTCTATGAAATAGTTAATGATAGACCGTTAAAGTGAAATATAAATAACTTCAAAGTTGTTTTATAAATTAATTGATCTTAAATTGCTTAAATCTCTCGAAAAATACATTTGATTCCTATTGAGGATGATTAATTAAAAAATAATAAGGAAAAGCAGAAGATATAATTTATTATTGCTTATATAGTTAGCCTTAGATAAACAGAAAGGGAAAAAAAGAATATGTTGCACAAAAATAGTTATATATTTAAATATTATAAAAAAATACATGCTCGGAAGAGAAACTGTTGCATCATAAAAAAATTGTGTGAACTTTTTCAAACAGAAAAATGTAAGAGAATTTAAATTTAAATTTTTTGAAATATCTTTATTTTACCTTTCATTATTTATTAGAGCAAGGATGGTTGTGGTTACACTTTGAATTGCGCTTCAAAATTAACTAAAAGCCACTGTAACCGGTTCAAAGAACTTCTGAATGCCGTATTTCATTAACGATCAAGTAATCGTTATTCTATAGAATACTCAGTTAAAGAGTAGAATTCAATAATTTTATATACTTTAACTGACTTGTCTAGTTATTTCATGAAATACCTAGCTATTCTATGAAATAACGGATTTCACACTTTAACGGTAACATTATCATAAGCATCATACCAAGCTTGGTGCCAATGCGATAGTTAGAACGAGCGACAGGTGGTTTGTATCAGTTTAAAAAGATACATCCTGTGTGTGTATATTATAGCTACATAATATCTACCAAACATTTATAAGAAAATATAAAATTAATTCCCCTGAAGGTATTATAACAGCTATTTTATGTTCTGAAAAGTGATGCGATGAGGATTTCATACATTACCAAAAGCACTTTTCCTTTTTCATTTAATCTAAATTTTTTATTACTCTAATTTTTGAAGAATTAGTTATTCATTTTTGTATTTAAACCATTGATTCAATGGAATGTTTTCAAATTAATAAAAAAGCTTTTAGAAACTCATTACATACTACATCTGGTATTGATACAGGGAGTTATGATACACTCCATCTTCAATCATATATCAATTTAACAGCCATTTAGTTTTTTCTAAGAAATGAGTATAACTTATAACATCTCAATCTACTCAAGAGGCAGTCGTCAAGAGAAGAAAAAATATTTTTCTTTTGCTTTACACTGTCTGCACTCTATCATTTCATTCCTTCTGACAAGTAATATTATTTTTAGAGTTGACACACTGTGACGGTTTCAGTAAAAAAAATTCTCTGTTTCCCTCTGGCTGTCGCAAGTCTTCAGAAAGTTCTTCGTCCAGATGTCCATGACAAGAATGTCAGCAAAAAGAGAAAATATTTGTTCTGTCATAACAAGGGGTGAAATCCCTCTCTGTATCTTATTTCAACTTGTTGCTTCCTCTTTGAAGACTGAATAAAAAATATTTTATTAATAATATCTTTGTACAATTAATATTTATGTCAACAATACTAGGCCAATTTTCTTACGGGAAAATATAACATAATTGATTTATTTGATATATTTAAGCGATCGCAAAGAGTGTTTTCAAAACTCCTGTTAGTCTTAATATTGTATAAGATATGTTATAAATTAATATAAATGTCGAGCTACCAAAAATATTCTAAAACTGGATGCGAGTATTAATTAACTTTAATGTTAATTAACTTATTTTCATCTATAATTCATTTTGGAAAATCTTTGCTTGGAATTCAGTATTTTAATTTAAGCAAAATTCAAAAATTTAAATTTCTAGCATAGTTTAAAACAACATATGAAATTAATTATTTTATTAAAGTGGAAACCGTAAAAGTCAAGTAGACATCTAGGAATGTGGAATGTTAGTCACTTTCTATTGATGTGTGGCCATTTCTGGATCATTTGAACTACTTCTTTTGTGCTACTCCCACAGGCGTACCAAGTTCTGAGTAGACCCTATATCGAAATTCCTTGAATGCCCTTTTCTTAGAGTTCTTAAAATTTTACGATTTTTTTGCACTCATATGTTGGGGTCCCGTTTCGTTGTTGACTGATACGGCGGTAGCTACACTCCTGTTTACTCTTATAGCATTGTCTCCAAACACCTGCAGAATATTACGAATTATTTTGTTTTACTCGCCAAATTGTTGACAAAATTTGATGCTATATCGTTGTTTAACTCGTTTGCTCATCTTGAGAAATCAAAAAAGGACAAACATTTATAATAACACCTCATTTAGAAGACAGAGAATAGAGACTGAAATACTCGAATGTGGGGAAAAAAATATTCAAGCGTGTGCATTAAAATTCTTCCTTCGACTACGCTGAGTGGTACCACCTTGGCGTATGTACATGTTGTCTCCGAATGTCGTGTACCAGCTCGGAGAGAAGGCAGGGAACATCAGGAAGAGCAATAATTACATAGGAAAGCATGGGTGGAAACGTAACCCTAACTAGATATAGAGACACAATGACAGTAAGGCCACAACACATAATGTGGTGTAAAACATTTTATTACACAAAAAGCAATAGTATAAAAATGGCATAAAAGCATCACAGGAGGTGTTTGAAATTGCGGCTATTGGCATGTATGCACGCACAACGACACGACACGCATTGGAGGACATGTTCGAAAATACCCAGCGTTTTCAAACCATATCAGTAATAATAGACATTCGTGCCGCCAGGTCCAAGTCAATTTCCGTTGGCTAGAAAGTAGATGAGGTGAATATTCGCCAACTTGGCGTTCGTATAACGATTTATATTCATCACACCCTGTCCATGTCTGAAATGAGTAAATCGCATTGCCGAAATTTAGAGCTTGCCTACAGCGCCACCTATCACTTTACGCCCATGCTTTTCTATGTAATGGCTCATCATGACGTTCTCTACCTTTCTTCTAAGTCTTTACATGGTATTCGGAAACATCCTGTATATATATATATATATATATATATATATATATATTTTTATATATATATATATATCACACACATATAGTATATACATAATACACACACACACATATATATATATATACATAAATCACGGTCAGAGGGATTTCAGACAGCAGCCCTATGCTGGAAACAAAAGGCAACAAAATATACGTTAGATGATATGCAATTTTATTTTCATTAATTTAATTTAAATTTCGTAACAATAAAATAATTCTCCGGAACATCTTAAATTTAGTGAAGAAGCTCCTAGCGAACATTTGACCATCGAAGTTTTTAGTTTTCCTTTGGAAAAAACGTGTTCTAGTTCTCATTCCAAAAAATAGTAATGTATTTGCAAAAAGATTACGAATAAGGTATTTCGAAAAATCATATGCTCACTGATCTAAGAACCGTAAATTCGCTCGACGTACTTCTTAATGGAATTACGAATTCAATAACTTCCCTGAATAAATATTAACTTAGCTGAAAACATTCAAAAGAGAAGAGAAAGTTTTTATGAAAAACACACTGTTGACATTTAATCACATGTTGTTAGCTTAATAATTTTTCCCTTTTTATTCATATTGCCAATTCTAATCAAAACTTTTATTTCTTATCTAAACCAACTTGAAAATTATAATAAATACTTTATTACGGATATTTAAATTCAATATCAAACCTTCACTATTAAGTAACGGTATTATGATAGTAAATTTGGGTGACAGAGTTATATGTATATATTATAAGATGTATATCACATGCCTTAATATACATATTAAATTAATACACCAATATCATGCGCATATTAAAATTTCAGAATTGAATTATCCTAGATATTACTGTAGCAAATTAGTTTATCAAAATAGTTAGCATGTTAAAATATTTCTCTCTGTGTTATTTTAACATATAAAAGTATAGTTAAAATCAATATATTTTTATTGAATATGTATGCTTTTTTTGTGTGCTTCGTTAAATTAGTGGTTTTTTATCTTTATGTAATATCATGAGTATTAAAACATCAACTGTTCTCTAGTGCAAATATTTTAACTTCCTAATTATATATAGGCTAAATATTTTTACTTGATTTATATGGTTTTTCGTCTCGTTTCAACATTAACACTAATTTGATCACTTATTTTTAAATTTTTAAACACTTATTTTAATATGCTTATTTGATCTTCGCCACCTCTTTTTAATATAAGATGTGGCAAAAAATGAATACTGATCATTTCATTCAAGTTTTTACATCATACGTATTGTATTAAAATAATAAAATAAGGTGAAGTGTTTTATTAGTTTGTTTCACAAAAATTGCACTGAAGCAATTCCAAAAAATCTGCGAAATATTCACAATCAAGATATCATGAATTATATGAAATATATTGCAGGGGATACAAATAAGTTTCCATGGCCTGACAAAAGAAGGCTCTACCAGTAAGCTATGGCTGAAACTTTCAAATGTAAAACGTCATATGTAAGGACGTCTGGCAACACCATATCCTTTAAGTATTAGCGATTTTGTATCAACATTACATAATTTTTTTCCATGCAAAAACGATGAGTTTTGAGCAGAATAAGTATATTTTGCGAGAATTCCTTCTTTAATTTGAAGAAATCAGTTTCTGAGGCATACCAATTGATTATAGAAGCATATGATGAGGCTGTTTTGAGTAAGGGAGTTTAAAGGCTTAAGAACAATGAGTTTGACATTCAAGGCAAAGAACAAAGAGGATGATTATTGGATGAAATTTTTGCCAAACACGTAAAGAATATTAGGATTAGAATTGACTCAACAAGCAATTTCGCATCGTTTAAAATCGTTTGGAATGATTCAGAGGAAAGGAAATTAAGTTCCTTACGAGCTGAAGCCGAGAAACTTTTAATGTTAATCTTGCACATGTGAAAAATGCTGAATGCCAGACATAAACGAAGAAGTTTTTTTAACACACTTTAATTAGCTTCACTTATATGTAACGGAATCTTTGAACTCGATTTTTACCCACTTTAAAAAGTCAGATTAATTCGAAGTTTTGTACAATTGTTAAGGACCAATGACAGTACAATAATTTGATAAATTTGTACTATTGTCCTGATCAGGATCATCAAGATTAATGATTTCTCATTTCCAGATTTGGCGTCTAATTCTAGATCCCATTTCCAGATTTGACGATTAATTTTAGATTTGCCTACACAAAGGATTACAACCCTAAAGTGAAAACGCTCATGGTTAATACAAATACAACAAATAGATAACGATCTACACTAAAAGCGTGTTTTTCTTAGTTTTTTAAACTATCATTTATTTTTTAATCGTTTCGTCACTAGTGATGAAAAATGGATTCGATAAAATAACTCAAAAACGAAAAAATGACGTGGACTACGTGTGGTCATGCCTCAACAGCCGGATATTCGTAGGAAAAAACTCGCGTTATGTATTTGAGAGGGGGGATTAGGCTGATGCCATGAATTATGAGTGGCTCAAACCAAACGAACCAGTACTGGAGCTCTCTACCGAACTCAGTTGAATAAAAGCCGAACACTCAAGAAAAGATGCATCTACTACTATTCCAATCATGACAAAATTATTGTCCTGCGTGACAATGCTCCTCCACATGTTGTATCGCTGGTCCAAACCTTATTGGGTACACTCAATTTGAAAACCCTGCCCCATCCACCGTATTCATCAGATGTTTCCCCTTCCACTTTATTACTTGTTCCGATCGATGACATTCGGTCTATAAGTAGTACTTCACATCATTCGAAGATACCAAAAATTGTGTCGATTTGTGAATAGCCTCAAAAAATGAAGCGTTCTTCCAACCTGGTATCCGTATGTGGTCAGAAAGCTGGAAAAAAGTAGCAATAGACAGTACATTTAATAAAATATAGTGTACCACAGTGCTTCTAAATCTTTCAATGCTGGCGACTCAATTTTCAATTAGTATTTTCATCACCCCACCCCCGAATACCATTACAATGCATTGAATGCTATAATAATTATTATTTTTTTATCTTTTTCTTTAGTATGTTTTTTGTGACAATATATTTTGATAGATTGTGAATTATTGTTGTTGTGTATTTATTTATTTCTGTAATACAGTGATTCTCAAACATTCAATATTGGTGACTCAATTTTCAATCAATATTTTCATCCCCCCCATGCAATGATAAAGCATTAAAAGTTATAATAATGTATTTTGATGCTATATATACTGTACGAATATAATTATAAACTTTACAAATTAACAATATAAGTATATTAAATTCTGTATATGTAACAGTTTTTAGTAACAAATATTTTAAGTTATTTTTAAATTAGAAAAATTATTATGTTACTTTTTATATTTCAGAATGTATTTCGTTTTGTTTCCTTTGAGCAAATTAATATTTTTTTAAAATAATGCTTTATTTTTGACTTCTCAACATGCTCGCTCCCTTTTGGGGGGGAGGGCGCTCCCAACAGTTTGAGAAACGCTGGTGTACCGTTCTTTTACAATAAATGCTCAGGTTTAATTAAAAAAATAACAAAGGTGAAAACTTATTTGAACTCCTTTTGAATGCTTGAAAATAATTGATAAATTGCAAAATTGCAATGTAATATTGCGTAAAGGGCATAAAAACTATAGCAAAAAATTTATGTAAATGCTACAGAGAAAATTAAAATGAAACAAATCAATAATAAATATACGACTTACTGACACTTCAAATATTTTAGAGCTGTAATTGGACGCTTAGAAAGTACATTTTACTCTGATATTGTCAATTAACACATTTTGTTAATTTAAAAAAACTGATAATCAGTTATAAGGAAGGTTTTGTGAAAGGTGTTTAGTTTCTAATAGTTTAATTAAGATGTTGAATATATATTCATATTAGAATTTGTTCCATTTCAATGCTTTATTATTTATGCAATGGGGTTTTTCTTTGAAAAAATCACTTAAAATACCAATGAAAAAAATGCCTTTCAATGCATATTTAATGCTTTTTTTTAAAAGCAGAACATTTCTTATATATAGTATTTTACTTCTATCTCAGATTTCGATAGCATTGGAAATATTTAACATCCAAAATATACCCAAAGTAAAACGTGATTACATTGTGCTTTCATCCGAAAGCCTTTTTTTTTCGCTTTCTTTCTCACAGTTATATTTCTCATTCAGGTCCATCTCCACAATCGACTTTTTCTTTGCAGATGTACCTGTTACTCTTTGCATATCGATTCAAGGAAGATTTTTAGAGCTGTTAGCGGGTTCCGGAAAAAAGTGATTTACATTTCACTTGAAAAGGAAATGACTTTGATATATATTTTTATCTTTTTATTTTTCCGGAATTCAGGCTTGAAATTCGATGATCCACGATACATGTTGTCACTAGGTTGTCAAAGGGGGAAAATGATATTTTGAAGACAAGTACAAACTCAGCCTCCGCTTTAAATCACCTGGTGATATTTTTTTCCTGAAAATAAAAATAATAAAAAAGGGGATTTTCTCTATAGAACTTTTGTAAAGGTTTAGAAACATGATTACTTTCTTTTTTTTCTTATTCGATTATTTCTTTGCGGGAGTTATTTACAAGTAAAAATTTTAATTAATTCGGAAAAATATCTGTTTTCCTTTTGGAAAAAAAATAAAATATTTTAGATGGCAAAAGATGTTATACAATTATTCAATCGAAATTTAGTGTACTTTTCAAATTAATGACATAAAATGCTTGTATTTTTTATATACCATTTTTATATGACATACTTTTTAAGCTGATATTTTAAAAATCTTAAATTAAGAAGATATTTTTTATTAACAAAAATATATTTTAAACTTCCTACTCATTAAAAGCGATTGAATATGTATTGTATAGAACTCTGATATGTGTTATATGAACTCTGATATGTATTATACGAACACTGATATGTATTACATGGAACACCGATATGTGTTACATGGAACACTGGTAAGTATTACATACACTGCTATTCATATTATATGCATTTCGACAAGTATTACATACACTGAAGAACATTTGAGTTAGACATTTCTATCTCTATCGAGTCATTATACATTTGCCTGTTCATGGCACTGATTTGTATCGGCATGAACTAAACGAGACATCTAAAACTTTGAAAATCTATACAAAACTACTATCTCTCATATTTTTCTAAGATTCGATGAATGGAAGTCATAGAATCTAACATTGGTGACCCGAATGTGACTAATGAAACTGATATCAGGTGATCCAAATATTGAAGAGAAGTCATATCTGTGCAGAATTCGTCGAACTGTTCTGATATTATTGGAGAGTGAATAATAGGTTCTTAGTGGAATGATAAAAACATTCTCAAAAATGAATACATTTTAGCTAAGGATATCGTGGTAATGTTGATCTGTGAGGATGTATCACATGTTCCAAAAGTCCCATTTTAGGTAATGCAAATAGTCCCGAAAAAGAATTTGCTTGTGAGAAGGTTCCATCTTTTCATATATATTTGCACCTTGCCATCGCCCCATATCAGAGGCAGTTGGACCACTGATCGTCAGACTTTTGCCTCTATACACAGGGGGTGATAAAAAAAAGGTATATATACTTTGTTGAAGTAAAACGCACATATTATTTATTACAGTGAAAAAATATGGCAAAGTACCGGAGCCGCAAAGCTGGCTCTCTGGTGATGGTAGGACATTGATGCGGTGAAGGAAACATATCTCAGGAGGATTACTTGTGACATCTCTCAGAGTAGTTAAAGGAATTCTTGACTAGACGTATCAATTTTATAGCGCTGTTCCTCTGGTGTGCGTGGTTTCTTGCTCTACACTACTTTCGTGAGGTAACCCCATACGTAAAAGTCAAGTGGGGTTAAATCAGGTGAACATGCAGGGTACTCAATGAGACCCCTTCGTCCAATCCAATGATTCGGGGAAACGTTATCCAGATAGGCACGCATATCTGTTGGGTAGTGGGAGGGAGCGTTGTAAATACCAACTTATACAACTTAAACCTATAGCCAATACGAACTCAAACTTATAGCATTATCGTATTACTAGTCTTAAAGTGTGTATACATTTTTTATCACCTTTGTATATTTTAAATAAATCATGTCTGCTAAAAATATTAATTGGAATACTACAATGACCGTTACTTCAGGACGGGAGCACCCCTCACGGTAGTGCAAGGATATGCATATAAATTACTCTTTATTACCATAGTTTTCTTATTTCACTGACAAACTTAGTTCTCTCTTGAAAGATTGTCGACTAGAGCTCGATACCTTGATTCCTCCCATTCCTGACAACATTTTTCAACATTTCTAGCATCTAATCACAGCTTTTCTGTGCTTTTATTAATCTTTACGTTCTATGGCATATGTTCATCAGAAGTAGTCTTATGTATGTTTCGCTTTCTATCAGTTTTGAAAATACGGATCTACTCAAATGATTCACTGTGTTGAGGGGCCCGATATACACCAAATATGTCAAGGCTAAATATCCTCCCGTTGGTGTGGTACTTAAGATAGGAAGGTGTCGTTCTCGCTACTGAATAATGGTTCAAAATTTTGAGGTCTTTCGCCTTTCACCCTGGTGTTATTTTATTGTGCTACATTATTCTACCTCTCACTCAAGAGAGTCTTAATCGCGGTCGTTTCTGCAGGGGAGAGGTGTCCTTAACACGGGTGCGTATGTATGCAGATGGTTCTATAAAAATTTAATTTTCTTGTTTCATTGACAAACTTGATTCTTCTCTCCCGAAAGTCCGCCAACCTCTTGTCTACAATATAAACTTTGACTCATCATTTTAGACAATATTTTTCAACATGTCTAGGATCCAATGGTGTGCTCATATTAATCTTTGTGTCTTGTGTTGTGTGGTCAACAAAGGTAACCTTATTTATGTTTTGCTTCCTGTGTTTTTTCTACGGATCTACTAGAGTGATTCCATTAAGTGAGCAAATAAAACTTACATTACCATTTATAAAATCCGTTGAAAAAATTATGCTTTCAAATATTGTTATGATTACTCTCATCGTAGGAAAGGAGTTTAAAATGCGGTAAATTAGCATTTTTATTTTCTCATTAAAAAGTCTGGAAATATTTAAATATTCTAAAATAGCCGGAAACGTAAGCAAACTTTGTCTTTCCTTCGCATTAATTTCATTTCATACATAATTTTCCAGAAATTAAAATTTTGAATAGATGGACTGTGTTTACTTTTAATTTGAGCTATATTTAGAAATAATGCACTGAACAACCAAAGTTTTACAGACTTTTAATGAAATTTAAAGAAATAGCAAACCAAATAAATGTAAGTAATTAGCTTAGTTATAACGATTTATCATTCTCCCACAATATTCTAATTATGTTTTTTAGAAGTGAAATCGCATTCATCACATTAAAATATTTCTTGTCATAAAATATGAAAGCTCTTTTATTCATCTGAAGTAATAAAATATAATGCATTGAAGTGTAAAATTTAAAAAAAATGGTGAAATTGCTTTGTTTAATTTTGATGTAGATCATTTAATTACAGTTACATTCGACTCTCGATGATTTGAAGTTGGAAAGACCAATGAAAAACTTTGAACTATCAAGAGTTCAAATTATCAAGAAGGGTAGGAAAAAACTCCCAAAATACATGAAGAGAAATTTTTCTAACACATTTAAATTTGAAACTATGCAATTAAACAACTATTGCATATATATATAGAATTATTTTAGAGCATTTTTAAAGTACATGTTATACAGTACAAATTTTTTATATAAATATTATACAGAACTGGTGACAACAGATGTGGTTGGTCTATGTTCACTTGAAGAAGAAAAGCAATAAATGTGTCTTTTCACCTGAGAAACTGGAAAACACTAAAAAGGTTTAGCACAAAAATAGTCATCAAAGGGGCTACGTTACAGATGGAGACCCGCAAAGAGAATACAACACAAAACTTGTAAGCTCCAACCTATTTGCTACAGGACTGTACATGATAGTGAGTGTTCGAATGGTCGAGAGTTTTGTAAGATAGCTTCAAATTGCCGCGTGTTGTAGTCTGGCTAGTCACAGAGTTTTCTTCGAAATATTGAGTGTACCAAAACATATTGTCTTAGTTCGAAATATCAAGAGAGTTTTTCTAGGGACTGAGCATATACTTCGAATTAGCATGAGGTTCGTATTATCGAAGGTTTGAATTAGCGAGAGTCGACTGTATATCTTTTTTTATACTTTTTTTCACTTTTACAATGTTCAAAAAGGTGATTATAATTAAAGTCTCACTTTCAAACTGCTGTAAAAAAACCACTGGTCAGAATAACTTCAAATTTGAAATAAAAATAATTGAAGTAGAGGCAAACAGTTTGGCATAAGTAGAAAGTCACAAAACGTATCAACAGATGACCCAGTAATTTGGCAAGTGAATTTGGTTACATGTGATATTTTTTTCAATCGAATGACGACCGCTTCGGCATGATTTGCACATTAAATCTGCTCAATATGCATGATTGTTTCATTTCTTTGACGGAAAAATTACTTCTAAGTCATCTAATTGTTGTGGCAACGTTGGGGGAAAGCCTATCCACCATGGTAAGGTTTCCCATCCACCTACATTGGATGGGAAAATCAAACTGATAGGTTCTACCAATTCTATAAGTTCGGTACTATCTATTGATAAACTTAGAAATTTTTGTTTTATGTCATGCCATTTCTCCCTTCTTCAAGTACATTCAGTTCAAATTTGAAGTCATTATGACCCGTAGTTCTTTTTTAATAGAATTTTGAAAGTGGGACTTGAATTATAATCACCCCGTACGTCAATGTATTGAAATATATTAATTATTTGAGCCGAATAATTAATCCAACATAAAATTATAAAATACTTAGTTGACGAATATCCATTTGAGTTTCAACACAATAAAAAATCGATAAATATATATTAATCTCTTGTATTTGAGAATATATTCCATCACGAAGGATTTTTTTTAAAAAAATTCTTTATAAGAATGTCACTTAACATAGAATTATATTTTTCTCATTTCTTAGGAATCCGCATTCTTTTTTTTCTAACAAGTTGTTAAACATTAAGTTTTCTCATCACCAGCCTTCAAAACTCCCTCACACAATGAATTTTAAATGAGCATGTAGCAGTGATATGAAGTGTTGCAGACAATTTGATCCGGATACACTCGCGTTGGATCAAATTGTCTGCAACATTTCTTGCCACTATTACGATGGGTATCCTCACACTTGGGTCCCCCTTGAGTGGCAGAGTACAAATACTAAATATTATATGTGCTTCAGGGAGTGTAAGACTACCCAGACACTAAAAGAACGTTTATTTATTCTGAATACTCTTTTTATGCATCTTTTACCTTTGGGTGTTGCATTTTTGTGCTTGGAAAAGAACTACTAACACTATTTGTCTGTTTCCCGAGAAAAATAAACTAGTTTGTGAAGTATCTAGTACACTTTTAACGTCTCTCTCTCTCTTCCATTAGATGGTTTTTCGGTAGTTTTACATAACATTAGATTTTACTGAATATTTTACTGGATGTGTGATAAATCTTCCATTTCATTTCAGGATCTTAGATAAGATTCCTTATTGTGAAGACTTGTGTTTTCATACCATCGACTTTTGGATTTCGTGGGAAGGGGGGGGGGTATTTTTTTTTTTAAATTCTTCTGAAAGTGTTTTTTTTTATTAGATATAAATGTTATCAACTAAATTAAAACAATGTCTCATTTTTCTTAAAAATAGAATATTAAGAAGTGTGGAAAATTTATTCGATGGTCTGCGTTGTTTAACGTTATACATTATATTTATGTAACTCCTTATTCTAAAATTTTGTCTGCGCTGTATAGCATGTTTAGAATATTTTATTTATACACTTTAAAATTGAAATTTTGCTTCAAGTTTAATTATTTAATCTTTTTTTATCATTTCATGTTTCGTCACTTAATGTAACACTAAATATACTTATTTAAATGTTCATGTTTAAAGGAGTTACTAAAATATATAATATTCAGTCGATACACGTATCTGTTAATAAACAAATGCTCCTCAACATCTTATGGCAGTGCTTCTCAGACTTTCAATATTTTTGTGACCCAATTTTTAAACATAATTTTCATCGCCCCCCTCTGTCCATACAATAACACTGCATTGAATTGAATAATAATATATGTTGACGCTAAACCTACAATATGAATTTAACAATAAACCATAGAATGATCAAGATAGGTATTGAATTCTGTGTATAATTTTATGTATGACAAGCCAATGAGAAGTTCACTGGTAATTATCAAACTTGTTCTTAACTTAGTATTATTAAACTAATTATCAAATAAATTGTACTGTACTGATACATTAATAAGTGTATTACTTCAGTGCAAATGAGTATTTTATTCTTTTTTATGTCAGAATGTACTTTGTTTGCTTCGTTTCACTAAATTAATAATTATTTAGAATAATCTTTTGTTTTCGACTTTTCAATATGCTCACACCCCTCATGTAGGGATATCAAGCCCCCTTAGGGAGCACGCCCCACAGTTTAAGAAGCGCTGTCTCATGGAGAAAAAAAATGTGACTTGTAAGATAAACTAACGTAATAAATTGCTTTTTGAAGGTCATTTCTAGCTAATTTAATTTTATATATTTCTATTAATTTTATATAATTTTTTGTTGATCATGTGATTAGTAGGTACCCTCTTGAGCATCTAAAGTTTTATATAAATCTAAGTAAAATTCTCAATTCAACCCCGGAAAACACTCTAGGATTACTGATACACAAGACTTGCGAGTGAGACTTTTTTCACATTTGTAACACTTACAAACATTTAAGGACAAAGGAGGATTTTGCGTCTACATATATATCCAAAAAACTTCCATTTCTCTTAACTCTTTCCCCCGTAAATATAGTAGCGAAAAGTGATAATTCGAATAGTTTTGTGTGCGATTTCTTATTTGTTTACCATGTGACTTTCAAACTGTAATGCTGCTGAATCAGTGGAACAACACACGCCATCTACAGGCAAAAAAGAATGATTCCTCTCCTTTATGAACGTGCTGCATATCTATATCTTTTCTTTCGAAATCCTTCCTATATATATATATATTTCTTTTTCTGTTTTCATTTGTCTCCACATTATATTAAAATGTTATTTTGCTTAAAAATGTAATTATTTTCTTGCTTAATGAGTTCTTGTTTGCACGGCTATTAATTTACAGTCTAATGACCAACTAGTGAATAAAAATTTAGTTAGTAGTCACATTAGAGTAGAGACACACACTGAGGAAAAACTTCCCCACCCGTTAACTATACGGGACAAACTAATCTCTATTGTAACTTATAGCGTACTGAATTGAAGATGGTTAAGTCGACCTTTTCCCGTAACCCGACTACCAACCAGATGAGAGTAGAAATTCGAGCCATTCTTAGATTTGAGTGTTAAGTGAAATATTTCACGGTGTGTGTGAGAGAGAGACAATCCCTCGAAGCGAACTCTCCAGGGTTAACAAGTATAGAAAATATTTCTGAGAACTACAACCATCAATTTGCCATTCTTGGAGAACAGAGAATAGTTCTCACAGCTTTCTTTTATTTTCTTCCTCAAATTCTTGTGTAATTTTATGTCAGAATAAAATTTAGTTTTGTTAGACATTTGAAGAAAAAAAAAATTTCATTTTGGGATCCGAATTTTTTGTAGTGTCTATGAGTTTTTCCAATCACCACGCGCCATGATCTCGGGTGGATAAACTGATTCGAACCCGACCTTTTTGTGAATTTAGAGTTTTGTAGTTGTCAACAGCTGCAATGTAGATTAAACTAACTTAGCACGTGTATTTAAGGAGACCGATGTTGGTCAAGAGATGATCGTCGGTTTCAGACGAAATGATTGGGCTCTTTGACTGAAGGCATATGAGATATGTGCGACTGGTTTGTTGCTTAGTATTTTTTTAAAGATGTTTCGATTTTATAAGAAGTTAGAAAATTGAAGGAGGGGTTCGAATCAATTAACCAAAGTCTGGTTATATTATATTTTGATGATTATATTTTTTAACTTAATGTTTTAAATTGCTCCAGTGGCGAGCAGATTCACTTGGCTTATTTAAAGAATAAAAATATATGTTTTAAAGAAACTGCTTTCTTACTATGCCTCCTCGACATAAAATTTCGCTGCCAAGCTTTGCCTACGTTAGTTCACCATGAAGAATGATATCAAGTTTCCCTGACATTTTTCACTTGAATGAAGATAGATGTGAAAGAAATTTCGTAAAAATCAATAAGCTAAACTATTTTAAAAAGGCATACAAAAGCAGACTGAGTTTTATGATAAATAAATATTTCAAGAGGAATTTTGGAGGGGAAAGGTAAATTTTTCTAGAATATCGTCAAATTAACCCCTTAACTGGTTTGACCGTACACCGTCGTACGGGCTACTGAAAGATGGCCTCAACCAATTTGCCCGTACGATGTACTGGCATTGTTATGTTTTCTTTCTTTCATTTGCCCAATTTTTAATTCTGATAGTGAGATTTTTAGTGCTAGTGTTTTAAGAGATGCATTTTGTTCATGGAACTGAAATACTTCTTATTCGATATTTTTTTTGTGATGATGGTGAGAAATTTTCTTTGAATTCAGGAATTTAAATTCTTGAAAGTATTTTATAAAGAACAGGAAATGGGGAATTTGTTGCTTGAAAAGAAATGAAAATGGAAATATAATCCACAAAAAAAGCCGCCTATATTATCTCTGTCGCCAATGCAATGTAAGACGCAGTATTGCACGATACTGCAAATTGTGTGTTCATACACATGCACACACACCTACAAAGTCCTCAAGCGTTTGAAAAAGGTGTACGAAAATAAGATATTTTTGAAAGCATGAGAGAAATTATTTTTAAATATATGAAACATTCTTCTTAGCAGACAGAGTAAAATTTAGACTTTATAAAAAGCGAACATTCTGAGGTTTTTGTGCTCTACAATTATGAAACAAAAATAGTGTGAGAATTTTAAAATTGAAAATTAAAATGAAATTCTTTATTTTCACATTCTGTTGAGTATTATTCTTAGTTATGTGCAATCAAAAATTTCCCCGCTTTATTTTAACATTTTGGGCACAAAAAAAAATTGATCGCTTAAGCGGTTAAGGATATCATGAATCCAAACAAATAATAATAATAAAGAAAGACATTCAGACTAAGCATAAGAAAAAAGGACAAAAACTCAATAAATACTTTGAAATTAAGAAAACGAATGAATATACGTAAAGACAAATCATTGATTGGTTGTTTTTTCAACTCCTCCCTATACTTGAAAACAACACAAGAACCATTAGATTTGCAACTTTGAACCACGTTCGAATGGTGAAAACGACATCTATAAGCTAGAACCGTACTTTCAAAATTCCACGTCATGCCTACGATTCATAACTGAAATAATATCGAGTACTAACTGGATGATTACTCGAGCTTGTAAGCCCACCTATTCATAAACCAAGTTTAACTAAATCTCTAAAGAAGTGTATTTTGGAATTATTTATTTTTCTGATCTGGGACATTGACGGGAGACTGTTAAGTTTACTATTCAAACTTGTTTCTATTTTTTTCGGTGCCTGTGGAGAACGTCTACTATTGACTATTTACGTCCACTCTGTTAAAGGGACTTCATATCGAATAGTAATCAATGATAACAACTGTGTATTGATGCACATATATACTAAAATGATCTAAGCTTATCGTAATTCATAGATGTGATCATTGGCATTATTGTCGTTATATGTGAAGTCTTTCAGATGCTTAGCTGTATTAAATTCACACTTCTGAAATTATATGTCCTTATTAAGATCTGAATTTTTCATTTATTTCTATAATTTACAAAACACTTAAGTTTAACTTTCATATAACTTTACTTTAAATTAATTTTAAATGTCAGACTAATAGTTCAAAGAACAATTAACTTAATAGCAAGCAGACTAATTCATAACGGAGTTTTTTATTGGACTCGGAAGGGTAGGTTGATGGTTTTTCTGTATCGAAGTGGACAGCTAACTACAACAAAAACGTCGTCTACTTTTTGAAGGGTTATACAGGCCTTCAAATGGACGTCCCCACTCGTAAGCCGATACGTTGAAAGTCCCTCAGTCCACTGCCAGCGAACTGTTACGGTCAGTGTAAACTATCCTGAATATTTCAGATATCAACCAGGACCATTATCCATCAGTTAAGAGCTAGAAATTTGGCACTCTCTAAATAGATTGTTATTGATCCTACAGTACAAACATGTCTGTTTTCAATACTATCGGCCTAAATCTGCATGCATCACGGACTGACACAGAGTCTTGTTTTAGAAGAGAGTCACGCTTTTATTTATCTAATGATAATCCCTGTGTTCGAGTGTGGCACCTCTGTGGTGTCAGGCCCAATAAAGCTTGACCTGTAAAATTCCACCATGTGACATAATTGTGTGGAGAACCATCGCTTACAGTAGTAAGTCATGCAAGGTTAGTATGCTGGGCAACTAACGATACCTCGATGACGTGCTGCAGCAAAACACAATTCCCTTCCTTCTTTGAGTGTCCAATGAACTTGGACACTCAAAAAACTCACTAGCTTCCAACAGAATAATCAAGGGACGCACTATGCACGCATCAGATAATGTTCTATTCAAAATTTACAAGTGGTTTCTTGACCACAATTCCCTCCTGATTGCTCACCAATCGAACACGTCTGGGATGGGTTTGGAAGGATATTGCGTGCTCTGATACAATCATTTTCAGAAGACGAAGGTGGCAAATGGTTGACAGGGATTTAATATCTCTCCTTCAGGATACCACCTGTACTTTTATTGACTCTGTATTAGCAGGATATTGCTAGACGTATCGTCATCCATGATGTTTCTATTTCATACTGAACTAACATTGATCTATCGCTGTTTTAAAATAAACCGTATCATTTTATCTTTATTTGCTGAGTTTCTTCGCTTTCTACTCACTTCTTTTTGGTGTTGTATTTTCAATGCAATAATGTGCATAACTGTATAAAACAGTTGTAGTTTCATATTGAATTTTGTTTAAAAATTGCTTTCAACATAGAACATTCGATTTTCTTACAACTTAAGTATATATATAGATTAAAAAGATAGTCTATGGTTAAATAAATACAAAAGTAATCATTAAAGTATATATTCCAAAACATTTCTTCATATCTATGTGAAATGTTTATTTTCATGACGATGAAAGTTTCACGCTTTTAGTCAGTGGCGAAACTTTTTAATCAAACTAAATTAAATACAAAAATTTTTCTCAGCATTTTTAGTTACTTTTTTTTATCAAGATCTGTATATAGTCTATATAAGTATTGTCTAAAGACTTGAGAATAAACTTTTCTAAATATTCTTAGATTTGTATTATTGAAGCATATAATTACATACTCCCAAATGTACCAAAAAATGATGTCAAAATGCTTAGATTTTAACCATTTTTAAACAAAAGTGTCACGAATAAATAGTAGTGAAGGAACAGTATTACGAATACACATTGTTGGATTGTTAATTATATCCAGAATTAAATCCTTAAATGCCAATTAAAAGTTGAGCAATTCGTTTCCGAGTACCACCCATTTTCACATAGTCAAGTATGCGGTATATTGGTGGAAAAATGAAGGGAAAAATAAATAAGCAAATCCTTACCTGAAGTAAGTAAATATTTGGTAAACCCTAATAAGGGCATTTTATTGTATTCCAAAGCCTTCTGCATAATTTTACTTATAGCAGGGCAAAAATAAGCTTGTACTTCGGAAAGACGTAAATACACGTCCTGCGTAGCTAACACACTGATTGGAAAAGACGTATATATACGTCGGGGATGCTTAAGGGTTGAAATTACGAACGATATACAAACTTAGATAATAAACATTTTATTATTTAGTATAAGCGTTATTTCTGAGTACGAGTAATCTTATTGTCAGTAAAACTTGCATTGCTCATTACATGCAAAAACTTCACTAAAAAACTAATTTTACACACACACACACACATATATATATATATATATATATATTATTCAAATTTTATGATAATACGGAGAAATACTTCTATGAACTTTGATCAAAGACAAAGGCTTTAAAAAATTACAATAAAATACGCAATAATTACTGTGCGTCAAAATGTGAAACATTAGTTCTTTTTCTTTAATATCAAAGCATCTAAAAATGTTGTTTCGTAAATAAAACGAGAAATTTGGTATATTTGAAATAAAACAGTGAATTAATTGCAGAAAAATACTGGTAGATAATATTACACAAATAGCTAAAAACTTTCTTTTAACATATTGTGTAACTCTGTCTACTAATTATTTCTTCTGAAAAAAAGACATCCTTGTATTAAATGAGTAATGTTTGCATCTCGTTATATTGAAACGAAAAAGAATGATGACTCTGATTATCCAACTTTATAGATCTTCCTTTTTTCAGAAATTGATGTTTAATCCCTTTTCAAATACAAATATTGTACCGCTTCATTAATATTTTTAAAAGAACCTGAAATGAATATTTATCTTCACTTACCCTTTAAATTAAAGACAAAACTTAAAAAATGTATACAAGAATGATATATTTACTTAAAAACATAAAAAGTATTTTCAAGTTGCCATTTTTAAATCAGAAAAGCAATGAATAATTAAAAACTGTTTTTTGCTTCCTACAAGACTTTAAAATCCTTTTAATCTCAATATTACTTATTCAAAAAGAACAAAAACGATTTACATACATTTATTAAAAAAAATTTTAAAATTATTTTCTTGAGCAATCAATAAGCGTTGAACTATTTTATGTATAAAATTACAAAAATGAAAATTTGTGTAAAACATGTTTTGTAAGTACAAAACTCATATTATTTATGTAATCCCCCAATATACATATTTAATACCCATAATGTTCGATAAAAAATAACTTGATTGACATAATCCTACATTTAAATAAAGTTCACACACCAATTTGTTTATTATTGATGCTAGTAATAAAAATTAGCATGAAAATTTATGATTTTTAAAATGTCTTAACAGTTATTTTCCCGTATAAATACTATTATTTCTAATTACAGATAAAAAGATTTTTGCAAAACATCTTTTATATACACTTCAAACGTGTGTGTGTGTGTGTGTGTGATATTTCTTAAGATTTTTATCAAGATAAATACTTAACTTCAGGATACCTAAAGCTGTACAAAGGATATTAAAAAACATTACTTAATATTTTCCCATTTCGATGGTTGATTAATATTCAAAGAATTTTCGTGAGTCAAGAAAATTTCCAGAAAGACCATTATATATACGGAGCAATTCACACACATTTTAGGTTAAATATTGATTTTAACTTCAAACTCTCTCTTTGAAATTCATTTATACCAGCACACATCTTCTTGATGTCAAACACATAATATAAGAGGAAAATATTAACATTATGACAGAGAGCTAATTATTTAATTCTTCTGATCTTACCTTACAAATCTTGCTTCGGACGTGCTTTAAGTCTTTAAAGGGGCTTTAAGTTCTCAACTGGGGCTACTTTGGGAGATTATGTAATTTCCTTCTTTCACCCGTTGAAACTGAATATTGAATTCTATCTATCTTATATTTTTGAAACAATGCATTCTTAACAATCAAAAATTTCTCCTAATAAAATCCGAAGCTGTTGTTGTTGACATGTCCAAGTAGTGCCGAGAAATTAAATGACGCCGAAGGCTTTCAAAACGGCCCTTGTAATGTTGAAGACTTTTGGCGAACAAAGCAGTTGATGGCCCTTGGGGTTTAAGTCTATGCTATGGAATTTAGCTCCAATGTAGAAAGGCAATTAAAAATATAATTAGGAAAAAGTTAAATGTCAGGACAGTGAGGACAAGTATTGTAACTTCTTTGGCCATCAGGGGATAATTCCATACCTTTAAAGTGTCTTGTACGTAATCTGGCTATAGTAGCAGAAATTACTAAGTTGCAATTTTCTGGAACGAAATAACTCTTTACTGGATGGGAGGCGAGTTCATGTCTGGCTATTGCTTAAAATTTAAATACGGATCGCAACAAATCAAATTTTACTGAACTCCAAAGTGTCGAATAATAGGAGTGATTCACTTGTAAACAAGTGTAAAATTCAGCGTTGTCTTCATCTAATTGAGGTTTATAGTTACAGGATCATAGCTATAATTTCATAATGTAGCTGTAGTAAAACATCAATGTAGTAAAATTAAATTAAACAAGCTACTTGATTACTACAAATTCCGGGTCTTTTGCAATTTATCGTTCTTGAAAGGATATTCAGTGTTCATCGTTTCTAATTAGTAATCCTTCCTAATGAACTAATTAATAAAAACAATATTGGAAAGGAAAAGAGGAATTACAGCTACACATCTACGTGTTAATCAAACATGCGTTATAACAAAACAAATGACTTTTAGCTGTTGAATTGTAATAAAATATATATATTCGTGAGACCCTATGAAGAATCTTAAGAAAACCACCAAGTATCCATTATTGTATACGAAAAAGGGATTATTACTAATGTCTTCAATAATAAAACTAATTACATAGAAAAGGTTTTGAAGATAAAAAAAAGACATATTTCTGTTGAGGTATTTTAATGTTCATTCTGAAAGCAAATATAGTGTCATGGTAACGGGAAAATACACTGGTGTGCAAAAATTAAGGACGAGACGGTTTTTTCAATATAACTTTGTACAAAAGCATTCCAAATCAACACATTTAATACCGTAAGATCCCCAATACGTAAGGACATGAGTAATGTAAGCAACACTTACTAAAAGAGAAATCAGAGGGATAAAAAGAAGCTTTATTGAAAAAGTAGCATGGAGCGCAATGCGACTGAAGGCCGAAACATCCCTGTGATGGGTGTCCAGCAAGAAATATCCGGTCTTTAGAAGGGGATATGATCTCCCCTGACTGCTAGGGAGGTTTCACAGCGTCTGCCCATGCTGAGAAGGAGGGTGTCAATGAGTTGTTGAGGCATTGCTGCCCATTCGTCTTGCAGCGCCAATCGAAGCTCCGGAATCGTTACTGGTGGTAAGGTACGAGCTGCCAAGCGTCTGCCTAGAAAATCCCATACATGTTCGATAGGATTGAGATCCGGAGATCGTGCCGACCAATCCATACGTTCAACATCCTCACTCTCTAAGAGCTGTTCGGCAGCTACTGTGCGATGACATGGTGCATTGTCGTCCATGAAAAGGAACTGCGGACCAGTAGCGCCTCTAAAAAGACGCACATATGGAAGAAGAATCTCGTTACAATAACGGGTCCCGTTGACTGAACCTGCGTCGAAGATGTGAAGGTCTGTACGACTACCAAGCATGATGCCTCCCCAAACGAGAACACCGCCACCTCCATACCTGTCCCTTTCAATGATGTTCGAGGGATGATTGCGGCTTCCCCGCTCTCTCCAGATGAGTATGCGATGAGAATCGCTACTCAGACTCTCATCTGTAAAGAGTACTCGTCCCCATTCATTGTCTCTCCAATTCCGGTATTCCCGGCACCACAGAGAACGCCTTCTCCGATGGGCAGGCGTTAGAGGTACACACCGTTCAGGGCGTCGTGCAAACAGACCACCACCGTGCAGTCTTCTGGCCACGGTAAAACGCGATATCGGTCGTCCAGTCGCCTGTGTCGTGTGTCTAGCGATTTCTCCCGCTGTCTGCCGCCTGTTTCTTCTGGCCTGTAAGGCAATATACCGGTCATCTGCGGGTGTGGTTAATCGTGGACGACCACTACTGAACCCCAGGATAGCTGTTTCTGTAGTTTGAAATTGTCTCCAAAGTCGTGAAACGATGCTGTGAGCAATTCCGAACTCTGCAGCCACACTTGTCACACTGCGACCTTCCTCCAACTTCCCAATGATTCGACCTCGGGTAAAAGCATCCAGATGTCGTCTAACAGATTGATTATTCGCCATTTCTCGCTGAGGCAGCAACTCGGTGTGATTTTAACTGCTATACGGTGTGCAATCTCTTTGCCAGAAATACTAATCTTACACCGACAACATGCTTTACTACTCAGACACTCCCCCCATTGCGTCTACCTGCATATCTGCGCATGTGCTACCGTACATCACCTCACTTAATCTCCTGATTGGTCTTTCTGTCCGCTCTGCCTCTTCGTTCAGCTGATATGCTAATTTTTTGACTTCGTCCTTAATTTTTGCACACCAGTGTATTAATTTTGTGATTGTCATTTTCCTATTATTTCGAAATTAAATGTAAGTAATAAAGTTGAATGCATGTTTAAAAAATTTACGTCAGAAAACATTCGAGAATCTTAAATAAATATTTTTAACGATTTCAAACCATATAACATCAAAACTTTAACAGATTTGTCAAAATTTTATTGTGATTCAGAATTTTTTTATAGGAATTTCAGTGTATACATTATAACAGAAATGACATTTTTCTTTCATTTTCTCTAAAGAACACCGTAAAATAATTTCAATGAATGTAATGCATTACGGATGGAATAAAATTATGAACATTTTTGTTCCTAAATGCATGGTTTTGAAAATGAAATTTTATGATTAAACTTTTATCAGTCAACAATAGACAATATAGTTACAGTTATGGCAGATCTTCAGTTGGTTTCAAATAATACTTGCCTGTGGTGCGGCAAAATTACTTATTATTTTATATAATTTATAAAAGAATAACAGAGATCATTTCCAAAAAAAAATAATAAAAGTATAAAATAGAAAGGTTTTATTTTAAGAATTTTCAATGTTCGCGTACACGTTGAGCACACAGCCTTTGCTGAAGCTAACTTGCTTTTCATGTCACCAGATGGCGCATCAGCCGCATGAGGTAGTGTAGAGTTATAAGAGTAGTTTCTTTCAAAACCGGGTGGCACGGTGGAGTTATAACAGTGACACGTCAAGACTACCACGAAATTTTTTTTTTTAATTTCGGGAAATAATAAATTATTACTTTTTACAATTTATTTTAAAGTGGGCTTGTCTCAGACAAAAAAACCTTCAAAATTTGTATCAAAATATGTTTGTGAATAAATGTTTTCTGCTAAAACATAATAAAATAAATATCATTCAAAACTAGCTGATGTGTTACTATAATAACCTACTTTTGTGGGTAAGAACTAATCATAGATAACATGGTAAAAAAAGTAGTAATTCTAAAACAGAAAGAAAAAAAATTATTTTGAATTAAATGATTCAAGTTACTCATTTTTATTTTATACTTAACCTAATTTATTGAATTTGTTTTAAAAGTTTATTAAAATAAATACCTAACTCAGTACTTTCGTCTTATTTACTATATTACTTTTAAATTTCGTCAGCATAGAATTGCAATAAAAAATATACTACTTGCTTAAAAATCTCATTATAAGCTCATAAGTAACATTTTTTCACCGTTTCACATTTGTTTGTTAGAAAAGTTGGAAGTAACACGTTTAATTATTTTTTATCAAATAGTGTCACTCTTTCCAAAAAGATTGGCCACCCCTGTCCTAAACAATTTATGTATGCATATGTTTTACATTTCGACATGATTAAAAAAAGTTTTAGGGGAAATTATCTCAGAAACAGTTTGATGAAACTTTCAAATTTTTAGTGATTTCTTTGCTTAATATGTCTCAAACACTTTCAGTATAAGCATTTTCTGCTTACAGATCTCTTAAAATATTTGTGAATAAAAACACTTATATCTAGCACAAGTTTTGTGGAATAAACTTAATATTTTAATAAGACATTAGGGATACTTATTTTATCAGAAACAATCATTTTGAACAAATATTATTTATTTACACAAAAATGTGCATTCTTATTTATATTTTTTAAAATAAAAATTAGAAGTAAATTTTAAGTAACGATACAAAACCAAGTATTAAATTTATATAGCAAAACTTCAAAATGTTGATAGAATTTTTGTAACATCTATCTTCTGTTGAATACCAGATATCTAGACGGAATACATATGCAAAATAAATTGAATAAAATATACGTGAGCGATATATGTGATTCGCGAATTTCTTATAAAATATATCAGAGAGTTATGTATTTGATTCCTGAATTTCTTATCTAAAATTCCAAGAACAAAAGGAAAATTCTTTTCGTGTAGCTTTATGTGATACGTTGGTTGTAGGCTTCCAGATATATCATTTCCTCTTATTATAGAAATACCAGACAAAATCGAAAAGACATTTCTTTTTTTAAAAAAAAATGCCGTAAAAAATATGTATATATAAATCGGGTTTATACTTTTTAAAAAATTTAAAAAATTATTGTAATTTTAATGCAATTGTTTTTATTCAAATTATTTAAATAATATTTACTGAATATAAGTATGCTATACAGTTGTTTTATGCTACAGAATACTTTTTTTTTCATTTTCTATATTGTATTTTATAAAAGTAAGAATAATACAAGGAAAAGAGTATTAGAATTTTCATTACATTAAAAATTTAAAAAGTGTGTAAAAAAATGTTGGTAAAAAATATTGAATTATTTTATCTGGTAGAAGCTTGTTGTCCGACTACAAGAGTGCTCAATTTATTAACCTAGTTAACATACCTACTAACGAGGATAAGAGGATGCTTACAGTTTCTCGGAAGATAGTTACTTTTATTAAAAAGATATAAAATAATAACATAAAAATATTATGATTTAAGAATCTGAATAGAAAATAAGTTTTTTAGAGAAAAAATTGCTAATCACTTTAGCCCAACACTGCAAAAGATGATTTACATAATTTCAGTTTAACATTACCAATCATTTATAATAAAGAACGCTTTTTTATCCAATCAAAATTTTCTCATTCTTCCAATAGTTAAATGAAAGACACCCGTTACTTCTGAAAAAAGCTTGCAGATATTAAGTGAAGATAAATCAATTTATAAAATTCGATGTTTTGAACTGTAAAATTTGATAATCATTTTGAACAAAAAAGAATTAATTGCACATCTTATTTTTAGGGAGTCTAAGATAAAGATTCAAAATTTAAGTATAAATACACACATAAAACGTGATGTTTCAAAGGTCTTGTAACTGAACGATGATTCATTTGGAATTATAATTTAAATTTTTGAACTAATTTCGATTTATGAAGTATTATTTTTATACATAATAACTCAATATATAGTACCATATTTCATATAATTACATATAATTTTAAGGCATAGTTAAGGCCTGCGCGATGGTTTTGATTTTAAAGTAAACAAAAAATGGAAAAATTTTGCTGGTATTTAGTTTACTCTATTTTTTGCGTTAAAGGAATGTAAATCATCTAGAAAATAATTTGTTTTTGAATATTCGTAGAATTTCAGTTTCAACTTCCACTGAAATAAAGAGACATGATAATAAGCATTTAAGAACAATTATTCTTATCGCTGTATAATATTTTTTCTTTTTGCTCAGCTTATTTAACGGTTACTTTCCGTAGAAAGATATGAATTTCAACAGAAATCACGATACATTCCATATGCATCCCACTCACAGTAAGTTTTAATAGTAATACTACTTTTATATATGGTAATTAGTTTTATATGCATAGTTAACAGTTATGATTATGGAATACGTATTTCTTTAAAATGTCTTTAAAGAGTATTTAACAAGGCAGTTTTTAACACTACTCCTGGTCCCTGAGAGAGACTTTAAGCATGGAAATATCGTTATCAAATTGTATATCAAAATAGATTAATAACCAAAAATACACAATGCAATCTGAAGATTAGTCATAGTTAATTATAATCATGTAATTTCATTTGAAGTCAACAGTACAATTTTAATGGATTATGTAAGTTCGTATGAATATAAAGTTTCTATTATTTATTAAATTCCACCCCCACCCCTCTAGTTTTTTTGAGTTAATTTCGGTTTTTTTAAAGTTAAATTCTGCAGAATGTAAATACAGGGTGCGGCGAAAAAACCCGGACAAACAATTTTTTAAACAACTTTATAAAAAATTAAGAATTAACAAAATATAACAAAATAATAATAAGAGTACACTCGTACTAATAAATAAATTTAATTGGTTTCAAAGTGACCGCCGTTTGCAGCAATGCAGAGGCGCAAACGCTTGCAGAAGTTTTCAACAATGAGCCTCAAGTCTTTTACCTTTAATCTATCCCATTCCCGCAGAAACAATTGCTTTAGAGAGTCTAAAGTTTTGTATGGTTTAGTGCAGTCTCTGGACTCAAATATGGACCATACACTGTAATCCATGAGATTGAGATCCGGGGAGTAGGGTTGCTATTCTTCACATGATATCATGTTTCGAAAACTTGCCTTGCACCACTCTTGTGCCTTTTTGGCCTTGTGAATTGGTGCAGAGTCTTGTTGAAACGTCCACTTTGCATTTCCGAAATACTTTTAGGCCCACGTAAGTACAACAGTTTCAAGAATGTCCCTCTGGTACACTTTTTGATTGGTTTTAACGCCCTATTTCACAAAAATCGAAGGAGTTTTACCACTTGCCCAAATTCCGTCCCAGACCATGACCGACTTTGGATATTGGCGATATTCAACAATTGCTGAATGCTTGGAGAGTCCACAGACCAGATTCAATCGTTTTGGGAGTTATGAACTTGTTGAACAGCAAAGAGCTTCTCATCGGTGAAAAAAAATCTCTCCCATCGCTGACTTCCGGCTTGTCTCAAAAGTTTTTGGCATCTTTGGAGCCGTACGAGTTTGTTTCTTTCATTGAGCAGCTGAAATTTTCGCAACTTGTAAGGATTCAGTCCAAGCTCCGTTTTTTGCAATTCGTCTCACCGATCTGACAAATATTCTCATGTCACGAGCGATTTTCTCATGGAAACCATCCGATTCCTCTGGACTCGCTTTTCGATGGCCTTGCGATTCATTAAAGTGTTTATAGTGCGTTTTCGCCCACTTCTTGGACGTCGACCATTATTGCCAAGCTCTTTGAAACGGCAAATTGCATCAAACACTGTTTGCCGAGGTACAATAAGCAAATGAACGACTTCACACTTTCGTTTCCTTTGCTGAAACAACTCTGAAATAGCAGACCTTTTGCTCGACATTATCAAAAACACATAAATTAATGTACAAACTAAGAAATGTATTAAAAATATTTTATTATTAAAGTGGTGGATAAAGAAACATGAAAATACCAATTAAAAGGAAATTTGTTAATTATTCTAAGAGGCAAGAAATTTGTCCGAGTTTTTTTGCCGCGCCTGTACAATCCAATGCTTAAAAAGTTAGCTCCTAAAGCAACATCATGTGAAAAATTAAGAGTACTTTTAATTTTAAAGGAATTCAAGTGCTATAAAAACATCCAAGGATACCTTTAAGCATCATGAATAATCAAGAAATACGTTTACACACAGTAGTTTATAAATTAGTAGTGTAAACTAGCAGTGCATACACGTTCCCCGATCCTTAATTCCCCCTCCCCATTGTTCTTGATTCTTTATTTCGATTTATTATAGTACTATGTACATAGTACGACAATATTAATCAAGTATTTGTTATTAATAATTATTTTATTAACTAAAGCCAATTATTTATTAAATAATTTATTTTTACTGCTTTTTGATCCTGTACAGTTGACAAAATCAAAGAATATATTTTGGGGTGTATTGGAGTATGCTAGAATGGTGGGCTTTCGACCCTTGACCCCCCTCTTTCCTCCTTGAAAAATTCCTACGTGTGCCACTGTAAATTAGTATACATAAATTAGGAATTTTAATAGCTTGTAAACTAGTATTTCCAATTTTAAGGGTCAGCTTACCATGATGCTATCTCATAGCTAGATTAGACTGTATATTTATCTCCGAGTTAACACAAAAAAGTTTAAGAAATACTTAAAATAAAAAATAGAGGAATTTTTTGTAAAATAGGTGTAATTTTTAAATAATCATGAATTGTGTTAATCTGATAGTACAGTAAGGTTGATAATAAAATACGAAGACCCAAAATATATTTATAAAAGATAGGAGGAATGCTTCGCATAAAAGACATAATCATCATGTAAGCGAAAATTTAAAAAAAATCATTGTACAAAAGTACATTGAATAAAATATCTAAAAAATGCTTTTTTTTTTTTTTTTTTTTGTTTTGAGAAACGATATGCAAAATATTTAAAACTGTAAAAAGAGAGGAATTGTTTTTAATGCTATAGCATTAAATAAAACCATAAGCTCTTTTTGTAAGAAATAAATGTGTATCTAAAAGATTTATGAATAGAATGATTAATATTAAATGATTAATATTAATTTTTTGAATTTGCAAACAGCAAAATATTTCTCTTCAAATTAAAATATATTTTGGAAATTCAAAACATGTTTTTTATTTGGGGATATTTTTGGGGTGTTTTAGAAAAAAAATACACTTCATTTGTCAAATAATACGATTCATTCACAATTGTAATATTATGTCAATATGTGACAGATATTTAAAGAAATCTTCAAAAAATATTTTCCACTATTCCTTTATTTTGATAATAAGAATTGTTTGATTTTTAAAGCCCTTTTTTTTTCGAAATTTTTTGACAGGCAATTGAGGCATACGAAATTTTTTTATTTTTTATTTTTCAATATTTTAGAAGCAAAACTAAATAAATTTCTATTGATAATCATTTTTATGCAATCAGTGTAATATATTTCTATGCAAAGTAATAAAATTAAGACATGATGCTCAACAGGCTCAGAGAAATAATTAAATGGCACAAAATACTAATCTAAAACTAGAAAAATCTAAATAGCTATATCTTTACTGAACTCGGCATTATAAAAATTTATATACATGTCTTAAACAAAGAAAACGTGAACCACAAAAAAATAAAATATTTTTATATAATTTCACACTTTATAGTTCTTGTATAAAGAGAAATTTATTTAGTTTTGATTCTGAGACAGAAAAATAATCAAGAAATCTCCCACAAAAATTAATTCGTAAATGTTTACAAATTTTATTAATTGAAACGTATCACTTAAACCTGTTTAACAGAAATTTCCTAATATAATCTTAAATTTTATAACAAATAAACATTCAAATAAATAAGGAACCGACGATGTTCAGGTACTGTTAAGAATATAACATTTACGTTAAAAAAAAAATTTAATTTTTGAAATAGAAAATTATATTTTAAATGTAAACATTTCATTGAGTTTAAGAACTGTTGCTAAAGTTATATTTCCAAGTAAAATTGAAATTCTAAAAAAACACACAAATTCGCTTAATTCTTAGAAAAGTAATTCTACCGAACAGGTTACCAAATTCATTACAATTTTTTTACTATTTTTTGTAAGAAAATAACATTAATTTTCAAATCTTCTTTTGAGTATTATCGAATATTTAATCGTTGCTTAGTATTTCTATATTCTACATTTAATTTATCTGTCAATTACACATACTTTTTATCCACAAACTTTTAAAAGCTTTTATTCATGTTCAATCCAATAATAATCCAACTTATCCTATACGTTTAATTAATGCACCAAAGTATTCTAATTCTGAATTGTGTAAACATATTGTTCACTATCAGTTTTAAAACCTCTAATTGAATATGTCAAATAACATTAAATGTTTTCAAGTTTTACCCCGATATTAGAATATTCAATTTCTACCATTAGCGAAATTGAATTTTCCCAGAATATGACTTTAAATGATGCCTTTTAGAATTCAGAATTCATAAAATTAATCTTGTAAATAGCAAATGATTATTGAAATGTTATTACCCCTAGCTCAAGTTAAACTAATGATTTTAATAATTACTGTTATGAATGCCTTCAGTTATGTTGAAATGTGCATTGTATTTCGTTATACTCTGCATTATGATTTAAAATATTTTCTCCAATTTATCTGAAGGAGCAATACTCTGTTGAATTCACTTAACTTTTACAGAAGAATGTATTTTATGAGATTCTGCATCTTGACTTTCACCAAAGAGTGAATAAAAGTAACGAACATTTTTCTGAGTTTCATTTTATATTATAACGATGCATCTTAATGGAATGCAATTTTATTTTCTAAAATTTTAACAATAGTATCAAATGTTTCTTTGATTAAAATAAGGTTGAACAGGTTTATTTCCAACACTACATGTAAAATCTTCCAAAAAAAAAACGAAAGAAAGATCTTTGCTCAAAAAAATTTGAATCATAATCACAAAAGTTATTGTTAAGATGTTACTTTAAACTCAAATTCGTATTTCGCTGAATATTACTTGTCCAATTTTGTTCTGGATTTAGAAATGGGAGAAATATATCTACCTTCAAGAAAGATGGTCATTAAAATGTTTAAAAGTCGTCTTAAATTTCACACACATCGTTAGCTGCCATACATAATTGCTTTAATCATGAATAAAAAAATATATTTGCTTTCAGATTCTAAGAAATTCCAAAAATACTTTATTTCATTTTATTAAAGACATTAAATTAGCCAAGAAGAATGAGTATATTCATTTGATCCAATCTAAAAAATGTGAAAGTTTAGATAGGATGTAAAGTTATAAATTATTCATTTTGCTTTAAGATATTTTATTTTTTAAAATATTTAGAATGAAAAACTTCATGGTGTACCAAAAGAGTAGATTAGTAAATTTACGTAAGTAATTAGGCTTATAAATTAATTGTAAGTGAATTAGAGATCAGAATAAGATAATTTGAATAAGAATTAGATATCAGAATAAGAATTTGAATAAGAATTAGAGATCAGAGGAAAAAATTTGAATAAGAATTAGCTATCAGAATAAAATTTTTTAATAAGAATAAGAATTTGAATAAGAATTAGAGATCAGAATAAGAATGAAACATCAGAATAAGAATTTGAATAAGAATTAGATATCAGAATAAGAATTTGAATAAGAATTAGAGATCAGAATAAAAATTTAAATAAGAATTAAATATCAGAATAAGAATTTGAATAAGAATTAGATATCAGAGTAAGAATTAGATATCAGAATAAGAATTTGAATAAGAATTAGATATCAGAATAAGAATTTGAATAAGAATTAGATATCAGAATAAAAATTTGAATAAGAATTAGAGATCAGAATAAAAATTTGAAAAAGAATAAGAATTAAAAATCAGTCTGAATCGCAGTCTGAATCAACATAAAGTCTATTGGCGACGGACCTTATACTTTTGAATCTCGGTCAAGTGAACTTAAAAGTAGAATTCTCAACCAATTTAGATTCTATTCTAAGAGGACTGATATCATTGTTTCACACAAATTATCAGTCTCCAGAAATGGATATCAGAATATAATTTTTTAAAATCCAAATTTGAAACACTTAATTTCACTATATAATCTTCTGTAATAGAAAATATGATGAAATTCTAAAGGTATGTGATATAATAGATGCATGACTAAAGTTTATAATTGCATTTCTTTTATAGAAGTTGTACAATTATATTTGGCAAAATCTATTAGATATAGTTTATACTCACTACAGGAAATAATATGATTGCAGATATTTTCAGGATATTCTGTTTTAAATAATGTTATCGAGACTATAATATCAACATATAATTACGTTGTAAATTTTGAAGAATAAATGTTAAAAACAGCTAAGAATTTGGTTTCCGATTGCAATTTGTTTTATCAATTTCCCTCTTTACATGACCACACCCTCAAATAGGAATCATTAAACTTTTCTCATTTATGTGTTATGATTCTTCTGTTTTTGATGTTTTTGTAAGTTAGGACTTTTCAAAGTACAAGTAGTCAGTTACTGGATCCCATTTGAAATCATGTTACTAAATTAGGGGAGAAGAGAAGAAATTTACTAAAGTTTTGAAATAACACTTATAGATTTAATTTTATAATTATAGATTTAATTTTACAATTATGGATTTAATTTTACAATTGTAGATTTAATCTTACAATTATAGATTTAATTTTACAATTGTAGATTTAATCTTACAATTATAGATTTAATTCTAAAGGTTACATTTGAAACAAATAATTTGTTTTTAAAGTTTATTACGCTAAGGGACATTAAAAATGCAACACCAAGAAGTAGTGGCAAAAAACGAAAAAAAGAAGTTTACAAATGGAGAGAGACAACAACAAATAATCAGTGATGCTTGTACGAAATGATACCCACAATACAGAACAAGAACAACGTCAACTCGGTAGAGGTGGATGTCGATGCAGGAAGCAACACTTCTAGTTATACAGAATATGGATGAGATCTCAGAGATGGCTCTCTATTCTGTGTCAATCATTTCTCACAATTCATTTTCAAGAAGTGGGGTAGCATGACATACAAACATCAACCAATTACGTACTCAATTGATGAGAGAGTTGGGAGAAATGGTGGCTAACGAATCATCTGTACATCTTGTGGAACGCGTTAGATGATACGAGCAATGTGAGGTTATATCTTGTTGGAAAAAGGCATCTGACACTCCCCGAAAGAAGGAGAGTGTTTCTTGGTGAAAGACGTGAGCCACGCGTTATTTGGCCATCACAGTGCCCTGAATACGAAAAGAAGAAAAGGAAGTGACATGTTATCATGTGTTGACGCCCTTAACCTCTATGTCACGTTGTTCACGGTGAGGTGTTCGATAGTTGTGGCAGGATTTGACCTGTTACTACATCACCACCACACTCATATATGACGACTATTATTAAATAAACAGAAGCATAATTCATCTGAGAATACGATCTTCTGCCATTCCGTCATCCATGTCACTCTAGTTAGGCCCATTGCAAGTGAAATTATTTGTGCTGTAGTAGTATTTAGCAGTCTTCTAAATGGACGCCACGAGTGCAGGCCAATAGCAATCAATCGGAGAATAATGGTTAGAGTCAATAAGTGAGGACAGTTCTTTTCTGCACATGCTGTGAAGTAGTATCGAAGTGACGTGGGGCCGTCACATCGCTTTTCGATGGATACATCTATCCACTCGTGATGATGTCTATCTGACTACACTGGCAACCCTCATATTTATTTGGTTCAACCATCTTTTCTATAACCGGTGCACTACGGACGCATCTAGGTTGATATAGGGTAAATTCTGACGCATGGACTAGTCTCCGCAGTTGAATCATCATGTTCTTGAAAATCATCTATTGCGGAAACTACCTCCATTGGAGATGGCTTGGTATTCTTTGCTATTGCAAGTGTCCTCTAAGACAAGGGGGAAAAGTCCGCATTTATTTCACTGGCAGAAATGATGGCACATATATTGCTCCATCTACAGGTTCCTTCTCTTCAATGTATGCTATAGAGCAGCTCATTTTACATAATTTGTATCATTCAGTGAGAGGTGTACTTACCCTGAAATTTGCCTTATTTTTGACCACTTCTTATGTTCCATTTTCCCTTCCGCAAGATTTATTTCAAATTTTTTTTCCACAAATTTTGATGTTGGAAAAAATAGTGTTATTACAAACCAATCTCAACTGAAATAATTAATGTTAAATATTTATAACTAGACGGTCTCTAAAAGTTTCCGAGATTGAAATTTTAAAATTTGTGTTTAGAGCTTGATTTGTCCAAGACATAATTATACTAACTTTTGCCCGCAATTATAATAGATTTTCCAGCACTTCCTGAAATAGCTCTAAATATGGTACAAAGTTTTGTAATTTATTTACGAGTAGACGTATTCCTAGCCAAAGCTTATAAACCTAAGAAAATGGTTAACTCAGTATTAAGTTAAGGAAGCACTTTGTCCTGAAATTGAAAAAAAAAATATTTAATGTAAAAAAGAACAATCATGTCCAATTCATTCCTACGAATAATTACTTGAACTTTGTTTAGAAGTAAAATTATATCCGTATGTATATCAAAGAATTGTTTTCAAAATATTTGTATGATATTTTTCAGCAAATGATATTTTCAAAGTATTTTATGATATCTTTAAGTTCTTATTCTTTTTTTTTATACCTTAACTTTTTACGTCGTAAAACTGCTTGATGAAATAAAAAATGGCAAACCAAAAAAGTTTGATATGTGAAAAAAAGCGCTAATGGGTTCTTTAGTAATATTATTGCTGCCGACAGGGAGGATTTATTAGCGTTTCTTAAGCTAACTTGGAAAAAAATATTATTTGATTAGGAGATCTTAATGACCGCGTGATAGACACTAAGAGAACATCCTATCGATATCACAGTATTCAATGATATGTGTAGCCACAGTAATCAAACATAATTGCTGTACTCCATCATTTTTGCCTCAGTAAATTTTTAACATAAATGCACAATTTTTTGCGAGAGTGAATTCTATTTAATTACCTTCAAAACAATAAAAAAAATCATGTGGCTAGATGCAGTATACATCCGGGCATCAAATTTGTTTTTTTTCTCCCCACGTTTTTATGTAGATTATTAGTATGTGTGAAATTTAAAGCTAACATGACTATTAACTTGCATAAAAAAGAGCCATCTGAGCATTCAAAAAACGTCTAGCATATTAGAATCTTTCATATACATTTCTGTTTCTTTATTTTGCACTAAATATTCAGATTTATATATGTAAATATATATATGTGTGTATATTGTTATAAGTTAGTAATAAGTCATTATATTTGTAGAAAAATATCAATTTCTAGATAAACTTAAGATTATAAAGGTTATTTTTCGACTTTTTTAATCATCTGCTATGGTGTTAGACATATTGGTTTTTATTAATTTAAAGTAACAATTCACAGTAAAATGAAAAAGTCTATTGGATTTTTAACACACAAAAAAGTTTAAGAGGTATTAAATAAAAACATAAAATCCTACATGCAATTCTGAACGAAATAATTGCAATTATACTATTATACCTAGAAAGTGACAATGAGTAAAGATAGTTGAGATAGTTCTTGAAACCCCAGTCTCCTCTCTCAATTATCTATAAAAATGATTTTTGACAGATGAATGAGACATTAAAGGTACATAAAATTTAAAAGGAAGCTAACTCTACAAAATGAATTACCTTTGTTAAAATAGAAGAAACAAGTCATCTGTGAACAGGAATATCCACATAAAGGTCCAACGAAGAAACATGTGAATATTGCTATAGAAAAAAAAAATTAATTAATAAAAATAAATTAGAATTTGATCCTTTAAGTTGATTGCTTGCATTTTGAATCTGTAAGCAATACCTTGTTGGGTGAACGAATTCAATCAATAAAATAAAAGAATTGGATTTTTCTCTAAACAGAATTGGTTGCTTTCATTTTATCCATAGAAAATTTTAATTTTTACTGCCATGTATAATTTTAAAGCATCAACTTTCTAAAAACAAATTATTTAAAATAAAAATAGATTTGTTTTTTCTTGCGAATAAAATGATTTTCATACAAAAAGGTATATTTTACTATTTGCTTGCGTGTCAACCTTTGATTATAAAGTAATTTTTCTGATTACCCAATTCCTTTAAATTTTTTCTGTTCCTTTGGGTATTTTACAAACATATTTGTTCCAAAGCTTTAAGTTATTTTTATGAGGTATAAGAAGTAACACTTTGTATCCTCCGATGTATATTTAAAACATTTTTTAAGATATGGGGATTCACGGAAATCTTCATATAAGACAAAGAGATACACCCATTTTTCTTTGTATACATCATCTTTTTAAATTTATGAGAAGGATTTAACACATTCCCAGTCTCTAGAGAATATTAACTAAGCCATCATTTGCTTCAGTTAAATGTAAACCGTTTAAAATAAACTATTTCCTAGATAGAAATTTCTGAACAGCATTTAGGATTCATTGAGAATCATTCTTATGAAAATCCATTCAATTTATCACATTTTCAATCGACTTAGAAATGTTTTAAAATAGATCCTTGGGGAAACCTAAGCGTGAAGAAATTTATCGATAACGGTTTATAAGGGTAAGTAGAATTTCGAAGAATCAAGTAGCCTTTAAGTCTTTCTAATACATTAAATTGATATATTTGGGTAATATATGTTATAGTTTACATTAGTATTTGCATTTTCTGTAGGACTTGTGAGTGGAATATAAATGAAATTTGCTAGTATTATTAAGGTTGATGGATGAGCATGTGATAAATTATTTTGTAGTGGAAAGCCGCATGCGAATTTTTCATTAATTTTCTCATAACCATCAAATTACGTTACTTAAGAAACTCTAATGTAATTACCTTAACAATTATGCATTATCATTTAAACTACTTATAATTAAACATATGCATTTCAAAACTGCTTAATTGAATGAGGATTTTATGCATATTAATTAGAGCAATACCATAAAAAGAAAATCATGTTAACTAAATATCAATCATGGTAAGATTAAAAATTAATGTTTATATTAAAAAAAGGATAACTACAACTAAGAAATGGTGCGATGTTTGTTGACCAATCCGAAACATAGTAATGAAAACAAAAAATTATTTTCCATAAAATTAAAATTTATTCAAAATGCTGTATTTTTACTCTAGAAAAAAAATACCAGTTGTGTGTCTAACTTATACTGTAAAATAATTTGATTAAAATATTATTAGTGAGACTTTAACGCTTGATTTTATTCAACATCTGAAGCACGCGACTTGGTACGGGGTGGAAGTTTGAAAGGTGGTATACCAGCTCACAAGTATATCATCTTAGTTATTTTGTAACGGTCTCCCCAAAACGTGTTAAGTGGCGTGCTTGTTCAAAGGACAGAACCCGCGACCTTCTGATCTGAAGCCAAGTAACTTAACCACTAGACTAAAAATATCCCTTCAGCCCGGAGGTTGTTACTGCCTTATGTAGATGATATCGCTTTACGTGATTATCAATTTCCGAGGGTTCCATACTCTAAAAATAGTGATTCGAACCCAAATTTACAATAGGAGATGCCACACACCATTACGGAAAACTCTAGGAAATAACTATTGATATAAATAATTAAGTTGATGGTTTTATTGGTCTATACTCAAGGATTACGAGGAAGATGTGAACTAATACTTAAACAATGAAAATTCACTCAGCTGAAATATTTACAGGCACTCAGAGCAGAGCAGTTTTTTAAAGTTAGAGGTTCATTAACAGTTCTATTTTTTGCTTAATCTGTAGATTACTTGATATGCTTGTGAAAGCGGGAAGTAATCTATAAAATAAAATATTTTTACGCACTTTATTTAGGTGATGTGAAAATACAAACGTTCATTTCTCTAGTTTCCTTTCCCTTCTTCTTCCGAGGAAAATGAGATTAAAATAAAAAAAAAGTCTTAAAGAATTTGATCCTAATTTTTGACACAGAGAAAGAACTCCACAAGATCTCCTAAACGGTATTAATCTCCAAAACATTGGGACCGAAGTAAACACTAAACAGTTTTCTTCTCTTCATTTGCTAAACGCTACTCTAGAAAAATATAGGCAAACCATTTTTCTTTCAATGTACAATCGGTTTAAAGCACTGAAAAATGAAGTATGCAGTAAAATGAAGAAATATGTCTAAGTGTATTTTACTTAGAAAACTACTGTTTTTCACAGGAAATTACTTATAATTTCTTGAGACAAATTAGTAGCACCTAATATTACATTATTTGTCTGAATATTACTTTAACAGTACAAATCCTTGTTATTATTTCAGCAAAGATTTTACTTTCATTTTAACAATGATTAATAGGTAATTAACATATTACTTAGGTAATGTGCATGTTACCTAATTTTTGCTGTTTAGTGATAACATGCATACTATGCTGCAAAATACTGTTTGATTTCATAATACAATTCATGTGTTTTCAAACCATCCCCATTGTATAATTTTAATTACTTAATGTCTGTGTTTTTGCATGTGAGCAGTATTTTATTCTGTATTTATTGTATTTGCATCCACTCTTGTTTCTTTTTTCTCTTTTGATTCCCATTTGTGCTTCTACTTGAAATTTCCTACCACTATTGATTGAGTATTGACTTATGTTTGTAAGCCTCGTCTTATACTTGTCGGCCCACAAGGAGTCTACCTAGAGTCTCAAACAAATACAATAAATTAAATAAAAAAAGGAAAAAATAAAAGCCACAATATATCATTTACTCCAAAAGAAATTTCGACAAGCTGCTACAAACTTATGTATAGACATAAGTACAATACATAGAAAATATTGCAATCTTTTTAGTAAACGATTCCTGAATTATTTCTAACACAAATAACGCTACCAATTGTCTTCCATTCAAATAAAATCTTCTCTAACAAACAACGAAAATAGCCGGGATATATAAGTAAAGAACAAACTCCTTCCGCTAACAAAATATAGAAATGCGAACAAAATACCTCAGGATTACCTAAAAAAGGATTTACTGTACCCATAACAACCACATCTTCTGCTCCGATACGAAATCTTCCGAACCGTGGAAGAATTGATTGTCTGTCTTGTGAGTTCATTGTTGCATGTGTCGCAAATGAGACGTGCCAATGGGCAACTTCCGACAAGGAATGAAAATACGAGATTTAATTCAGGCTTTCTTGCAGACGTCCTTTTATTGGCAGGAATAAAACCTGGTTTTATTTCCGGTTCATTTAATTCCTGCTATCTTCATCTTCTAACTATTCTATTCGTATTTGTCAATTTTATTGTGTATTTGGTAAGAGATATATCCTTCCCAGAACAGCATAATAAGGATTTCGTCACTAAGTAGACTATTTCAATATAATAAAGACATTGTAATTATTCATGAATTCGGGTGCTTCGAATAATTTGAAAAGAGATTTAATTTAGGTTTCTGTAATAATGACCCTTTCAATTGCAATTTTCCGATTGAGTTAATCGAAGTTTAATTATTATCGTTCATTTGCGTATTAAAGATTGCGGTTGCTGTTAAGATGACAGGAAGTAGAAGGGAGGAAATGAATTCGCCAATTTGTTAAATTACTTCACTTATTTTTACAGTTACTTCTAAGAGTATGGAGTTTTAATTTGCTTAAATAAATTCAAATTAGGTGCAAATAAACATGAAATGAATTGATACGTCTTGTGTGGTATTTGTTTATACATGATGCTTTTGAGTATTTCGGTAACTTGGTTGAAAATAAACAAATTTTGTCAATGAGTAAAAAGTCGAATTTTTTTTAGAAAATATATTTTATAAGTAAAATTAAACCTTTTATTATTAAAAATATAGATTGCTAATTCTTAGCATTTTGACTGTTATTTCGATAATTACATAAAACCTTGTCATTATTGTAGAAGGCGCTGAAAATTGGATTGTTTTTAATTTATTTCGTGAATCTAAAACTAATTTTTTAAAGAAAAATATTAGTTTTCACACATAGGTATCCGACTAGGTTGAAAAAGTGCCTTTTAGGTGTTTGATGTTTGGGGTTGTTTGAGCCATTAGGGAAAAAAGAAATATAATTATTGTGAGAGAAGGAATAACATATATAGAACTAGAGAGTTTTTAAAGTTGTTTTTATAGCATTTACTTTATCTAACTTTTAAAGATATTTTTAATGCGTTTTTTGAAGAATGAAATTTTTACGATAATTTGTGCACGAAAAACGTGATATCTCCAAAACAATCCAATCAAATTCAATGAAATTTATAACATATATGTTATGACCCTTCAGAGTGTAATAAACCGCAGGTTTTATGACACCTACATTTAATCACATTTTACAGCCATAGCCATTTTTAGCTTAGAACATGAAGTAATTTCCATGAAAAATCATTAAAATCAATGTAAATACTAATAAAATATTTCTTAAAATATTTTTATTTAAAAATTATATTTTGCTTAAATATCATAAAAATAATATTTTTTTTTCAAAAACAAAGTGTGATACATGCTATTTATTTAATAATTATGACTTTTAAACCTATTTATCTTCTTTAAAACAATACATTTATTCTGAAAATCAATTTTTGAAAAATTAGTCTCCGAACCTAGTCGGATACCTTAATTCAAAATAATGATTCTTTATTTTTTAATGTTAATCCATTTTACTACTCACAGAAATAAATACTCCCTAGAATAAATGTTTTTTAAGCACATTCCGTTTTTAATATACTTTTAGTAAAATTAATTAAGCGCTAAAAGGGCTTTTGATGTAAAAGAAAATTTTAATTGTAAGTTTTATTCTGTTTATTTTTTTTTTAATTTCGAAAGTGATTCTGAACTTGTTTTTTTCCCAATGAATCTATATTCACTTCTCAAAGTCATTTATACAACCTGCAAAAAACTGATGAATTGTTTTTTACTAACTTAGAATATAATATTATTGGACGAATTCGAAAGGACAGATTGTTATTGTCATTTTATGTTTTTATTGCTTTTTTAATAGAAATAACTCCAAACTAGCATTACAGCTTGCAGTCTAACATAACTTGGAATGTAATTTAGTCATATGTAATATTTAATATCGTGAATTATTTAATTGAGACTCTTAGACATCTCATCCTTTTCAGTTATACTACAAACGAGAATTTTTTCTTTATTTTTCTTCTCAAACTAAGACCCATAAATCAGTTATAAAAAATAAATATTTTAGTTCTTACTTCCACCTAAAGCCTTCTTAACAACTCTGAAACAACAAAAGTTGTATGATTTAACATCATACATTGCATACTTTCTTTTTAAAAGTAAGTTTCAACTTAATTTATTTATTTGGAATTCATTTCAGCTTTATACCCTTGGAAATTCCAAATTGTTCTGTTGAGTAACACATTTTAATGTATTTAATGCAAATAGGCAATTTAGTTCTGCTATGTAAATAAAACACTTAAGAGAAGTTTTATATGTTATATTGGTATCAATTCTCTGGAGAGATTCAAACATTAAATTACATTCTTTTTAACGTTTACAGACATTATAAAGCTACTGGTAGTCATTCATAAACGTTTTAATAATTAGAATTAAGAATGGAATTGTTGTTTTTTTAATTCACGTAAGTAGAAAGAAAATTACTAGCAAACGTATAATGTGCTTCACACACGCACACATTTTATTTTATAATTGCAACTATTCCCAAACAATTTAAATAAAATAATTTAGGATTTACAGAAAAAAATATTATCTGTTTCCACACAAATGTATTCCCAAGCATAAAAATTTGAATTATACACTATTTACCCAAATTCTTTCATCTGATTTTCGATTAGATTTTTGCTTTGAAAAATAAACAATGTGGAAGTTTTCTTATTAAAAACTAATGTTCTCCATTCCTTGTGAAACATTTGAAAATTCAATAATTAAAATCAAGAACACAAATAACTTGCATGAATGTAAAAATTTAAAATAATAATCAATTGTCTTTGTTTTAGTCAAATAAGAGATATCTTTTGCATATTGAGTGATTAGTAAAATAAAAAAAAAATTCGAACTCAACAATTTATAAGATTCTCTCGTGGTTTACGCATGTTATAAATATTAACGAAAAATATTCATTTTCGATCTATTTTTTAGCTCTATTGGTTTTTTATTCATTACAAATCCCTTTTATAACAATTTCAAAACTTTAATATAAATGACATGAATGCACTGAGGTGATTTGAATTTACATTTTTACTGAAATGTAATGTACTGCATTAACCTTCATACAGCTGTTTCAAAAATGGTCATTTTTGTTCTTTTTTTGACATAGACCATCAAAATGAGGTAAAATAAAGTCAACTACGAATGAACTTGAAAAAGGAATAATAATACTTTTAGCAAACATTCACTCTCCAAATTTAATCATCAGATATTCTGTGAGATTTAAATTTTTATCGGAAGTATTTTTCAGGCTCACAACTATCGCTTCATTTCATTATAAAAGTAATATCCTGTGTAGGAGACTACACGTATCATTCTTTAAAATAGACAACTATTTAAGTACTGTCGATGTAAATGAATGTAGAGATAAGAATATATATGTTTTTTTTTTGCACTAAAATATGTTCGATGTATTGACTTTCGAATTTTATTTTTTCTCTCAAATCAAAATACACATAGCTTTATTATTAAAATCTTCATGTGTGATAATAAATAAACTTAAATAATTTTTATCTCACTTGATTGTATTTCATTTCTCTGAATAAAATGCAATAATGCACATTCTAGAAGCCCCATCGGATTAACACATTGAAAGAACATGTGTAAATAGTAACACTGGTTCCCTAAGTACAAAAAGTGGAAGTAGCAGTAGGCAAATAAGCAAAAAGAATAGGCAATCGGTTGCATTGTTAAAGAGAAAGAAGAACTTACTTCAAAATATCAGAAAAATCGTATATGTTATATTAAGTGAAAAAAATGCATTTTAAGATTCCTCATTTATCATATAAAGTATTTCTTAGTAGAAAATATTTCAAATGTATAAAATTGATCCTTCTAGGGAGATCTCTTAGAATTCTCAAGTTATACCAAATACAAATTCTGTAATAAAGTAATAATAACTAAAATTCAGAATGTATGCAAAGTACTGACATTTAGAGCTTAAATAAAACATTATTTCACTAAATAGAACATAAAAGTGTATTGAACATTTTTTCAATTTACGCTAGATTACTTAAGTGGTATAATACCCCTTGCGTTTCACTAAGAGTAATATTAAAATATAATTCATAAACGTTGTAAATACAAGTCTGTTACAAGACACGAAATAATGTAGCTTGTTGAATTTAAAACAAAATGAAAAAAAAAATAGAAAACTAACAAATATATGATATATCAGTCTTTTTGAATACTTATTTAATCATAGAAAATTGTTTCAAATATTATGAAAAGGTACAGAACTACAACTTTGAAATATTTTAACACATAATAAATATTATTCCAAGTATCTTCACTTACAAGTTTACTAAATCAAATTAATATAGTAAAAAATTGTACTCAATGAACTATCTTAGTATTATATCATTCCTTAAGGGAATATAATACATATATAAACTCAAAAGTAAAGAGAGAGAGATTTAATTAAAAAATACCTTCGGGAATTACCATTATATCTTAGAAATCAAAAGAATAGACGTAATTCACATATGTCGCCTCCTTTGTTGGAAAATCTCTAAATAGAATTTTGTGAAATTCTCCCATTGAAGGAAATTAACTTTCTAAAGGGAATTTGCTATATATAGAGATGTTCTCGTATATTCTTTATAAAGAAATTATATAGAATTGGGTTGCGTGTTCTTTAACAAGGGAAAACTGTGAGGAGAGAATTTATTCTGCAAATATCAGTGCTTGCCTGTGCTAAAAATAAGTTATTCATTTTACTTTCGTACACAAATACTCCTTGAATGTACATAGTTTTTTTTAAAGATTTCGATTCTTCTTATTCTACTTTTCAATGAGCAAATAGTTTATTCTTGCTTTAAATATTTGGAGATCCTTAATTCTGTGAAAATAAACAAACTTTTTGTGGGAATTTTTTTTCGCTAGTGATGATTGGATTAAATCTTCAAAAATTTAATGAAGGGTAAATTCCGAAATGCTGTAATACATCAAAACATAGAACAAACATGCAAACAGTTTAAAAACAGTTCGAGTCTGAAAAAATATTTACATGTGTGTGAGAATTTATATTGTGGTTTTTTGAGACATCTCCTGCTTTCTAAGAAGATAATAGTAGTTAATTCAAACATAATGTTTTAAAATGATTTAAAGTAAGTAGCTCTATTATGTAGAATCAAAATTCTAATATATTAAAACATGTATCTCTTTTTCAATTCCTACTATTAATTCACTTTCTCCTCCCAATATATATATATATATATATCTTATTCAAATTTTTCATAATTAATAAAATACTTTTTATTCATCCACTGAAATTCAAATACATTTTTTAAACTTGTAGTGGATGACACTTGATGTTAATATAGTTTTTTCAAATATTAATTCATTAAGTGAATTTTATTTTTTAATTTTAAATTTATTCTGCGTTATTTCTGACGAAGTTAGATTTCTCTGTAACAGATGGCGCCAGTAAGTTTTTCTAATGAAGAAAGAATAAACACTAAAAAAATTTACATGAATTGTTAATTTTATGTTTCTATTAGATTCATCTTTTTATATATTTCCTTAATTACTGCATTCTTATATTCTAAAATATTTCTCTCAAAAATTTCATAAAGTTTTCAAAATGTATTCTTAATTTCTCACATAGTGATTTTCCTTCAGACATCTATTTTTACAAAGAAAAATTTCATTAGAAATCTTCTACTCTTTTTTGGATGGATGAATATCAACATAAAATACATATGTGGTTGTACATTGACGCCTTTTAGTTTTTTCTTTTAAAAAAAATAAGGATTTCAATTCCACAAATGAAACAATCAAAGTAATCACTATAAAAATGATTTCACATTAATTGTTTGCATGAAGATGGTAACTTTGTGCACATGTCTTCATTTTCTGATTAAAAAAAGACTTAAATAAATTAATGAAGTTTTACCTAAAATATATGTGTACATAAATTTATCAATATTTCATAAGCATTTCAATGCAATTCTGTAAAAGAGAGAAAAAAGGATGAAAAACATATATTTTAAAATGATTGTCGGACGTGAAGTTTTTGCGTAAAAGTTGGAAGTAGACTTGTATATTACTGTTTTACATTTTTATTCTACTGGGGATGCGCATTGGTATTTTTAACCTTTGAAGACCTAGTACATTCTCTTAGAGCTGGTATCACTTTTTAGCGTGGCACCATATAGGCGATATCAATTGCCGCTAGTAATTTTGACGCCCAGTTTCCTCCCCAGAGGGAGGCACCTGAGTTCTGACGATGCGAACCTGCACTAGGATTTAATTTTGCTGAGAGCACCCAAGCCAAACAGACACTCTAGGGACCTATTACATTCCGTATAATCATACGACATGACCGATTTTCTGCAAGATGAAAATCCACCGACTTGGGCGGGGTCGAACCCGCAACCTTAGTTGCAGAAAGCAAGCGACAAACCAACCACGCCACCCAGCCGGTTACTGTTTTCATATAGTTCGATTATGTATTCTTAAGTTATAATTAACCGATGGGGATTTCATTTCGAATAGTATGGATTACTTTTTAGATAAGATAAACATGAGCAATAATTCAAATACAAAAAGAGCCATTTATTAATAGTCGTTTACTTACGGTTGAAAAATTAGAATATATATTATTTTTACTAGACTTTTTTGTTTTCTATCTAAAGCTGTATATTCCATGTCTGTCCTATTGTTTCATGTTTCAAGAAAATAGGCTTAAAAATTTTAAAACATTTTCCCAACTAAATCAGTAGTATTTAGAATTACCATGAGAGAGAAAAAAAACACAAAAATGTAAAACTCTGTATGTACTTTTCAGAATGTTATTAAAAAAGTTTTATTTATTTTCAGTTTGAAGATCCCCGATTAGAAGACGAGCTGAGTCTGAATTTACTGGAACCTGTGCAACTGGAAGTAGACGAAGAAGGACGTAAGTTGACTTTGAATTTCAATATATTCCAATACATTCCAGCTTTATACTACAATAAGCTTGTCAATAAATCTAGTCGAGAATCAGGTAACCAGCCGAACAACAGATGTTGCAAAAAAGAATCTACATAAGAAAAAAATGGTGATTGTATACAGCACAAGGAAGATATTTTGTCACTGAAAAATGCAATTTATTTTGATTGTTCAGTCATTTGAAACTGCCAGACAGAAGAAAAAGGCTGGCGGAAAACGATTTCATTTCTCTAGATTTAAAGTGAAATCTGAGTAACTGAACAGGATCGAGACGATGAATATGTAATCTTCTTCGCTATTGTAAAATAATTTGAAACACCTTTTATCTGTCAACGATGAATGGTAACGAATGTTAGGGATGAAAATCGAATCTGGAATGTGCATATTTTTTTTTGAAAAAATAAAAGCGAAAGATCTGTATTTATAATGAAAAAAGAAGTAAGGTTCTAATGTTTCTTTCCTGTTCCTGGAATTTCCATTCTCTCCGCCCAGAATAAATTGCTTATATTGAAATGAGATGGATACTAATTTTCCTTTTTATCGTTTTGTGATGATGACTTTTTTCACTCGCTTTCCTGCCAGTATTTGATGATAAATTTGATTGTTTCTCATTGCAACATCTGAAAATATTTAATTTATTTTATGAATAGAATCTAAATAATATTCAACATAAAAAGTGAATTCACTTTAATTCTTTCTATATTTAGAAAATTGCTGTCACTTGGATAACACTGCAAATCATTTGTCTGGAGAATATTTAATGTTTATTTATTTTTATACAAACATGTAAATTGTATTATAAAATAAAAGCGAGATCACATGTATGGGTTAATTTGATTTTTAGGAGATGTTTCAGTTGTCAGAAATACTCACACTTTTGATAATGAAATGCTGTATAAAATTTTTTAAGTGTTATTGAAAATAAGTATCGAATAAAGAACACAAATTCCATTTGCATTTCAAAACTAGTGAACTATATTTTAAGTTAATATAATTAGCGTCTACACATTAACATTATCCATTTCTAATAATATATGACATCGTTATTTTCAACCTCATCGGGAATTCGAAATTTTATTAAAGCTGTTGATGATTTATTTAAATTGAATGACTTTTCACTACCTTTTAGCACTACAGGTCAGAAGTTTTAAAGATAATTTTATAATATTGTTATGTTGATCGGGGCTCGAGTATTTTAATCAAATTAGTCGCCAAGAACAAGACAGTTCTTTTTTGTCCAAAATCAATCATTGAAATACAGGATTCAGCAACAAAATTCGCCAAATAAATATCAGAAGGAATTCACACCTTCTACAGACCTCAGTGAGTGAGTGAGTGAATATTAACGTCCCACTGTTCAACTACATGAGGGCTTTTGGTGACGGACCTCGTAATTTTCAGCCATGGTCAAGTGGCGTCTACAGTGTTCAGACACAATATCAGTGTCTATAATACAAGTATGTTAGATTATTCAGAAGTAATCGCTCGTTCAAAAGCTGAAGTAAACACTTATCGCTTCAACGATCAAGGCAAGACTACTAATCGTTAGTCAAACCAATGCTCACTAATCACTCGTCAAAACAAGACTGATTTTCGTTGAGAATCTCTCTATTTATAGTTCTAGTGGATCATTCGAGAAAGAAGCGCTTGCTTCATAAGTCTTGAAATTAGTGGATTTCTCCACAAATTTCTAAAAAAATCTAGAGGGTCCAAATGTCACCAAAAAGGGTCGCCAGCATGACCGCCAATTCACCAAATTGGTCGCCAAAAATCATGCCAACTTGGCTCTATCGCCAAGATTTCGTCAAGTTACCATTGAATCGCCATTATAACGAAAGAGACGGCATTACTTGAATATATATATATATATTACAATTTTAACATAAGGTAAATACAGCATAGAGTAATATAAATTCATTACATATCCAAATACAAATTATTTACACTGTTTTACACAAAATTTGTTAGAATATCTTTGTGTCACAGTCAAAAACAACTGACAATCTCTTTTTCGAATTTTTGTGATGCAATTAATATGGCGATTCAAGTTATTCTGAGATATACATTAAAAAGGACTTGCGTATTATCGTAACCGTATTGGCGACATTATATGAAATAAAGCCCATAGTTGCCAATTTAGCGCGTACGACGCACGCAAAATTGGTGCTGCCAACTTTGCGAGTTATCTTAAACGTTGGCATTGTTGTGATAGTACATAAGTACTTTGACATTTCTGAGTTCATTATAATAATCTATGAAACGATTATTACTTACAAACAATGATTGTTTAATTATGTATAGCATTTTGTCTTAAAAGATAATATCAGCGAAACCCAAGGCATTTTTCTTATGGTCACGAACTCGTGGCTGGAATATCATGAGTTCGAGCTCTATTGCCACTGAAGACTCTTCGTGTAGAGGAGCTAATGTACTTTAAATGTGTCGAGGATCAAAATTATCCTATTGGTGTGGTATTTTGGAAGGGGGGGGGTACCAGCTCAGATCTGGTCCTCGTCACTTGTTTTGGTTCAGTATTATGAGGTCCGTCGCCAATAGCTCTCATGTTGCTTTAGAGTGTGGCATTAATAAACTCTCTTGTGAGGTAATGTTAGCGTAAGTTATGACACTTTGGTTTAAATATTTTCTTAGAAAGTTACAGAATAATTATTAACTTCTAACAGAAAACTTAAAAAGGCATTGTCCTTTCACACAAAATAATTTAATTTCTAACTGACTTTTCTTTGTGGAAAAGTTTCCTATTCACTTTCAACTTAAAAAGTATGATTGTTAAAACGAAATTTAACAGACTCTCTGAACGAAAACTATTACTGTTTTAATGCTACTTCAAATGAACCTATTTTAGAAACATAGTACTAATTGAAATTGATTTAATCCGGTTTCCACTTTCGAAGTACGAGCATTTCTCCTTGCTTCCAACAATCACTGTTCCTACCAATTGAATCTAATTATCTGAATCCCTCTTTCCAATTCGAATACAAAGAATCGTACTAAGTAGTTTCTTGTTTGTCTAAGGAAACAGCAGTTTAGGAGTAATTAGTAACTGTCTTACAGTGCTTTTCGGTGACGGTGTAAGGTTATAACGAAGCATTTGAAGCAACTAATCACGTTTCAAGTATTGTTTCCCATCAGCTCCCTTGTTACATTTTCAATCCCGAGAGAAAATTAACAGCATTGTTGGGTTGTCTGTTCAATGATATTCGTGAATAAGTTTCGACTTTCAGTGACGCCCAATAAACTAATACAGTCTTTAGAGTTTCATTTCTCGCAGGAGAGAGAAGTATTATTGTTTATCTTCAAGTTTCATAAGAATTACATTTAACTAATTCCAATATTCCATTTCCATTGCAACAGACTTCGAATTTGAAAATTAACTTCTTTTGCGTAATTTATAAAATTTTCTCCAAGGATGGAATGAAACAGGATTTACTTGCGTAGGGAATATGATGTTTCTTGTTATCCTATACCATACCCGGAACATTTTAATTTCATTGCCGTTTTTATAAAAACTATCGCTTTGAATAAAAATAGAAGTATAGTAGTTACTGATCTCTCACTATGTACATTAAATATACTTCAACCAAATTTACGAACAATAAGGTTTAATTTTGAAACTCTCAACCAAACTATACTATTACTCTTATAACCTCACAATTCTCTCTCGACTCATTCTCCATATACTACCCAGTCAACTAGAGAAACAAAAAATGTAACATAGTTGTTGAAATACCATCTATCTTCTAAACATTAATATTTTTATTCAAATACGACTTCATGGCTGTAGTTGCTGTGTGGTTATTGATACAATTGTGGGTTTGCGATGTTTCTATCAAGTCACGGGTTCGAATCCGGGTTTAATTCCAATAAAGGCCAACCGTAGAAATGAACTTGTAACGGGTACAAATCGTGCCCTTTTACTAATCCTCTTGGGGAAAAATACTTATTCAACTGTTGTTTGTGTTTAAAACCGCTTCCGTAGTGAGAGCTTAATTTTAGTGCTATTTAAAATCTAATAAAGTTAGAGTTAGAGTTAATCGTTAGGCTGCTATTAAACTTAGATTAGTGAAGTCACTATCGGGAGTCTTTGGAGTTGTTGGAAAGAAGCTTTAGCCAGGGATATCCAGTTCACCCGGGCGAGACCTGACGAATGCAGTTACATCGAATCACATGCAGTTAAGTGCATAATTACTTGTCTTAGAAATTTGGAACAACAATTAATGTTGACTGCTTCTTCGGTTTATAACATTACTTGATAGTAAATTGATAGATCAATAAACTTAGTAAAATTTATAACAATTTCTTATCTTCCGGTGCCCCAAACTTCACTTGTGACCGCAAGTTCACGATAAGCTGAAATATATTAAATCTGTCGAGGCTCAAAGTCTTCACGATGGCTTGGTGTAGAAGCTAGGATAGTGGAGTGCTAGCTCCAGTGACATTTTTGGCTCTAGGCCGTGGTTCAAAAATACGAGTCCATTACCAATAGCTCCCAAGTAACTTCAGGATGCGACTTAAATAAGCAAGGACATGCCATCAGTATAGATAGTTGATTGTTATCTACCGCACAACCCAAATACTGAGAGTTATGGTATGATATAATTTTATTTGGTAGCCGGTCTTTTTTTGTTTGCTAGCCTTACAATCATTACAGAATGGTACTTTGACAAGATTCTACTCTCCTTTCTTTCATGAACCCTTGCAATTATAATTGAATAGCATATTGCCCAACCTCACACCATGTACTGCTTGTCTTCGTGCCTCTCCGACACTTAACTAGTTGGTGCAACCACCAGATTTCTTTCCAGTACAAGACGTTTTGGCTTACATGAGGAGGTGTCTTCCTCATACATACCTGGATCGTGCCGTTCTAAATCATTAACTGGAACGTGTATGACAAGCAATCCCATAGGAGGACAACTGCTAACACAATGTCCATCCAGATAACAGATGACTTATGACGAAATGTATTTTGACCAATCTCTTTCTCATTCAATTCCTACTATTAGTTCACTCTCACTATATATATTTATTTATATATATTGTTCAAATTTTCAATCGTTAATAAAATACTTTTTATTCATTAACTCAAATTCAAATGCATTTTTTAAACTAGTAGTGGATGACACATGATGTTAACACAGTATTTCAAATATTAATTCATTAATTAAATTTAATAAAAAAAATTTTCACATCTAATGATTTTTTGTCACTAGATGGCGACACAGTTTTGTACTTTCAAGTTTGTTACAGCAGTTACAGCAGACCCAAACCGGGTGTGCATTGTTACAACAATGCAGACAAATCATGCTCTTTTTTCATTTCCTACAATTAATCCACTCTCTCCCTATGTATATACATATATCTTGTTCAAATTTTCAATCGTTAATAAAATACTTTCTATTCATCTATTCAAAGTAGGAATTGTGACTTAATGTTTTTTTATATTACTTGTACTTGTTTCTGTCATATGTTGTGTTTTAAATTTATACCAACCATTAATACGTAAATCTGCATTGATAACCATTATTCATTATTCAATCATTTTCGTTACCTTGATGAGAAAATATGTTATTTAGTGGAGAAATGCTCCAAAATTTTAGAAAAATATATTTGAATAACATTTAATATTATTATGAATGCAAGAAATAAATTTCATACAAACAATTCAATCAAATATTCAATGTTCTTGTGCAATCATTGTCATTCACACATACATAATACGTATTCTCAGAATAATTCTTTCTACATCAAAAATATATTAAAAGAATTTTGTGTGTGTGTATCTACATCCAACATACATTATAATACTGGACGTCTAACATGTGTTCATAAAAACTAAGAACTGAAAAATCTGAATATTTCATGTGAAAACCTGAATTTTTCATCGTATTCATTGTGTTTCTTCTTTCCAACAGAATGCATTTTTGTGAAATCCGAAGAGGGATTCTATTCTTTCACTTCACCAGGAACCGGAGACCAGGTCTGTGGACTTTACATCATAGCGGAACCCGACAAAGAAGTTGAATTCGAGTTCCAATCCTTTGACATATCCTGCACAAAAGGTGGACTGATCAGTGTAAGTTTTTTTCCCGCAACTTCAGAATTTACTACAAGAAAGATACAGGGCTCTGAAAAAGTAATGAGACTTTTTCTTTTTTGGGTGGATGTTCTTTTTCAATATGTCTTATGGTGTTTTGTTTCTGGCAATGCTCTAAAATAGATGAAATCCACGTTGGAAGGGGGGGATGCTCTTTCCTGATCTTAAAGCATGCGAATTTTGTACTTTATAAAGTTACAAAAGTTATTGAAAATACTTTAAATATTTCTAAGGTACTTTTCTTGGTGTGATGGAAATTTAAAGGCATATGGGAGGTATGTAACAGTGTTCGTATCAGAAAAAATTTTGTTAAAAAAAACACAATAGAAGTGTTTTTGCATTTTATTGGAACATCACACTTTTGGAACGATTTTACGGAATTTAATTTTTGGAACGATATATTTAACAGGATATTTTCCCTTCGATTTGTTACGAATGTGAGATATTGAAATATTTAATGAGAAAATAGATGTCATGGTTTACAATTCTTGAAATATTCTTGATCTCATCAATACTCTAGTAACACACTTTCAAAAATTCTACATCTCTACACATCCAAAAAAAACTCCCTAAATGTCCACGACTACACAAATTTAGTTTGGTATCAAGAATCTGTGTTCACTGAATCATTAAACTGGAAATAATTACTTGGTGTTACTTAAAAAAGTGTTTGTATAAACTTTTTTTACATTTATTTATTCTCCGTTTGAGTTTTAATGAATTAAAAACCTTTTTATTTAGTAGTGAAGAAAAATTAGGGACTGCCTAATTAGTAAATATACGGTTAATTATATCTGTGAATTAAAATAATTCTTAAAATCATACGGAATTAAAAATAGGGAATATTATATCGTGAGTAGAAAATTCTATTTTTAAATAATGATATGTGCCTTTCATTGTAACGTATTCTAATTTTTGAATGTTAAATAAGATTTACAAATATACTTTCTAATGCGTATGTATAACTTAAATAAAAAACAAACATACTTAAATAATCCATTGCCAAAATATTTATGTCCACTTAGTTTTTCTGTAAAAATTTATCAGAAACCATTTAGGTACATCCCCTGAGCAATTTGTGTCTTTTCTAAGCAACTAAAAAAGTAGAAACGGAAAATTTGAAACAATAAACTTATTTTTATTAATATGTAAGCAAAAGATGAAAAAATTATTAACTGCTTTGCACATAAATATAGATCTAATGAAAATAATTTACCAGACTGCAATTTTTACGTATAACATTAAACAATTTCTGACTATTTTCCATACTCTAAGAGAATTTCGAGTGTAGATTTATTTAAATTATTCCATTCATACACACACAAACAAGTACAATAGCCTCCTTCAATTCTGCAAAAGAGGAATACTTTTAAGTCCCCAAAAATATTTTACTGGAGATTGATATCTAGAATATAGACTAGCTATTCTGGAAAATAAACTTTATAAGCAGTTGTTTGCTGCTGCTGCTGCAATGAACAGCACTATTATCTTGCTAAAACATACAGCTATTCCAACAAATTCTTCGTAAATGATGTTAAATTTTCTCTTTTATCTTCGCATGCTAAAGTTTTCATTTTACACGAGACAAATCTCAGATGGTGAGTTCCAATGCTAGTAAAGTCCCTTCAAACATAGTATGAGTTAGACCTATTCGAACAGTAAAAATAAAATTTTTTATTATTATTTATTTATTATTTTGAATTTTAAAAAATCATCAATGAGTCAGAGGTGTATGAAAAGATATAAATATAGTAACTGATGAAAGAGAACTTAACTTTATTCCAGTCTGTTCGCATGTTTTTTCGGGCAAACTCAAGTCATACACTCTTGTGGGTTGTTTCAAATAAGATGTCTCTTTAAATCTTATTCTAACAGTGTAAATAGTGTACTTTGAAAGGCATCTAACAATTTCTATATACACATACAGATCACGTTGTTTCCTTCTCTGTTTTGTGGATATCAGAAATTCACTCTACGATGTGAATTTTACATGTTTAAAAAAGTACAGACACAGACGCACTGAGCGTTTAATTGTTCCATTAATTGTCTCATTCCAAAGAAAATTTCTTACTGGGTTATTCTATAGCCATATTTAAGGCCCAATTTCTTTCACTTGGTTCTAACTGTCGTCATAAGCCTCAATTAAACTTTTTTCGCATTCTGATAATTGTAAATCACGTTGCATGGATTTTGAAAGTTCTAGAAATGCAGTAAAATTATATGTACCTCTTTTTGACAAGAAAATGAAACATGGTCTTATATTACTAGTGCTCACTTTCAAAATTACCTCTCTACTGCCATACGCCCACACATACAAACTTAAAATTACCATAGCGCATGCGCATATCTGGAATTCCTTGCATATCCTCCCTTCTTAGACAACGATTATTTTTATTTATAAAAATAGCTTTTATAGGCTTTATTTTAATAAATTATGAGTATTCATGGTGGACCTACAAATATGTGGAGCAGTGTACATACTATACATGGCTCTTTTAAATGAGACAGAAGGTGATAATATTCTAATGAATGTTCGATGTGAATATATATTTCGTTTTACTTGCAAATTAATTTTAAATCTACACTTGCGGGTGTTCAAAAAAGGTTATCTCTTTTTATATATTTCTTAATTTCTATTACTAGAAGCCAGTCATAGGCTTCTAAGGTCTCTATAGATTTTGTCAAAATAAAATGCTTGAAATTCTTATCATATGATCTAAAAATATCTGTATATTATTATCTAATATATAGATGAATCATATTTCTAGGTGATAGACGGTTGGGAACTGAACGGTCAGTTCTTTCCTAGCCCTCATGATCATCCATTGCCAGCAGAGAAGAGGTACACTGAATTCTGTGGCAAATCGAAGCCTAGAAAGTCTTTCAGGTCATCACAGAACGTTGGTCTCTTAGAATTCAGGATACCAACCAAAGGACAAGGTTTCTCAGTGGTAGTCCGGTTTCATCCCAATCCAAAACGTAAGAACAAATTATTTTACATATAGAAGTAAAACATACCATTTGGATTACAAAATAATGCCTATGTGGTACTATAAGAAAAAAAATAGAATATTTTTCTTTGCTGAGATGATCGTATGAATTAGATGTTACATTAATTTGTCTTATTTTCTTATTAAGAAATTAAAGGTATCTTGAAAAAAATTATGCTGATTTATTTATAAATTTTTATTAAAAACTTGAAAGTATTTATACACATTCTTAACAAGTAATATAAAAAATTAAGTCAATTCCTACTTAGGTTAACTAAGAAAAATCAATGTATACTGTTCGATAATTATTGTATACTGTCGCCATCTATTGCCTTCATTTGGGACAGATTCAATTTTTTTCTCCCATATAAAACTAAAATTAATTTATTAAGTTTAATTAATAAATTAATACTTGAAAAACTGTATTAACATCAAGTGTCATCCACTACAAGTTTAAAAAATATATTTGAACTTGAGTGGATGGGAAAAATTCTTTTTTTTACCGAATGAAAATTAGAATAAGGTATATATATATATTTTAGGGAGAGAGTGAACTAATAGTAGGAATTGAGAAAAAGGTTTAAAATCATGAAAAAAGAGTATATCATCATTTTACGATAGTAATGTACTTCTTGTCAGGGACTTTAAAGGCAGGGTCAACTGGGGTCGATCTTAAGTCCAAGACTTCGAGGGGCCCTCGTCTTGGTATCATTTAGATCATGGTTGAAATAATTTAATCGTCAAATATTATTCCCGGACATGCTCTCTAAATTCTAAGAATTTAGAAATATATGCCAACTGGAATAGTATCTAGACTGCAATGTTATGTCCTATCCGTCGTTCGTTATAGCCTAGGCTTATAGCCCTTATACATCATCAATACTCATTTTTTTTAAAGTAGCCGTCTCTCAAGTTGATTTCTACCTAGGTTTGTGAGTCACACCTGTTTGTACGAAAGTTTGACAACATATGCTAAATATTATGCATCTAAAAGGGTTGCAGTAGAAGCTTACTTTTTGCGTAGGGGTCCAGGGTCTCAAGAAATCTTTAGACAACACTGGCACTTGCATATTTCTATTAATTTTTGGAACTGAAAATTTCACTAAATCTATCTATTATTCACAGAAAAAAATAAAATTCAGTTTTACCATTAATCAAAATTAAGTCGTCAACATTCCTTAAACTGATAATGTTGTTATTCAGTTTTTGAATTAAAAAAAATAAATACTATTTCTTGGTTGAGATATGTGATAACTTCTTGAGAAAATGTTATGTTTTTCTTGATATGATAATCCTGTAAAATGTAGAATAAAAATAAGTTATAATTTCTTTACAGCCTGCAACGCTGTTCTTCAGGATCCCACCGGAACATACACTTTAAGAAACTTCAACCGCAAATCGAATTGCAGCATCTCGGTCATATTTCCCCTCAGTGTAAGAATTCTAGCTTCGTCTGTGGGAATACAGAGTGGATGGCCACAGAATTCCCTCGAATTTGAAACCGGACTGCTGTCAAAAGTAAGTTAAAAAACCTGATAATAGAAACTTGACTTATACAAAATTGCCTTTAATCTGACCCATAAAATAGAAGATTTTGTCGCTTGGTCAGTGTCTATCACTGTTAATTGTTATTTTTAATAGTAACACTCTTAATTTTGAAAAAATTCTATAAGAATGCATAACTTTTTTCTGAAAATTATTATTATATTAAAGAAAAATTTATTTTAGAAATTTTAGGCTTTTCATCGATTGTGATTGATGTATTATTGCATTAACTTAAAAAATAGGGATTCAAGATATAATTGAAAATAATGTGAAGTTAAAAAAAATTTTTAAACATTTATTTAAAATAAGTGTTGGGCTACTACGTTTCTTTCTGTATATCAAAAGTTTTATTTCAATTGAACTTTCACAATATGGCAAATTTCTAATGAATTAATTTTTTTAAAAATTCTATAAATACTCTTTTTAATCCATGTAACTTAAAACCTTCGTAAGGACCACATATATTGCATGTAAAAGCTTTTACTCTGTTTTCTAATGAAATTTATTTAGTAATGAAAAATTAGGTTTTGGTGTATAGTGTATGGCAGTGAAAATTCAACACCCCAGGCGCGTGTGTAGAAAAAGATTTTTTTTTTTTTACCTTTTACGAATTTCAATCGTTTATTGGTTGTCTGATTTTGTTTTAAAATATATATTTTAATTAGTGTGAGGCAATAAGTGAACTCACATAAAAGAAGTAATAACCACAATAAATACACTGCTAAAAAAAAATTAGGGGAGCTAGCAGAAAAGTTAAGAAGCCGTTGCGCGATAGCTATGCAGGGGTATGAAAACGAAGTTATAGGTGTAACCAAAAATAATACAAAAAAAATAGAAGTAAAAAAACAATTCTAGGGAACTTTAATCCGTTGGAATGGTATAAATAACAAGATTCAGGCCTACGATTTGGCTACATGTAGATGACAAAAAACTGATTGTTTATAGTTGATAAAGATGTTTAATATGGTATGAGGACTCCTCAAACCGCTAAGACTGTCGCACACCTGTTTAGCATGTATATGATGGGGTTATTGATGAGAGTTTGGGGAATACTGTTCCAGAGTCTTGACCAAATGCAATCTCCAAGTCTTGGATAGTTACAGTGTGGTGGCTGGGTCCTATTTTGGACCTCGCTCACTCCGCCAGGCGCGTCTCTAAGTGTGGGAGGAAACATATCATCACAAACAAAAGCCATAATAACAATTATGTTTATTCAGGACTTACAAACACTTAGACAATCACAAGTTTAATTATAAGTAGAAACCTTGGAGTGATTCCCTAATACGACGATTAATCCTAACACTCAATTCTAATACTCAAACCTAATATTCAATTCTAAATAATCTCGGCTATCAGAATGGACAAGGAGACAAACACTTGCTAACCTCAGGTCGGTACTGAATCTATTATCAACGATTGTCAATCTATTCATTTACTCTTATAATTTATATCTATCAAACGTGCGCTAAGTTCGTGAAGTAATTCTCCGACGATACTTACATGCAGCTTGGCAACTACTCCTTCTCTTACATTTACAAAATCTATATAGACTTAATATAGTCGAACTAATTAACATATAACTATCTCGTGTTTTTCCTGAAAAGGCTGTGAAATAGTATAAATGCTAGCTCCAAAGTTTCCCAAGAGGATTAGTATTGAAATCTCGCGAATAGCCCCGCCACAACAGGAGGCATTGGTCTTGCAGTAGAACGTCGTCTGAATGTATTCCAAACATACTCGACCGGATTAAAATCAGGAGAGTATGTTGGCCACTCTATATGCTGTATTATTTAACTTCTAAGAATGATCTCCACAAAATGATCTGTATGAAGTGTGGCATTATAAGGCAAGAAAAAGAAAGAAATCACCAATGGCTGCAGCATAAGGTATGACATGTGGTCTGAGGATCTCGTCTGTATACCTTTCAGCTGACAAATTGCATTTCCTATATTGTTGATATGAAGGTCAATAAGTCCGCCTATGTCAATTCCAGCCCATACCGTTAAACCACCTCGTCTGTTCTGCAATCCTTCCTGAACATATATAAAGTTATTTTTAGTGCCCCTTTCTAGTCATACCAAAATATGTCTGGTGTCACATTCTAAATTGAATCAGAACTCGTCCGTAAACAATACTTGACTTCCCTCACTTAGCCTTCCAGTCTCTATATTCAGTAACCTATTTTATTTGGGTCACTTGGTGTTTTGTGATCAACAGAATACACACCTTTCACATACGTGCGTACAGACCACCGCATGAAGCCTGTTTCGGTTAGTTTGGTTGGAAATTTTTCGTCCAATTGCCGAAAGAGACTGTTTTTGAATTTTAGTCGCATTGTCTGTTCAGACTTGATTAACTGTTAATAGGATATATCATTCCTTATTTTCTGCGGTATTTGCCTGGCCGACACATCGAACTTGTCCGAATTATTGGAATTGATTGCACAATCTTGTAAATACATTTCTTGCTATTCCAACGGAGTCCGTTGCAGTTCTTTATGTTTGCCCGAATCCAGTCTCTCAATAATACTTCAAGCCATGGATTCCGGTAGATGACGTTGCCGTGACGTTTTCCAGTCTCCTTTTCTCAAAACAACTGCCGAAAGTTTGAATTTTACCACCCACACAACAAAAACTACAGCTTCTATGAACTGCTGCACTTAAGACTATGGATGTTTTGTTTTACATTAGTTTTCAGAAGAAATATTTGAGTAATTTCCTAAATGCCCGTGCTCTCCTAATTTTTTGAGCAGAGTATTTTAGAGGGTGAAAATCAGCAAGTTATAAGATACAGTGAATGTAATAAATCTTCAGCATTTTGAAAGTCTCTTTGAATTTTCTGTTTTACTTAACATTAATAACATTGTTATACAAAGGGGGAAAAACTACTACTATTTGCCAATAAATACTTAACAACTTTATCGCTCACTTAGTATAAATTTCAATGCGAAAATGGTTGATTCAGGAAAGCATTTTATCCCTCTAGCTTTCATAAATTAATTTCTATGTTTGAATATGAATTTATATATGAAAAACTAATAATTAAACTTAATAAAAAAACATTAGGAAAATTTTTATATATGTTATTTTTAGCAATTATTTGTAGCATTACCTATCAACAGAGCTCCTCTGTTGCAAAACAAGTAATATAAAAAAAATTTAAGTCAATTCCTACTTAGGCCAACAAAGAAAAGTATTATTTTACTTACCTTTTATCAACTAATTCCAATTAACACAAATATATATATACATATGACAGAATCACAATATTAAGTGAAAATAAATTTTTATAAATTATCATTAAAATATCGCTTTGTTATCCAAAACAATCGTATATATAAAATTTCAGTTCAACTGAATACTTTAGAACATGAGGGGAAAAAATCCTGTATAGTTTTGACCCAAGTCACTAATAAATTAAAAGTAAAAAAACTTTTTTAAAAACAAGCTTTTATTTAAAAGCACTAAAAAGAATAAAATAAACTTTTCCTTTAAAACTTTTTTTACTATCAACTTATAACGTCATTACACAATTTATATGATATAAAAGCTTGTCGCGAGATTTACCTGTGTAGATAAACAAGTAAAATAAATAACTTGACCTGATTGATTTAAATTTTAAAAAATTCAAACTATGTAAATACGAGTACTTAAATATTGCGACAAGCTTTTATATCATATAAATTGTGTAATGACGTTATAAGTTGATAGTAAAAAAAGTTTTAAAGGAAAAGTTTATTTTATTCTTTTTAGTGCTTTTAAATAAAAGCTTGTTTTTAAAAAAGTTTTTTTACTTCTAATTTATTTTTTATTTTTTAGTTATCACTGGACAGGCTTCTCAGCCTGTTCAACTCATTCAACGTTGGTTCACCATCCCTGGTTTAGCTGAATCAGTTCGCGAAAAAAGGGTATTAAACGAAAAACACAATCTTTTTAAATCCGTAATTTTTAAGCATTATTTTCAATCTTCGTGCAGATCTTGGGTAATATTGTTCTACATACGAAAAAAAGGTTTCGTGAGATTATCTTCATAAATGACGAAGTTATTCAATGTTTAATTAAAATTTTGACTATTTTTTGAAAAATCTTAAAGAATATATTATTTATTTGAAATATTTTGAAGGTAACGGATATATTTCTCTAACATCTTCGAAGAAAAATCTAGTTATTTATTAAAAAACTTCAAAAGGCATTTAAAGATTTGTATTAATCAATAAAATGCTTAAAATTCAAAACGCATGTTGTAATCTAAAAAGCAAGTTTTATCAACTAATGATAATTTTTTGTTGGACATTGAATATCTTCTAAGTTAGAATCTATTTTTTAATTGCTCAGGTCATCTTTAGAAACTTGATTTTGAAAGAATAATTAACCATCGCATTATTTTTATACAGTCAGACCTCCATGTATAACGAACCTCTATTTTGGGAATTTCTCTATTTTAAGAACTTTTTCCTGGAACCAAGCACATATTACTCTTTTCTTCGTAAAATAACTCCAAATTTAACGAAATTTTTCTTCGAAGATTCGATTTTTTTCTCTCCTTATTCTTTAAACATTTCAAGTCATTTTGCAAATTATTCTCTTTTGGCACATTTTATGTATATCAATAACCTTGAGCTGGTATTACAATGTACCTAACTCATCTAGAGAAACAAAATTGCCGTAATTTTTCAAACAAAAAAAAACTCAAATAAAATTAACAGATTCTATTTGTAATTAAATTTAAGGACACATGTCGTAGTGTGTGTTTAGATTACTGGTGATAAAATGAGGTATATTTAAATTACTTGCAGGGTTAAAATTTAAAAATTCATTTAAAAAATTCATTCATTTTAATATAAAATTATTTTTTAATTGAAAATACATTGCATTTCTGGATAATATTTTTCTCTTATTGTTTTCCTAGTGGATTCCTTTTTGATGGGTAAGATATATATAAAAAATGATCTTTCCGATTCTGTAATTACTTTTTTGTCTGAGTTTCATTGATTAAAGTTAGATAAATTTTTTAAAGAATTTGCACAATACTCCATCTCAGTTTAACTTGGCAGCGTTGAGAAAGGTATTTAATGTACCAATCTACTTGAAAAACAGCTTTACTTTTTTTGTTTCGGATTTAAATCCAAGTAAATAGATAGAAATTTGCAAAAACAAATTGCATACATTGTAGAAATTAGATTATATTTACGTTGCAGAAATGTAATTATTTTTTAGACAAAGTTAATTAATACAGTCAATAGCGCAACGTTATGAAATTCCAGTTTGGCTGAAAACCGAATTTCGACGAAAACTTTTGTCATTGTTGTAATAATAAAATAATTACAACAATGCAGATATATCGAAGTTGGCGCCCAAAACTAGTTTAAAGTTTTTAATTAATATCTTTTTAATTAATTGCAATATCGGAATTTAAATGGTCAAAACATGCATTGTCATCCAAACTAAACGTGTATAAAAAATTTCAGCTCAATGTGGTGAAGATATCAGCTTCAAAATTGATTTGCAAGATTCCACCCGAACAAATTACATACATACATACATACAATGTAAGTTAAATAAAAGCTTGTAAAAATGAAGCCAACGAAACTGTATCTGTAATTCTTTAACGAATTAGTCTCAGTGAATTAATTTTAATTAGTTATAATTAAATTATCATATTGTCACCCAAAACAATCACGTATAGAAAATTTCAGCTCAAATGAGTGCTTTAAAAGGTGAGAAAAAAATTTAAAGTTTTGATACAAGTCACCAAAGTGGCTGTATCTGTAATTCTTTGAATAATTAATTTTTATCTATAATTTTTTTTATTAATTATAATTAAATTACCGTATTGTCATCCAAAATAATCGTGTATAAATTTTAGCTCAATTGAGCGCTTTAAAATGTATCTTATTAACGATTGAAAATTTGAACAAAATATATATAGGGAGATTGTGGACTAATAGTAGGAATTGAAAATGCTATATAATTGAGTTTCATTTCGAACAAAAGGAAAATTTTAACATTTTGTTCATTGATTTAGATTATTATCTATGCAAGGAGTTTTTCTTCATCTATCTGAAGAATTCTCTCCTCTTTGTCAAATCAGTTTTTATTTTATAATTCTTTTTGGAATTCAACAGTTCCGAGAATAAAATGGAATTCTTTTCTTTTGAGCTGTCTGAAACAGTTATCTTATGCTACCTTTATACAATCTAAAATCTTTTATTTTGAAAAATTTGATTATTTTCAGTAAAAAAGATTCTTCTCTCGGGATTCATATGCAATCACTATAAAAGCTTGGACGAAGTTCCAGAATCTTTCATCAACAGAAAATTCATGAATTATGCAAGGGCAGATTTAAAATAAAGTGTTACTTTCCTATTCATTTCTAAGTTTTGGGAAGAGGTATATCGTACTCATATATACATCAGTTACGCTAAACGTATTTCTATTTTTGGAAAATACAACTTAGAACACTTCAAACTCTCACTAAATAATGATAAGAGTAAATGAAGTTTCCGGAATTCGGAATTTTTTGAAATATCTATTGTACAATTTGGAACATTCAAAAAAGTATCACAGCAGGAATATTGTTTTTGTTTTAAGTTCTACCATTTTCTTTCTTTGTTAAATTGCTGTTATTTATAGATTTTCCTTTTGAAAAGACTTTTATGTATAGATTATTTCCGATATGCTGCTTCTTTCGTTTGATGCAATTCGAAAATAATAAATGATTTTCTGTTAAATTTCTTTTATAATTATTATTACATAGCATTGGCTTGAAAATTCTACTTTTAATTTATGATTAAAAGAGATATAAGACTTGTTGTATTTAATAGCTCATTATTTAAGAGTTGTTCAAATCCACCCGGTGGAGGTGATGGCCCTTGGGGTCATGGCCACGAGGTCGTGGCCAGAGTGTCATAAGTTTGAGACCTAGTACCACTGAAAACACTCCATGTAGAGAGGCTTATACATATTAAGGTGTCCCCGACTACCCTAAAATTGTGAATTTTGCCAAAAATTGACACATTTTTTATGATTTTATTTTGTAGGCCATCTTATTAGCTTTATAAAAGTACCAAGTTTATTATTTTCCGTTTACTAGAACAAAAAATACAAATGTTTTAGCAAAAGCAGATGCCATTACTTTAACCAAGATATGTCATACTTTAGAACGCGCTTTACTCGAAATGTGTTTTTTGAAAATTCTCAAACGCGGTCAGCGATTGCTAAAAACGTTTTGAAAATATTTAACTGAAATTATTTGTGTATCTTCTGTATAACAGTGGAAGTATTTTAACTTTCAGATTTATCAATCACTGCTTTGTTACAAAATGTATAGTCCCTTATGGTAATATAATCGCCGTTTTTTTTAAGCAATTTCATATAATAACTAAGATAAAGTGCTTTAGTTTTTGTAAAAACTAAAATATCTCTTATCCTAAAGGTCATTTCAAAAACGAATAACATAGCAACACATCAAAATAAAAAAAATTGAAATTTGTTTATAAACTTTTGGTTCAGAATGGGCCCCGTTTATGTTATTTTTTGTCAATTTTTACACATTTTTCCCATTATAGTAATAATATAATTTCTTTTCCTCTTCTTAATGTTAGCATATTTTTCTTAAAATGTACCAAACAAATCTAAAAACCACAAAAAATCTCCATATCTCCATTTTTTCAAAAAAAAGTTGTCGCAACCAGTCGGATACCTTAAATCTGTCGTGTGGCCTAAAACTTCTCACGTTTGTATGGTGTGGTAGTCTGTAGAAGAATGGCAAGTCATGTGTCATCTTCACCACTAGCCCTCGTATTGTTTAATATGCAATGTTAATGACGACTTTCTCCATTCTGCTCCCAAGTAAAATCGATGGAATATGACTTGGATCAGGTCATCATTTAATTCGATAACAGATCTGAGACCTGGAACTCATTAGCCATTTCAAAGCTCACTTTTACACAACACATTATAAAAAGCTTATCACCTCTCGAATATAGTTTCTGAGGTCACGAACTTAGTAGATATTGACTCTTTAGTCAAATTAAGGATTATAATGTCTCTATTGTGATCGCTGATGCTTTTAGCTGAGATAGCCGGTCTATTTCACGCATGATCTTTAAGCGCTTCATATTAGTTATTGTATGGAAAATAAGTGTTACAAATTGTAACTTGTGTTTGTTTTCCTATCAGTATGTTATAAATTCAATAGCAATGAGTGAAAATTCGCATTTGCGTATAATCGTGAATTCTCAAATTCTCAATTAAAGAACTTTAGGTTATAAAACACGAAAGAAGCTCATATTTTTTTTTGGGGGGGGGGGGAGTTTTTAGGTCATATTGGAGTCATATTGATTTATAATAAAATATGAGAAGTAAAAAAAGTCTCTGAATTTTTTTAAAAACATGGAACATTTCAATATTTTAAAATTAAAGCAATAAAAATACAAGGAAAAACTTGCCTTTCATAACTGGAGCTTTTAAAAACACAAACAGTGTGTGTGTGTGTGTGTGTGTGTATGTGTGTGTGTGTGTATGTGTATGTGTGTGTGTGGGGGGTGTGGGTGTGATGTATCTCAATACAACTCTCTCTCTTAAAATGTTTTACATTATTTTGTGTTCCAGTAATCAAAATTGATAGTGGATTTTATGTTAATCATCTAGATATCCTTATTCTGAAACAAAATTTTCCAAAATTATAGTTTAAATTATATATTAGAGGCTTTTATAACTTGTGACGGCGTTTGAATATATTTTCTGTAACTCCTATATTTTTGAGTTACCCTGCTCTTAAGTAAAGTTAGCTGAAGGTCTCTCAATTTCATTTTCTTAATAGTAGGTAGAGTATTTGCACCATATTTTAATAATAACGATTTGTCGCAAACGTTTTTTTTATATTAAGTAGAAAATGTAGTGACACATTTCAAAAACCATCCATTAAATTAATGTTTCTTAGAAACAAAATACTTTGTGATATGTATTGAATATAAAAGAGAAGAAATGTAATTTCTTGTTACTCTTCATTTTCTTTTCATGATTTCTTTAAGCAATACATTTTTTTCTCCTTTAAAAATTGTGTAAGCATGTTATTAATATGTCTGGTATCAAGATTAATACCTCAAGCATGAGACACTAATTGCTTAGTGCGTTAACCAAAAACGAACTAAGTAGAAAAAATTATAAAAGGCAAATGATTTTCGGTACAGGCTCACTCAAGGACACAAATGATATCTTTGAAAATCTCTTTTTATAGCTTGAAAATGGCCGCAGTATTGGAATTAAAGGACCTATTAAAATTTTTTGTAATGTGTTAGAATCTTTTCCATTGCGTCCCAGCTCACCTAAGAAAAATTAGAATCAAGATAAAATTTTACGATAAAATCCTTGGCATATAATCTAAAAGATGTCTTCTTTTAATTTGGATGCCATTTCGTACCAGCATAACACATCCATCATCCCATGATCACCCATTACTTCTTTGAATACAGCAATTAAATCTGAACACACCAGTACAGATGTAATAAAAAAAATCAGAACTAAGATTATCCATGTCATTGTTAATACGATATTTCATTGATAATAATTTCATGTATTTTTCTTTCTGGTCACAATTTTTTTCTTCTTTTGTATAAATGATTTATTTGAAGGCAATTATGATTTTCTAATGAATAGCTAGACCGTTAAAATTATGTACGGTTAAAAAAAATAAAGGTACTTAAGATGCATACGTGTCAGAACGCGAGCTGTTTTCAAGTTAGTGTCATTTTGATATCACTGTAATTTTAATATTTTGGTTGTATTTTTATTTTCTCCTAAGAAACTGTAGCTCGTTAATAATTCCTATTGCATGAAATGGGGATATAATTTCTTAGATAATTTTAGAGAATCAAAACTTATGATACGAAGCTTTTGATATATTCGGTTTTATAAAGTTTTTTAAAGGCTACAGAAATTTCAGTTAGAAGTTTCAGCAGATAATGTATTTACCGCATTATTTCTCCGCCTTTATAAAATTTACTATCAAAATTTATATAAAGAAAATTGTATTAAAATTTAATGAAAGTTTCAGTTGAAAATGTACGACATAATTATTTTTAATATGGTTCAAAACTTCCGCAAACTTTTATTCAAATACTCGTATTTAAATAAACATCCAGTTTTTAGCAATTTAGGCTCTGTATTTTAGTGAGAAAATCATTATAATATTTTTTACTTTATACAGATATACTTTTAAAATCCCTTTTCAAAAAATGTAACTTAAATTTTTTTTTCATAAGCATATTGCCAGGTTGATTAAAAACGTACAATAAATATTTAAATAAACAAAACTAGGAAAGAAAACAAGGAACATAAATAAATTTATTTCAATTAATGAAAAATTCATCAAAAACTATACTTTTTTATTTATGTAAATTATATGAAAAATGTATTCTCTCTCTGTATATTGAAAATATTTTTTTTCTTTAAATATTTGCTTAAAACTTTTTTGCTTTCATAAAATATATTTAATTAGATAATTATATAAATTTCATTTTTGTTTTGATTATTGCCTTTGAATTTTACCATTTAGTGTAATATGGAATACTTTATTTAAATCGATACAATTTATATTTTAATTACTGTAATTCCTTTCATTGTTGTTAATCACTGAAAAAAAGCCAGAAAATTAACTTGCTCTCATAATATAATATAATTTTCTTGTCCTTAAAGTATTCATTCTTAAAATTAATTCTGAGAGCAGTTCATGTACTCAAAACGTCATTACAAGTCTTAATTACATATAAGCTAATGTGGTTGAATATTCCATTGAACATAACGATTTAACAAATGCGTTTATTACTAAACAGAATCAAACAATTAATTTTAAACTTATTCGTAAAACTTTTTAGTTTTATTTTTATTCTTTCTTGAGATAACATGTGCACGTTTCCGAATTTATTTAATTACCGCGTATTTCCTAGTAAAAGCGGATACTTTTTGGAACGCTGTTGAAGTAAGTGGGTTGGGAGTAAAAGTCAGGGGTACAGATCAACTAATCTAGGGTGCAAAAAAAATATATATAAAAAACATCTTTTTTAACATTCTCCGGTAGACACACATAAACGACTCTAATTTTTAAAAATTGTTTAGGTGTTTTGAATGTGTTAGATGTTTTAAGTGACTTCTTTTTTTTCTATAAGAAAAGAACGTTACATAAATCTTACAAAGTGTTTGAATCCCAGTTTCTGAATAATTCGTAAAATTCACTTTCACTCATTGGAAAGTCTGATTATATATGATCAACATGTTGCGAAATTTTCCTCCAGAGAATCAAACATCTCAACCTATATTTAGGTCGACGATCACGTGCTACATACAAATTTCTTATCCCGATAATTATCCTCTCATATTCAAGAGATTTTTTTTTCAATTCGACTCAAAAACAAGTTTTAAATTTTCGTAAATTTTTAGAAGAATAAAGCCAATATTAGATATTATATAAGCCAATATTTAGAAGAATATACACGAATCGGTTTATATTCAGAAATATGGGGTATTAATTCAAAATCTAGATTAAATATTAATATTAAACGATTGAATGCTATGAAAAGTTAATTACATAAATACTATTAATATAAATGTAAATGTATGTAATGAAAAACTTATGCATTTGAGTTCACATCACTTTTTTTACACGATTTTTTATTTATATAACGTTTTCTTATTTTTTTGCGTGGCTTGGAGATATAGGATAAAGTGTATCTGCCATCTTACAATATAAATTATATCTTCTCTGTACATTTTTTATATTTCTGATTTTTCGAGGCTTATACTCTATAACAAAAAATTAGGGTATCTTCTATGCGTCAAAGATCTGCTTTTACTCTTTACTGTTTATCGCTATTTGATAAATTTCACAAAGGAATCGATCTTGAAATAAAGCACAGAATATCAAACCATATACCGAATCGAATTAAAGAATACTAAACGAAGGTATTCGCAACATATATAGTTTGTGCTCTTTTTAAACCCAATGTCTCTTAGAATTAAAGCAACTTTAATAAACCCAATTATATCAGCCACTGATTGGAAATGCCAGGTAACCAGTAAGAGCCGGTGCAAAACGATAAGCATGATCAGAGAACGCAATTAGCAAGCTGCCACCGGAATCCAGCAAATGTGGCAGAAAGCATTACATGATTAATTTTCCAATTAAAGGAAGTGCTTTTGATGGTGAGTTTGTGGTCGGTCCCTGGGATAAATTAGAAGCCCATTTTGTGCCGGCTACGAATATGGTCGGAGGGACAATTAATACGGGCTTGTCGGAAGTCAGAGTAAACATACCTAATGTGTTTGAAGTCAATGGATTCTATGTTTGTAGATGTGTTTTGATCGTGTCGAAATGGTTGTAGGTGGGCTTTTGTGAAATTAGGAGTGATTTATATTGCAAATTAGTTAGAGTGGCATTCAAAATAAGATACATGCTCTAATATTGAACCAGAAGTATGAAATAACATCCGTATAGTTTATTTGATTTAATTAATTAGCACTCGAATTATGTGATCTAATTGATATATACATTATACATTCCACAAATAGTAACTATGAATTGCAATATCTGAGTTTGTATTTTAACTTCTAAACTCCCACGCTCTACGGTGCTCATTTACATCAAGTATTGGTCGAGGTGGATATCTCGCTGATTGTTGAAGCAGTAAGGATCGAGGTCATTAAGTCGGATAGGAATTGATAAACAATAGGTGTTCACAAAAATTCACTTTTAATAAAGTAAATGTTAGAACAAAATACAGATATGTTTTCTACTCAATAATTAATAAGAAATAATAGATACTTATCTTTAATTAGATGCAACCTCTGAAACTCGTCGACGAGAAAACTTCTAATAGCGATTATAATTCAAGTTGTTCTAGCGTGGCAACATTATCCTCATAATATAATTGCCCTCTATCTCATTGATTATTTATGTGCTTTTTGGTAGTGGCGTTTATTTGTGGAGTAAAGTTGTTCTTGCTCAATGTGCCAATTTGGCTGGAAGGGAAAATAACCTGGGCTAGAGAGTATAAATCTCGTAGATAGCCCATTGTTGAACAACTTGTTGCAGGTCCTGTTTCTTTTCCAGAATGATTCTGTATAGTGTTTAGAGAAAGAGCTAGTTATCGTCCTACAACTATAAAGATCCTATGGTCGTGGATGATGTAGTGCTGCTCGGGTTGAGTTTTAGACTTGATTCTATTAAAGATTATGGGGGAGGCTGTAGGAATAATGGAAAACTGAAACACTCAAATCAAATTAGATCTTATAGTCTTCGTGCAGAATTTTGGCACGTGCGGAGTCAAATCATGCACGGTCTTCATCATTGAAACATATAACTTGAAATTTCGAGACCTTCAGAAAACAGTCCATTCTTTTTTTAGGTACAAACTCTCTCCCCCTTATATACTTTTTATCTTCGAAATAATATTGGAAAAGAGAATAATGGGAAGTTAGGTAATATATTGCGGACTGATTTCGCTGAATGAAAAGGCACCGCCAATTTAGAAAATGTTGCCAAATGCTGTTGTCGTTATTGTAACTGCGTTCATACGTGTGCACGTGTGTAGAAATGGTTTCCACTAGTGGCTGTATATCGTGGCAACCGAAGACGTCTTTTGATTTGACGAAATTGGTTGATGGTATGATGCAAATAAATAAAGAAAATAAATTATCTTGTATCTTTCTATCCGATGAATTTTCCTTTAATGTAAGAAAATTAATTTTAAAAATTTTACGTTAAATTTTATTAAGTTTTAAAACATGTGGTTGGACGGATTTTCATTTACATTGCTCTGTGTTGGAGTTATACACAATATTTGCACTTTAACAGCAACAGATTGCATATGCTTATTCTACATAGCTTACCAGAATTTCATCCTTGAATGTCATTTTAACATTATTTATATCATTCAGCTTCAGCTTTGAAGTTTTCGTAATCATAAATGTAAGTTTTATTTCAGAAAAAAAACCCCATATAATCAACAAAATTACAAAAAAAAAAATTGAAATTCTAATAAAACCATATTGTTAATGATAAAATTAGACACAATTAAATAGCTAAATATATACAGATATCAGTAGAGTTCTTTAAGAAAAAAAATATCACTAGGTTTTATGTACCAACGTGAACACTATTGAAAATATATTACTGTATAAAAAATATGTAAGCATATCTCAAAATATTTTGAAGAAAAATATTCGCATTTTTTTTTCAATTAGCTTTAATAAATCTCATTACTTTTTTACATTACAAAAAATTATATAAAACAGAAATGAGAAATTTAATATCGTTGTTCTATAACAAAGTTTAAGCCTTTATAGAATATGTGATTTAAAAGTCAAGCTTTTAAATATCTAACTTCCATATTTAATAACAAGTATCTTAAAATTATAATCCAACTATGAAGAAAATATATATATATGAATTACATGCTAGTAGGGGATTTTTGGGGTATCATATACTTTTTTGTGAGAAAGCAAAGTATATCATTCTTCTTTTGAAACATTTCTCTTTTCATGGATTGACTTTATTTAACCTATTGACTGCCATGTAAAGTTAGAGCCTCTTTCTCTGTGTTCCAAGTTTTTATTTTAAAGAAAACATGAAATTTCGCAAAATATAATAATATTATTGATATAATATTGTAGTAGCATTTAGACAGCAATCTTTATTTTAAAAAAAACACTACGAGATAACTCGTAGCCTGGAGTCATTGAATAAGATTCCTGTGCTGAGTTCCACTTACGAGTTATCTCGTAGTAGTTTTTTTCAATAAAAGAAAAATGTATAGAGATTTTTTTTCGTTTTGCTTGATTTTACAAGCTCATCACTTAATTTCATCAAGCGACAGTCAGATGTGTAATGTTATATCAGATTTTCACACAAACGTGTAATGATCCTTGCTTGGAAAAACATATAATGCGATGGTAGTTCTAAAGAGTTGTAAAATAGTAAAAATGAACTGATAAGTAATAATTATCAGACCACAGGAAAACCATCAGTTGATACAAGAAAATCGATGCATCCTGTTTCGAAATCTTCGTGCAGAATGCATACGTCATATAACGAAAGAAATCGAGGGAATAAGTAATGAGGATGCATCAATTAAGGAATCAATTGCTATGTATTTATTTGATGGCCATGCAGGAGAAACCAGCAACTATAATACAAATGCAACTGATTTTCAATACTTACACAGAAAAAAGAGCCATGTCGAACGTGTTCAATACAAAACAGAAAAATAAGGATACTAGCTATTTTTGTCCAGTGAGTCCCAACAACCCAGCACTTTATAGAGGCACGAACAAACAAATAGCAGAAGCAACAAGCAGCAGCGACGAAGACGTTTTTTGGCGAGCAGACAAAGAACAACGAGAGTGAACAACAGCGCATTCTAATCGTTCCCGCTCGTTTCCAACTAATCACGGCTCTCGTTAGAAAGAAGTCACGCGACCTTCACCGCCAGTATTTAAACCCAAAGCACTGTGTGTGCTCTCTCTTTCTCTATATAGGGGATTCCAAGATTTAGTCAGCTGATCTCAACCCTCAGAGGCTGTTTTCGACTGACATAGACTTTCATAACTACCTTTTTAAATTTCTCACAACTCAAACAAACCAAAGGCTCCAGTAATATAATTTATTCTCAAAGTTATAATCCTAATTTTTAATTATTAAACTTAATTTTCAAAATTATCTCTATTTTTATTACCTCAAATCTAACATGGCAAATTAATCAGTAAAGTCAACAACCAATTTTTGAAGATAGGGGATAAAGACATCTTATGAGATCATGTTCCCCAGTGAACATTCTACGTTCTACGTAGATAGGAGATTTAGACCTCATCAGAGATCCTGTACCCCGATGACCCTTCTAGCTTCTATTCTTTGTCTGCTCTCCAACAACATGCCCTCGTCGCTGCTTGCTTTCGCTTATGCGTTTTTGGGAATTAAGTTTTGTGTGAACTGTTGCAATGACCTGATTAGAGAACTAATAAAAAGTTACAAGTGTCAAGTCTCCTCCAATTGCCACGACTACAACATAAACATAACATGTAATAAGCAAGAAAAATCCCACGCAGCCCATGACACTGTTTGTGTGTGTGTGTGTGTGTGTGTGTGTGTGTGTGTGTGTGTGTGTGTGTGTGTGTGTGTGTGTGTGTGTGTGTGTGTGTGTGTGTAAACTATTATCTTATAATCTAATCATCTAGGTTAAAATTTTAATAATGAAAATTGATAATCAATAATTTTTTGTACTACATAAATTTTCATTCGTCCTTTTTAAAAATTCCTAACTCAAGTGGAGGTGTATACTCAATTTAAAATTTCAACCCAAAATTTCGAGATATCTCGTAGCCGACAGTTTTAGTACACCTACGAGATATCTCGTAGTTGGCAGTGAATAGGTAAAATAAAATCAGAAAATCAGCTTTTCTTACTAATTACTGAGTATTTAAAAAAAAGCATCCCAGTTCACTAAATAAAATTTCGCATTTCCCAAAAGTAGTGAAATTATTGATTAAATTACACATTTTATTAAACATTCTGAAAAATTTCTTTAGATAGCAGTTTTTCAAATTTCTTTTTGCTTCAGCATAGTCATCAAAATACAAAAGTAAACTAATTTAAGTCAAATACGAAATATATTTGAAATTGGTTTGGAATACAAAATACATTCAAGTACATAACATATGCAAGGTTAATAACCTAGAGCTCTCCCTTCTCTGTGTCTAATTTGTGTTGTTGAAAATTAACATTTCACAATGAAATGATAAAATCCCCGATAAACATCTAAAAATTAGGAAAACTTTTGCAACTGAAACCTCTAATGGTTTATTTAAAACAGTTAACAACCTTCGGACCTTCTGGAATGTTAAAATCGGTCATAAATGGGAAAATTCAATTTCTGGAAGCTATCAAATTCAGAATTTATTGCTTGGTCACGTGTTATCATAGTCACATTAACTGGAGATAAGGAATTACATATGGGTGTTAAGCTGCCAAAATAATTATAAACTTAATTCCAAGCCACACTATTTTTAGAACAAATTTAAGGAAAATATTGCTCCTTTAATTTGTCGTAAGGTGAGAAAACGAAATAAATCTTTACGAGAAATACTCAGTGCATATTTTATTACTTTTGAGAAAATTCGTGAATTTATTCAAGCTAAATAAACAATTAATGTTATTTTAGATGAAGACAGTAACAGTGTGTTTATCTACTGTAATTGAAATGAAACTTAAGGAGATTAAATTTAGAATTTTTGTTATTTTTTGGAAGAAAAGATGTTTTACTTTAGTGCGAAAGAATGAAAAATGAATTTAAGAAAATGATTTGGGAAGTTAAATTACATCGAAAAGGCGTTTCTACGTTAAAGTTAAGATTTTCAAAATTCGTCTTAAAAATAAAAGGGATTCACATTAAATTTTGTCTGTCGCATTAATTATCAAAAGGCATTTAACAATAAGTGTTTTTTTTAAACAAAAACATTTGTTGATTAAAAAAATTTTAAAGAGATAAATTTTACCTGTGTTTTATACATGTCACTATCATGTCAAAGGTCAAATGTAATTATCTAGGTTTAAAAAAGCGTACTTATTTATATTTTCTTATTAAAAAAGTATTTCCTTTTAAAAAGTGTAGCATTATTTTACAACTTTAGTGTAATTGTGGATGTGTAAACCTAAAACTAATTTTACTTTGTTTGATCGGAGAAATTTTCAACGACATCGACTGGAAATGAGTTTAAACCCCTTCTACCCTGTGACCCAGCTAAAGGTGTGGAAGGAATTAAAGGATCATTCGACATGATAAATTCCAATTATTTTATTTATAACTATAATCAACTCAAACACAAATAACACTTTAAATAGGATAATTCAGCACGCAATAAAGAGAAGAGACGAGATTCGCGTTTGGAGAGAATAAGTTCAACTACGGCTCTTCCTTAATATTACTTTACACAGAGTTTATGTATTTAATGTCCTCCCTATACTTTAACACTCTAAACATCAACTTAATATAAGGTGACAGTACCTAAACTCACACACACACACGAGCAGTCTTCTACTCAATCCAACTAGACTCTAACACTTTTTGGTTATAATCTTTTACAAGGACTTAAACCAATTCCGGTAAGCTTCACCTTGTAACTATCTTGTCACCTCTTGTTAGCTTAACTTCTGACTATCTTACTTTTTGTTTACCTATTACCTTCACTGCCAATTCACTAACTATTCATTAATCACTTCACTTCTAATCCACTCACATTCCCCAACCCTTAAACTCGCAAAGAAGGAATATATATAAAAAACTTAATTTGCATATCACGTTTCCTTCTTTTAGAAGAAAATTGGTTAAAATTTGCTGGCCCTAAAGAATACCCAAAAGGACTTGTTAGTTGAAGGTTATGTATAAATCCGTTACAGACTCTAAAAGTAACAAGATAACTATTGGCAGCAAGCCTCGTAATTTTGAATCACGATCAAGTGACGAGGTGGACACTCCAATCTCCTAACTCCCACACCACATTTGATGTGTAATAGCCCATCCACTCAACGGATCTCCTACTACTTCCGAATTCGAATCCGCAACTTGATAACGCCGGTCATGAGTCCGTGACAATGACCATTAGACTACCAGTACCACATTTCTTGACTGGACTGGAAAATAGAAATGGATAAGCAAAAAACAAGCTTTAACCATTTTGGGACAATACAAGAAAAATATCAACTGGAGACCTTTCTAGGCAAAGGAAAATTAAAAAAAGAAAAGTCGATAAAACACAACAATAATGGAACCAATCAAGGAACTACTTTCATTCCAAAAATGTAGTTGGCGGGAAATTAATGCCTATAATAAATAAGCAACTAAGATAATTGTTTCTGGTATCATTTCAAAGAAATATCTTTCTTTTATTTCATTCCTGAAATCCAATTACTGGACATAATGAGTACCTAAAGGAAACGGTATCATTTCATGTTTGGAATGTAAGAGAGCTTATAAAAAACTTAAAAAAAGAAGCAGTACAAAAAATGAATAATTTCAAATTTGTTCAGTAAAAAAATTCTTTAAAAAATTCTATTTAAAGTATTTTTTCTTGATTTGTAGTATCAAAAATAAAGCTTATTGAGACATGCTGAAGTTCTACTGTTCAGAAACAAATTCGATATAATTATCACTATGGTTATTCAAGGGATTTATGATGGTAATTAATATTTTCGTATTTGAAATCCGCTTCTTCGGTAAAAACAAACATATGGGAGGGAATAATAAAAGGGTAATTATGAGAAATTCAATAATCAGAGCTTGTATACACTATTAATGATTTCTTTCACATTTTTATTTAAATTTCACTCTCTACTATAATAAAAATAGTAATGATTTTTGCATATTCGCAAATATGCCCCGATTTATTTCCACAATATTCCACTACTAACAATTCAATGTTTCTTGCAAATTATACTTTTCAGAATATTTAGGATAAATACAAGGCAAATAAAACAGTTAAGCTTTCTGTATTTCTTTTCACTCAGAATATTGCTAAAAAGTTTTCTTTCTTTTCCGTTTCATCTCAAAGTAACACGCTTCTTCCTAAAACCTTTTAAATCGCAATTCTTTTACCGAGTCTGCCTAAATGCTTTCATCCATGTAATTAAGTGTGATTCTTTTTGTATCTTTCTCTCTTAAAAAACCGTATAACGTAAGCATTGCATAATTTTGAAACTTTATTTGTTTCGAGTAGGTAAATATTATTCTTAATTTTTTCCCGCTAAAGATGAATATATAATTGCTTTTTATTCATTAATAGTTCCCTCTCAGGAAGGTAATACATGACTCATCAAAAAATGAGTGCTGCGTTCTTGAAAATAACCGAAAGTTTTAGCAAGCAGAGCTTAAATTTATATTTTTTTACAGTGCCGAAAGAGGGCATCCACGATTACGTAGAGATCCGTGGAGGAGATGGTTTGGATCCCAACCTCATGAAGGTGGCTATTGACTACTGTGGACTCAAATCTCTGCCAAGTAAGTGAAAGATTGATCTTGATTGTCAACTGCAAAATTTAGGAGTATAGTGAACAAGATCAAATCCTGAATACCTTCATACATGAGAAACATTTTAGTCAGTGTTTCTCAAACTGGGGTTTGATAGCCCTACGACCCTAGCATATTGAAAAGTCTAAAACAAAAGGTTTAAGAAAATTATTAGCTTACTGAAAGTAAAAAAAAAATACATTCTGACATAAAAATAAAATACACATTTACACTGATATAATGCATTTATAAATATATCAGTACTGCACAATGTATTTTCTAATTAACTCAATAATACTAAATTAAGAACGTTTAATAATTACCAGTGACCTCATTGGCTTTTCATATATAAAATTATATACAAAACAATTATACACTTACCTTGATAATTTTTACGGTTTATAATTAATCCCTTAAATATACCGATTAAAAATTGCGCAATTCGTTCCCCAATGCCACCGTTTTACTCGTAGGCTAGCGTATGTAGTGCATTAGGGGGGATGGGTTTGAAAAGAAACAAATCAGCAAATCCTGTGAAATAAGTAAATCCGTCACAAACACACTGTGGAGATCATTTTATTGCTTTCCAAAGCCTTTGGAATAATTGTATAGATATCAGTGCATGGGAAAAATCTTGCTTCTGGAAGACATATATATACGTCTGAGGCAAATAACGCTTTGGCTGAGTGAGACGTTTATATACGCTGGTGGCAGTTAAAAAGTTGTATTGTAGTTTTAATTTTAAAATATAGTATTATTGAATTCAATACATTGTTATTGTATGGGGGATGATGAAAAGTATGATTGAAAATTGAGTTGCAAATATTGAAAGTTTGAGAAGCATTAATTTAAGTAATCTTTCTTCAATCTAATTCTGACTTTGTATATCCTTACCCTAACGTTTTTTCTTTGATTTTGTAATATATGGATTGTATCTGCGATAAATATGGTGATAAGTTACATAGAGTAATTATACTTTTTCTATGAATTCCTTTTTTTTTTTTCGTTTTTGTCCAGTTTTTACGACAGTTAGACTTCAGTTAAACGTTTCGATAAGACAAATTGAAATTCACTTCATTCGAAGGCATCATGTAAAAATTTACAATAATATGATCTAGTCTTCTTATGATACTTAAAAATTTGCAACAATTTTTTGTTGTATGAATTTTCAAGTTTTTCAAATGTGAATTTTTCATGACAGATGAAAATATTTACTTTTAAAGTAAATTTGAAGGGCAGACACGTGCTTTAGCCAACTAAATCAGAAAAAATATTGTCAATGCTGGTTTCTAGGAGATGCTTTTCTTTTCTATGAATTGCTAATTTATAGACTCGCAATGCGGAAGTCTTCGCATATCCCCTTTTTAGAGAGGAATTTCTAATTTTCAAGCTATTTTACGAAAAATATTTAGAGAAGGTTTTTTCCTAATAAATACTGAAATTTAAATACGTTTCGTGTTACTTTGAAAGGTGCCGTTGACGTCATTGGCAGATTCTACTGGAAAAGGCATTCAGTTTTGGCGTATGTGTCGCCGCTTCTAATGTATAATTCATGTTAAAAAATATTCTAACATCGTCATCGTCAAATTTGACGAGTCAAATTTAACATAATACTTCATTCAATTACTTCTTTCAAAAATGCTCAGAAATACACAATAAATCCTCATCAATCCGGACCCCATTTAAATTTACTTTGTTTAATGTGGACAGCAATTAGAAAAAAATGCCCACTTATAAACACAAATAAAAATCGGAGTTAAGAATCGCAATGCTATAGATTTTCGTAGTAATGCATATGGAAGAAATGCATTTATTTGAATCCCCTCTAGTATAATTTATGTACAATTTTGCTTTGTCTTATTTCTAAATATGCGTTCTTTTTACTGTATAGAAGGTTTAGCTGGTATGTACTCATCAATCAGGATTTAAGAGGTTCTATTGTAGTAGTGCTTTTTGTGTCGACGAAAATCCATTTGCATTTTTTTATCTGCTTTTATTAGTTACCACTAAGAAAGGATAGAAAATACCATAATGCTGATATTCTTCTTCTATGAGCGCGGTTCAATAAATACTTGATACATAGTTATGATTTTATGAACATACGGGACTTTAAAATTAACTAAATTTCAGGCATAGAATTACATGAACTTAAAGTTCTTTTTGTAGTTGATATAAAATTAAACACATTTTAAACAATTTTTCCCAAGTACGATTTTTTTATTATTTAAAAATTTTTATATAATTATTCGAAAAATCCCCATACATGAACAAATTTTAATGGAAGTACGCACTTCAATAATTCATACGCCTTAACAATTTTAATCAATTTGATACGTTAATTCGTGTAATGTGTGTGCTAACCCTCCCTGATGTATTGTAAATTTCAAACTTACCCACAAATTTTTAAAAGATTCTCTTAAAATATTTTAACAACAATTATTTTAATTAATCAGCTTTAAAGACAAAAAATCATTTTTACTCAAATATTGCATTAAATATTCGTTGTAATTAGACATGATTCATGAATACTCAAAAAATTTGCATTCATAAGAAAATTTTCAGATAAACCTTCAACGATTTTTCTCCCCTTTTCTTTTTGAATATTTCCGAAAGCAAAATAATATATAAAAAATATTTTTTCCCTCAGGTGCACATCCAATCAGCGTAGCCTGTGGGAATACGGCTGTTCGCCTGGTGTCCAGCGGTCACTTCGAGAACTCTGTGACCTTTAGCTTCGACATCCCAGCCGATTTCTCCTCCCTCGATCTAGTGTGTCCTTCATTCCTCGAGTCGTTTTGAAGCACCAGGTAAATAATAAACTTAGTTGTATAAGTCCAAAGAGGAAGGATGTAAGAATAACTTTCAAAAATTAAAATCGATGAACTTACCGTATATTTTTGAGTATAAGTCGAGAATTTTCGGAACTTTTTTAAAGTTAAAGAGAGAGTAAGGGGATCGGCTAATGCGTGGCTCTCCTAAAGTCTGGGAAAATACGTAGCTTAGGAAAGACAATGTTTTTCTTAATTTTTTCCGTTAGGAGTGCGTGGTTTTAATCCTTAAATTTCTGGTTATTTTTAATGTGGAGTGGAACTTTAATTCTAAGAAAAATCATTTAAATCGTCTAAGTCAGCGTCGTAATCTGTTTTCTGCATTCACTGATCGGGATGTTTGGATATATACGATCATGCCGCGAGTTGTCCTTCCAGGGCATGAAACATAGGTCGAAGATCATGTGCTGACTTTTTTTAATTTTGGTACATCCCCTAATTTATCCCACTCATAAACCTGTTTCTCATTTGCTAAGAAGTGATTAGCAATCATACCATTATTACAATTTTTAGCAAACATGATCACTTGTACTTATTGGCGTTCACATCCCTCTTTTATGAAGCGCCTTATGAATGCCATTGCTTGTAGTTTACTGTATAAGAATATCTCTTACCGCTCTTTTTCCAAGCGAAAAAAATGGCACAAATCTTAAAATGTCGTTCAAAATGAAAAATAAATGGGGGGGGGGGGTGTTAGCTTCAGGCAGAGGGTTATTAGAAATAAAACTATCGCAGTTGGCAACTGGTGTGTTACTTTACACGTTATTTTGATTGACAAATATTTTACTCGTTTTACCTACTTGGCGACATGTCTTAAAATTGCAGTATTTTCTTAAATCGACTTACATAGGGATTTCGAATTTCGGGTAAATTTTTGCAGAAGGAGAGTACTTTCGGCATGTACAGGAATTGGCTTACATTCGGAAATTTACGGGATTTAAAAACTAGTTGATATATAATTTGACGTACTAAAACCACATAAATTAATTTTTTGATAAATGATTCGAAATATCCCTCAAAAACATATCAAATATTGATATGTATCAGGTGTTTGGCTAAAGAAAATGCGACAAAATACGAGACTGTACAAGAAAAAAAAAGTTACAATATTTAAAATAACTTCAGTTGATAATGTTACAAAAAGGAAGTAATTTGAATAATAAATGCTAAGTCCTACAACCGCTTTACAATGTGTATACTTTTGAAAGATGCTAACTTTAGTACACGTGTGGAATTACAAGAATTTGCAACAAAAATATCCAATTAAATTTTGTTGTAAAAAATTTCTAATTATTTTCTTTAAAATTTAAAGAAATCAGACTTATTATTTAAAATCTAATGAAAAATGTATCAATATATCACTTTCTTCCGTTTTTACAAAAAATTAATTATTTTCACCGTGCTATTCCTTAGTAAAATACATAATAATTATTCCTATATATGTAAAAAATACATTCAAAAGATTTGTGTTTTTTATTGATACTAGCTACACATATTTCCTTTATAGATCCATTTATTTTCTTTTTCTTCTAGACTTCAACCATTCCGATTGAATTTATTTCATCCAAGAAACTTCACATCCTCAAAACCTGTTGCCAAAATTAATGAAGAATACTTTTAATGCTCACATATGAGGCATATTCAAGATAAAAGAAAAATTTCAGTATTTTTTGTCTTACTCTTTCTGATGTAAAGAAGATTCCAAATTTCCTGTAGTGCATTTTAAACTGGCAAACCCATTTCGTTTTTGGACACCCTATCTGTATTTAGATACTTAATCAAAATAGTGAAATATTAACTGATTGTCCAGATTCAATGTATTAATAGCTTTTATTTCTAAACATGTTTCTTTTAAAGCACGCATTTCAAGCATCTAATATCTAAGTGTTTTCATCCTGTTATTAATGTTCATTTTGAGACAATGTTACTATGTCTTTCTAGTCATAAAGAACAGTATTAATTGTTAACTTAATTGCACAGTTTTGTATTTTTTTAGAATCTGGTTCGTAGTGTGATTGTTTTCTGTGTCAATAAGTGAATGTATTTATTTCGAATATGGTTTGTTTCAATTATATTCTACAAATGTATCTTTAGTTTCATGATAAAGAAAGCAATTTACAAATCGGTGGTACTTCTTACTGTCTCATTTCTTTCATTATAGTTATTTTTGTTTTTATATACAAACAAAATGAGTCTCGTAAGATAACAAGGGGTTAAAATTATTCAACTTAAGGTAACGGTAACGGTTATACATTTACGTGGAACCTTAGAGAAATCTCTATCACCCACTCATCATAATAAGTAGAAAAAAATAAGAATAATTTTCTGAAGTGTTACGTAAGAATATAAATCAGTCGACAATGAGTGCAGCGCAACAACGCTGGTGGAGGGGAAGCTGGGAAACTACTCATCCAGTTGATTTAGTTAATGACGTCACATCTCTGACAACCGGCTGCCGCATCTCGATGGAACGAGGGGAGAAAAGGGACGAATTTCTTTAATATCAAAGATTAAAGAGAATATTATTTTAAGTCCGTTACTCATTACCTCTTAAATATCTGCGTGTGGTTATTGAAAGGAGATTTTAAATAACCACTTGGAAAAAAAGTAATAAAAGGTGGAGAAGTTTAAAATAGGATCAAGTTGTCACACAAACCGCATGCAAAAGCTTCCATGGAGGGGGATAATAATTAGAGTGAATGAAATCTTGCAAAAGAAAACAACGAGTGATAAATAATTTAATTTGTATCAAGACATTCTCATCCTTTTCAGAGCTGGGAAGTGTTGATATGAGTGGTTAAGGACTGCTCTAGGTCTCTTATCAGAGCTAGGGATATAATTATCATAAGCCGGGATTTCTCTAATGGGAATTCATTTGGAATCTGTGGTAACCGGTTGAAAAAATTTCTGATTGTTTTTTAAGGAAATCAAGAAGCGGCGGAACGTTGGGATCTTTATGCAAGACTTCGTCCCTGACAAACCAAGGTGCATTTGCAGCTCTACGCAATTGAATGTTTTGAAAAGTGTGCAATTTTTCAGGTGATTATTCACCTTAATAAAAGTAATAGAACCAATTTAACTTATTATTCTGCTATATATTACTTTCATACGTACATAAATTTTATACAGTAATTTGTTATGAAAGTAGCAGTATAAATCCTTGTACAAACTCTGACAATAAAGTTCGGGGAATAGTCCTGAAATATTAACGAAAGTTACCTTATTGCCCTTCGAAATAGTTACCTCCCATAACTATACACTACTCAGATCTACTATACATATCCTGGAAACTTTGCAAGAAGTCTTCTTTTGGGATGGAGTTCAAAAAACTCGTCACGTTTCGTTGGATGTTAAGAATATCGTCAATATCGATAATACGTTTTTCTCATCCTTAAATTCTGGGTAATGATTTATCGCCCGGATTCACGGTTAATCTGCAGCTCATCAGCTATCATGTGCACAGTTAACTGACGATCTTTAGTGATTAATGTCCTCACTTTCTCAATGTTTTCGTTACCAGCATCGCATAAGTTTTTTTTGGTGTCTTGCCAAACTTAAAACGAAACTTTAAATAGATCTTTTGCTCTTTCATTTCCTTGTTCTTTGTTAAGAACCAACGTACTAAACTAGCCCTTTGTAAAACAAGTCTTTTACAGAACACAAATGAGTCTCAACTGAACAACGGTGAGGGTAGATGGCCAACACCTGCCACTACGCATGTGCAGCGTTTCATTTAGCCAGTGTTGCCAGATCGGCCGTTCTGATTTCATTCACCAAACTTTATTGTCAGATATGGTGTTATTAAATTATTGAAGCAAAAAGAAGATTGGGGGGGGGGTAGAGTATACTTGTGTGAAAGCGGGCATACAGATGTCCAAAGTATCCTCATCATCATTTGATTCGTTGGATTCTTTACAAATAGAACAATCAGAATATTTTATAGTGTCACTGTAGATACTTTCAGAGTCTGTTTCAGAATCAATATCTGAAGCATTTTGTATCACTTCTTTTTCAAGCTCAGTTACACATTTTGGACGTTTCCACATCATAAAGTTTAAAAAATCACGTTTACAAGATTTAATTATTTGTTTAAAACTGGACTGTAAACCCAAGTACCCAAAGCTCTATCAAAAAGAACACTCCCCCCCCCCCTTTCTATGTCCATTTAAGAGCCGTCAAAAAACATGCCATTTGAAAATATTTTTCTTTCCTCTTATGTTTTTATAATCAAAACCCACGCGCATATGAGTCATATTTCTCTCTTTTCTAACAGGAGGTCTAGCCGACATGTATCTTAAATCTTATGGGCATCTATTGTACTAAAAATAATAGTTTTTAACACGTTCCAGGAAACTGGCGCAGTTGTGTGACGGTGAGAGCGATTTGCCACGCTATGGCATGTATGCATAATATTCAGCATAAGAGGTTGAACCATATTTTAATTCGACACCTTCTAACCAGGTGCAATGGTGTAAAAAAGTTAAGCAACAATGTAAATTTTAAGCAGATAGCCACGAAATTGTAGAAAAGGAGTTATTATATATATATACGATCAGTACTATGAACACAAAATTCGGTAGAAATGTGATGCGTGTGCAAATGTCAAGAAACAAAACGTCATAGGTGACGTGAGTGTAAGCAAAACGCATGCGGTCGACGAGCAGCTCAAAACTACAATGAAAGGAAGGAAGAAGACGCAATTAAAGGCCTTCGCTGCAAGTTCAAATGAGTTATTTCATGAAACATGGTTTTAAAAAATCACGTAGACAACTTCACACATTGAAGAATGATCGGAAAGTTGAAGGAGGGGCGTAGCTTGACCAATGCATCTGAAAAGTTCGGAATCAACAAGTGTTATTTCGCGCTCTTGGAAACCCTTCCGAACCATAGGAACAGCCGATAGAAAAGTTTGGGGTGGCCGCCCTATGGGGAAAAAACTGCTGTGGATGACAGACATATTGTCCTACAGGCGAAAAGAGCTTGATTCCAGTCAGCAAGCGCCATTGCTCATCAATTGTGTACAACAACAAGGCGTCATGTGTCGTGGCTTACTGTAGCCATGCGCTTTCAAAAAAGTGCCCATCCTGAACGTTGCATCCTTTTGAAAGTTGGTCATCTGCGGCATTATTTATGGTGGTGTAAGGAGCACAAAAACTGTACATCTCATAAATGGAGTCATGTCCTCTTTACGGATGAGAGTCGTCTCAGTGCCACAAGCTATTTTCAACGTCACTTGATTTGGAGACATATCGGGACAGGATTTCATTCTAGTAACATCACAGTAGGAGACCCTTATGGTGGTCCTGGAATTGTCGTCTGGAGAGGCATTATGCTGAACGGACGGTCACACGTTTTCCAACTGAGATTCTATAACCGAAGATTGATATTGTAAGTAAGTGATCCTTTCCTATGTGTGGCTGTTCCAAGGTACTATTGGACCAGATTTCGTTTTGGATGAAAATTCACGGCCCCGCCGAACTTCTGATGTTCAGCAGCTACTGGAAAGTTAAGATATCACTCGAATGGATTAACCAGAGTTCTCCCTTGATTTAAATCCCGTAGAACATGTGTGGGATGCTTTGGGAAGGCCCCTTGCTGCACGATTACATCCTCCTGGGAACACACCAAACAACTGAAACTTATGCTGTTTGAGAAATGGTCTCACTTACCTCAAGAGCTGTTGCGAAATCTGGTGCTGAATAAGGAGAGACAATGCGAAGCAATAATTGCAGTGAGGGGAAAGCATATCCCGTACTAAGGAACATCTGCTTATTGTTCTTTTTCAAGGACAAAAAATCATATTCGATGATACTATGAGTTCAATAAAACCTCCCCCCCCCCCCCACTGATTCCGTACTATATGCATTGTATTCATTTTTGTGCTACTATGCTTTCGTCATCGCTTAAGTAAAAGATGCTGTCTCCCATTTCTGAATTCCATTCCTCTCAGATGATTTCTCTAGGAGTTATGATAAAAAAAAACTTCTGTTTAAAAACTTAATTAAACATCAGCTTAAAAAACGTTAATTAAACTTAATGAGCACAATTTTTAATATATAATAATTTGACAAGTTTGAGCCCAAAAATCGATGAAAAAAAAAACAATTTTTCAACATTCTAAACATCTTGCCATTCTCATTATTAACTAATAAAAATTTCTAGATGTTCATTTCGAAGTAACAAATTACTGAATCCCAAATATTTATAACTGTTATTTTCAAGTAACTCATTGGGATAAAATTAACCAGAAAAAATAATATTTTTATTAAATATAATTACATAGATCATATTTTTATCTATTTTTTGAACGGTTAATGATATCATTTGATAGTAAAATTTCCCTGAAATATTCTTTAATTAATTTAATTGAAAAATATATTCCATTCATCTATTCAACATTTAAGAAGCATCTAGAGCATAGATTCCCAAAGCAGTTCGTGCAGATCCCTGGGAGTCCTTGTGACAGTTGAAGGGGTCCGTATCAAATTAAAATTAATTTTGGATTGCATAAATAACAATAAGGGGTTTACGAAAGGATTAATATATGACATATCTCTATTATTATGAAAGTTTATTAGTACTTTAGTATTAAAAAAATTTTAGAGAAAAACTTAAAAACTTTGGAGTGTATTCTAGATACATTAAATACAAGTTATGACAAACGTCGCACGGGGAAAAGGTTGGGTCCCCTATACAGGTTTAAAGTTGAACGGAATCTCTCCTCTTTACATGCAATAACTTTTCTAAAATATGATAGTTTTAAAGAGTGGAGCATTTCGTCAACAGTTTATTTTTATTTGATGCACGATCCCGATATATGGAGTGAATACACCAAATTTTCTTCATTTTTGAACAGAAAGCCATATTATTTTGAACAGAAAGAATAAAAGGTAAGTTTCTTAGGTATTTTTAAGTACAATTGATATTTATTGTACATATTTTTTTAGTTCTGTTGCCCAGTCAGTGTATGACTTATAGTTTATCGCTCTTCCATGCCACAAGTCCGGGCGTTCTATTCTCTGGTTCGGAAAGTTCGACTCAGTCTTTCATCACTTCAGTGAGTCGATAAATGAGTACCAAGCTGGTTGGGGAACTGAACACTGGGAGTTTCGCGTCAGATTGACCACTTGACCGAAACATCTACACATGCGCCCCAGCGACTAAGGTCACGTAAAGTCAGATACGCACAGTAGGCTTTGGCCCACATTGGCTGTTGCGCCACTGAGTTCAGTTCAATTTTGTAGACCAAAGTTATGTTTTTGTTAAAATTAATTTACAAAATATATTCGTATCTAAATAATATTTATCATTTTCAAAATATCGAAGATAAATTTATAATTTTTCTCTCTGATGTATTAAAATTGTTTTTCCCGTGGAGGGGGGGGGGCAATTTTTTGGTACAAAAAGGCATAAAGTTTCGAAACCACTGATCTGGAATAATTAAAAGATAACTTCACGCAGTGAGATACGAAACATTCAACCAAACGATAACTAATTTTTAAACAGAAAGATTAAAATTTCTGTTGTTTAAAGTGTAAATTTTATGACAGAAAAGAAAAAAATTTTATAGATTTTCAGGTGAACATGTTATAAAAAAATACAAACATATATAAACAAAAAAACTTTATTGAGCACTCAGATACAAAGACGATCAGGAAATTGTTAGAAACTATACAAAAGTCCTCTAAAATATGTTATGTTACAAATGTTCTTTTTCCATTTTCTTTTCGTAAAAAAATGGTAATACGGGATCATTATTGAAACTTGCAGAAACAACAGCAGTTTCATTTATCTTGATATTAAATATTGTCGTCAATATTATTCAGCAAAAAAATCTCATTTTCAATCCAGCATGAAATAATAACGAATTACCCAATTAGAAAAAAAAATTCAAAATAGGATAATTGCATTTTCATGTCAAATAACTGGATTTAGTTATTTACATTTATTCATTAGTAATAAATAATGTTGGCTTACGTATATATTCGCACAAAGTTAATTAATTAAGTACAATGCATTTCAAACAAAAATATTCCGTTTGAATTTGTGATAACTCATCAACAGGAAAAGAGATGAAGTACTGCCGAACACTTGCTGATACATCTAAAAAATTAAATGTTTTTTTTTATATATAGTGAAGGATAAATTTTTAAAAAGTTGTAAACTTGGTTGTCGTAAACTATTTACAAAGTAAAGAATATTTAATAAAATAATTAAGAAACCTGATATCAAAAAAGTAAAAGCATAATTTAAGCGTTGATGGGTCAAATCAGTTAAATCAAAATGAAATAATTATTATATACATAACATTATTTTAAGTATAAAAATTTAAAGACAAATTAAGTTTTCATTTAAAAAAAAAGAAAGATAAATGTAAAAATTTAGAACTAACTGATTTGGCCTTTGAATAATTTGATTATTGTTCACAACTGTGAACAATAATCAAGTTATTTAATTTATTAACTTTAAACATGTAGATTTAACATATTTCTTCAATGAGACTTTAATGATCTTTGAAATGAATATTCTTTTAAGAATTTTGCAAATAATTTGTTTGGTATATTCCATTGTTCTTTACTGAGCGTATCTGTTATTTATACTAAATTTCTTAATAATGCAAGAAAATTTTACAATTTTACATTGTTTTTACTAAAACATACTGCTACAGAAATTAAATAGATGTCACCTTCTGTATACTAAATGAGATACAAAGAGGAAGACATTTTTTTTTCATAATGAAAAATATTGTCTTTTTTTTTTTTCATTGGACCCGATTTAAAGAACAAACTAAAATAAAAAAAAATCCTGAGAAACGGTTCCAACCATCCCGATGCATAAGCCATATTACTGTTAGAAATTATAAACAGTCTCTAATCTTGCACTACAGTGTTTGGCAACTGGGATCTGTGTGATTACCTTCCGTTCAACAGTCTATTTATTAACTTGAAACAGAGTAGATAATCACTACAAGACAAGGTATGAAGGAGGCACAGCTTGTAGAAAGTCCATGCTGAAAATACAATTGTTCAATAATATTAGAGTCACAAGTTGTCTAAGCATTTATGCAAGGACCACCTCGGATAAGGTGCCTGTTGGATCAGGTCCCGACAGTGGAAGTTGCATAAGAGATTTGATCAAAAAGTTTTCTTTGAAAACAAGTGTTCCTATTTGTGGAAGACGCCCTGCGTCTCTTTCACCAGACATACACTTGGCCGTCGTATACGGTGTAGTTCATGGGCTTGTTAGGTCCTCCCGGGGGCTGTTTTGCCCTGGGAATCATGACTGGGGGCGAAGTGTAGCCCGTGGAGAGACTCCTGTTGAGGCTGAGATCACTCCTTCTGCTGCCTTTGTAGGGTGTGACATCACCACTCTCCTATAATAAAAAGAATAATATTAATTTTAATTTGTGCTCTTTCTTACATTGATATTTATAGAAGTTATTAGAAAAATGATTAATGAGAGGGTAAACATTTTACTAAGATAATAAATATAACCAATATGCATTAAATTCCTACTATAGTTCACTCTCTCCCTATATATATTTATGTATATCTTGTTCAAGTTTCCAATTGTTAGAAAAATACTTTCTATTCATCCACTGAAGCTCAATTAAATTTTTTAAACTTGTAGTGGATAACACTTGATGTTAATACAGCTTTTACAAATATTAATTCATTAATTAAAATTTAATTAATTAATTTTTTTCTTAACTTAACTTTTTAATAACTTTAACTTAACTCTTTATTAAACTTTTTCTGCATTATTTCTGATGAAATTAGAACTGGCACCAACAGATGGCGCTTCTGTCGGTTGTTCTTTTCGCTTAAAGTTTTCTAACGAATTTTTTTCTTGGCTTCAAAAATATTTTTTTTTAACTTGTAGTGGAATGCACTTGACGTTGATACAGTTTTTTTTCCAAATATTAATTTATTAATTAAAGTTAATTAACTAAAATAAAATATTTCTTTGTTGACCTAAGTAGAAATTAAAATTAAAACTGTTTGTGTTAGTTTTTTTATTATAAATGCCAGACATTTGGACGCTAGGCCATTAGTCTCGATACGACTTCCTAATACTTAAGAACAATAGAACTGAAAAGCAATAATGCAATGCATTCATCAATATGGTTCTTATCCAGGGACTCTCCAGAGTTACAGAAAGTACAGGCTGAAATATCCTTTAGTCGAATTTTAAAAAGATGAGCATTCAAGCAGTCGTGCTCAGTCAAAAGAAAAAATAACGCCTCGGCTACAGGACGAGGTAAATCTGGAATGACTGACTTTGAACTAGTGAGACACTCCCAGACCTTTCTCTTAGCTTAATTTGATAGGTAGGAAGCAAACCTCCTCTTTAGTTTTAAATTAATTAGGAGTTTTGCAGAATTAAAAGTCATATGGTTAATAGTGATTTGTAGAATAGTAGTTCCCTTCTCTTTCATTTCCCTCGATGCCACAATGAGCAGGAATTCGCTGCAAGACAATTGAATCCGTTGGAGTGTTGAGAATCTTTCTACATTCATAAATTCGTCCGCAAGTACAAACTTTATTGTTGGAGGTAGCCATATAACCAATATAATCTAAGCATTTTTACTACCAATCCTCAAATCAGCATCGCTCAATTGAAATTCAGAATTATTAATTAATTATTTAAAAAATAATTTTAACGATTAAAAAAGAACAATGTAAATGCAAAAAGGAATTTGTGGTTGTATGATGTATTCACAACATGGATTCAATAAATATAACTCTTTCTATTTATTGCAGTTGTAGAAATTATGCTTTTAGTCGGTTATTTTTGTAAACAAAATTACAAAATGCATCACAATGGAATCAAGCATTGAAATTCGTACGCCCAAAAAGTGGATTTTAGATTTACTACGCAAAGCTAATTTGGGCGAATCTGAATACAAAAAAATAACTAGCATATTTTAAACTTTTCAAAACCCGTAGGATAAAAACATATCATTTATATAAAAGTAAAAATTCTGAATATTTAAAATATTATGTTAATTAATATGAATTATAAATAACATAAGTCAAATCCAAATGAAGTATTTGAAAAAAGCTCTGCTGAACAAAATGTTTCCTTTTAACAGTGCTAAAAAATATCAATATACAAATGTTAACACCGTAAAGATATTAAAATTGTAAAGAAAAAAGTCTAATGAGAGACGCAAAATTTGGCTACGATGTTTCGTTTTTATTGATAAAATACATAAACATGAAAATTATGTGTATTTTTTTACAAAAAAGCGTTCAACTAAATAAATTTGATACACGATATTCCAATACGCATGTATAAAATATTTTCATATATGAGTTCCATTGCCTTACTTCTAATTTACTAAATTAAAATGGGTACGAAATTAAATTTTATTACATGCCGGATAAATATTTTACAAAATATAATTTTAAATTCATAATTTATCTCAATAATGCTTATTTCCTAAGTTATTTTGGATGAATTGTTCCATTACACCTTAATCTTTGTAATTTTTACATTTCACGAAAAATCATTTTTGTTTTAAATATCCTCCAAGTTCTATCAATTGAAATATTTAACATCTATAAATAGTAGAAATAACTCTAAAAAAATCAAACATTTGACACCAACTATACAAGACTATCGCATGAATAATACAACCAGAAAAATCCTCACATTCGATCAATGGGATCCTCATATTAGCAAAAAAAAACATGTTTTACTTTCGAGATGACCCCAATATGTATATAATGCAGTCGATTAGAACATACAAAATGTCATGGCAAACGATGGAAAGGATACTGGATCGTATTTCTTTTTATTCCCGATAGAGGCTCAAAGATGATCTATACAAACACTTTCAAGTACATGACAAATGTTAGCGAGCAGACAACAGAAAACCCTAGTAATTTATCATTGGCTTACCTGGTACCCATCGAAAGGAATTCCTTTTCTGCCATGTTCCCCACTACTTTCGCTGGATGTATCAATCATGGCCTTCCTGTCCAGCGTACCTTCCATGGGGCCCTTGAGGGCAATCCCTCGAAACACACTTCCCGGGTCACCGCTGTTTTGTGTCGAGGATTTCTTCTTGCATTTGCGGCAACAGCACAAGACAGCACACAGAAGCAGGACTACGACGGCTACGGCTGTCGGCAGAGCAATGGCCAGAACTAGAGGAATAAAAAATATGTTTCACTAAATGAAACCGCAGGGGTAAATAGACAAAAAAAAATGGAAGTAATGAAATCTATATATACAAAAATGGATGTTTGTAAATATGACCTCGCTTCACCGTTCAACCGATTACTATGAAAATTGGCATGTATATGTATTTTTTTGGAGATAAGGTCTTTGTGCTATCCTCTTTATTGCAACTCCCCACAAGGTGGCGCTACAGAAAAGCAACTTCTGCACCAATCAATTAACCCTCCAAGATTCTGACATGGTCACCAAAGATGATGCCAACTTGGCTCTATCAACAACATTTCACTATGTTTCCATCAAATTGCCATTATAATGTAAGAAACAGCGTTGCTTGCGAATATTGCAAGTTCAACATAAAATCAATACAACAGAAAGTAATATTATCGTATTACACATCCAGATATAAATTATTTACGCTGTTTTAAGCGTTCATTACACAAAATTTGTAACGATGTGTTACTTTTGCAGCAGAGATCAGCTTAGAAAGATGTTTTCAAAAATCTACTAAAAGACAGTTACGTGGTGTGATAAATAAAAAAAATCCCTTTTATCAGCTCTACAGACTTAGAATTTAACTAATATGGTTTTTTGTTCAACTGAGGTATGCAAAAAGCTGTTTTTTGTTTAATTTGCGATTCACGTAAAATTGACTCAAAAAAACTTCTTTATCCATCAATCTGTATTGTTTGATTTTTCAGTTCAAGTTGCGAAGAACGGGTATAACATCTCGTATAATACAATTATGAAGAGTTTTATATTAAGTCACAATGAGGCTCTACTAAGTTATTACACGATCAAAATTACACAGGACAAAACTATGACCCTATAGACAAAAATATATCTTTAATAAAGCATTACAAAAACAGCAATAAGAACTAAAATGAATGAATGAATTTAATTTTATAGTAAAAAAACTTAGTAAATTAATTCCAACTATAGTAATGATAGTTATGTCTCCCTTTCTGACTTTTTTAATATAGCTATATAATTATTAACTATGATAATTATTATAAGCTCCATTTCTTAGAGGCATAGATGAAATCATAGCTTTATTGGCATACTTTACTTTTTCACCTCCTTCAATAAAATGCAATTGTTTGAGTATAAAAGGACGATGATTTTTTTCACATCTTATTATATATTCTTACTGCTTGAATATTCAATTTAAAAAAAGGTTTTAAATACTCATTACGATAAGTCTTTAGATTTTGAAACCTATCAATGCAATTCTTTATTTTTAAAAAATCCAAAATTAAATTAATGTTCTTTAATTCATATCAGAAGTGTGAATATATATTTAGTTAAATAAAAAAAGGAATTAAGTCAGTTAAAAAATACGTCTAAATCAATTTTTACATAATCCAATTATTATTAAACTTTTAAGCTATTCAATTACTTTTCCATTTTACTTTGAGTTGTATTGCTAATATTTTTCTTCATTAATTAAACAGAATTCTAGTTCAAAATGCGTTTAAATTCCCTTACGAAATAAAAGCTTGGCAATGACAGCAATCAAGAATTGCGTTCACACTCTGGGTTGTTAGAGCTTTTAAATTTCTTTATGGAAAAAAAGAATGTGGGACGCTATGTACATTTAGTTCAAATTTATTAACATTTCATGAAATATATCCTTTTTCAATTCAATTACAAGATGAATTTCCTTAAAATATAACAAGATTCAACTGATTCTTTACTTTCTTTTGTGAAATTCAATGCATTGATACTCGTATTGTAGATGTTATCTTTGAAGTATAATTATTAATAAAACCTCGTTTGCTTAGTCAGAGTTAGTTATAGGAATATTTCGAAAAGGATTAATAAAAAAACTATTTGATGAGAAATATTTGCTTCCTTAGTTGAAAAGTCTCAAGAACTCAGATAACATTTACCCCGTAGCAGTTAAAAATAATTACTTCGGTTGTTATCAGAATCAGTAAAGATAAATTCTAAGATCCTATTATACTTTATCCTTTCCAATTACTTTAACTGGAAGTCAGAAAAATGAAAGATTCGGAATTAAGCTGAGATCTATGTTCTTAGAACGATATGATAAGCTTTATTTTCTAATCAAATCTTTTCTTTTATAAATCAAAAGTCAATCGTAAAAGAAAATTGAAGATTATATAGCTTTATTTCAAAGAAAAGTAATTTTGATTTGTTTATAAGAGGATGACATATCTATGTTCATCGTAGTATGTTCATATTTTTCTATTTAAGAACTTGTATTTTATTTATTTAGCTCATATTAAAAGCCTAACAAGTTAGTATTTAGATTAATCAAGAATATATAATTAGCTAGAATAAGTTCAATTTACTTATTAAATGAATTGTTTAAACATATGTCTCAGAGTGTAAGGAAACTTTAATGGAAGCAAAGTAAATATCTAACTAATTAATTTTTTAGTGAAATTTCAAGTCTTTAAAATATTATGCAGGAAAGTGTTTAAACAAGCAAATGTAAGTGTAATTTGTACATTTTTTCTTTATAGTGAGAAATACATGTCTCCTGTAATAAAATTTCATGTACCCAATATTGTGGTTCATAGTCTGACAAATGCTTGCGTATGAAATGTAATGGAATTTACGGTGCACAGGATACTTTTAATTATTTAATGATTTGTGTAAATTATTTAGCACAAATTAATAGCACAGATAGTTTTTTTTAAATATTTCATCACATTTTTTTTATTGCATTTTATTTTATTTTATTAAGGTGTTATCATGCTTAAGCATAACGACAATTAAGGAAAAAATTAGTAATAAATAAAGTTATTTAAAATAATAGAAATTTGATTATAAATGGGTTTTAAAGAAAAGATAATAAAAATCAGGAAAAATATAATTATATTATTCCGAATGGGTTTCTTCCCTATTTTATGATTTACGTAACGTTCAAATTGTGTGATGACTCTTAATTTTAAATTCTTCCGAAAAGCAAATGGTATCAGTTTTAGACCAATATATAATATCATAAATACATCCACAGAAAAATTAGATTAATTTAGTAGTACAATCAAATATAGTTTAATAGAAAATCGTTCTTAAGAAACTGGTTTATTAAGACTTAAGAAAAAGGTTAAAATACAATATTTTCAAAACACTTAAAAATAGAAATTTTTTCTTTTATCTCGCAATTATAATTTTTATTTTTAAACAGTAAAAATCTAAAGATGTAAAAAAATTACATATTCTTAAATAAACATATTAAGCATAATTATACAATAAATAGAACTTGTTTTTAATAATTACTTAACCGATTGTTTTTAAATTTCGAAAAAAAGCATGAAAATAATTAGTTTACCAATTTATAAAATGTAATAAATAAGTAGTTTTTTTCCACACAAATTATTAAATTACACTGAAACTTTTAACTCAACTTACCTAAGCCATTAATCTCACACCTGCGTCCTACAAACATTGGTTGACACCTGAAATGAAATAAAAAAAATTAACTATGTTTTTCCTCATTTCTACTAAAACTGTTTAAAAAAATGCTCGTTCTTAGTTATTTTATACAAAAATATTAATAATACATTTTAGGTCAATCTAGAACTTTACCTGCAAAACGTTTTATCATCATCTCCTCTTAGACAATCTCCTCTGCCATGGCAATAATTACAGCTTTCTGTTTTTGCTATAATAACAGAAATTATTTCTTATCAATTATTAAAAAATATATGCCAGAAGCCACCCAAATATTTAGTAATTGATATTACAACAAATATTTTAAAAATTAATTACAATAATCTTTTTTTAACTTTTATAATTTTTTCACAAAAAACAAATTTACAAAAGTACAATTGTATCAAAAAGATATATTATTTCCTTGACGTTAATCAGAATGTTATGAGGAAACATAAAACAAAATATATTGAAAGTGAGTCCATAACTCTTCATGTTAAACGAGAAAATATTACAGAAGTAAATTTTCAGTTAACTTTTTTTGTACAAGACTGAAAGATACGTGATAAATTATACAAATTTAGCATAAGAATCTTGTCTCCACACGTCTAATTAAATAAAAAACTATTATTTTTGGAGCATAATAACTATGGCTTGAAGTTTTTGGATCCTACTTTTAAGCGAGAAATTTCAGTAGAAATAAATTATAAAGAGGGAGAGGGAGAGATATAAATTTTTCCCCTGGATTTAAGAAATCAATTCGAAAAATAATGACATAAATTAATATTTTTTGCAGAATATTTATTATTTTATCCGACAGTATACTTTGAGGATAACTTGAATGTTATATGTTTTCAAGTCTTTCAATCGAAAAACGAATGAAAATAATTGGCAAAATAAATGATGATGCTTAATATAAGTATTATATGTGAGAATGAATGAATTGTTTTACATTTCTTTAATTATTGAAGGACCAAAAATAAGTATTTATATGTTAAATTACTTTGATTATGGTCTATGTTAAAAGAAGTAAAGATAAAATAATAGTCATCAAACAAACACATCAGAAATAATTGTTTTTACTGGGTTGATCGCCACAATTTGAAATTAAAATGAATTGAATAAATTTACTTGTGTGCCTTGGTGGCTTATGTAAAGATTGTCTTCGTCAAATATTTTAGGATTGGACAGGAACCCTCGGGATGATTTTTGAGGTATAAAAACATTCTAAAACTGATATTACATTCTGACTAAACTAGTTTACTGTAAGAAACTTATTTAAAGGTACCATTCATTTTCTCGTGAACCCAACCAATACTCCCTGTATATATATTTCTAAAAATTTAATGTATTTGTAATTCTAAAAAATAAAATAAAGTTATATCTCAATTTTAATGAAAAATATTTAAATATAATTGTTATGTTAAGGCATCCGACTACTTACGACTTTTTTTTTGTTGAAAAAATGGATATGGAGATTTTTTTTAGTAAATTTTAAGAAAAATATGCTAAAATTAAGAAGAAAAAAATAAATTATTATTACTAAAATGGGAAAACACTAGAAAAATCTGAAAAAAATAACCTTAAAGCGGCCCATTCTGGATCAAAAGTTTATAAAAAATTTTCATTTCTTCAACTCTGATGTGTTGCTATGTGATTCATTTTTAAATGACCTTCAGGATAAGAGAAATTTTAATTTTTACAAAAACTAGAGCACTTTATCTTAGTTATTATATGAAATTTACTAAAAAAACAGTAATTATATTAACATAAGGGACTGTAAATTTTATTATAAAGCAGTGATTGATAAATCTGAAGATTAAAACACTTCTACTATTATACAGAATATACATAAAAAATTTCAGTTTATTTCTTTCAAAACTGTTTGAGCAATCGCTGTCCTCGTTTGAGTTTTTTCATTGAAATACATTTCGAGTGAAACGCGTTTTAAAGTATGACATTTTGCTTAAAGTAATGGCATCTGCTTTTACTAAAACACTTGTAGTTTTTTTTCTAGTGAACAGAAAATAATACACTTGGTATTTTTATAAAGCTAATAAAATGGTCTATAAAATAAAATCAGAAAAAAAAATTGTCAATTTTTGGCAAAATTCATAATTTTAGGGTAGTCGGATACCTTATGTACTAATATAAATTAAATCTCATATTACACATCCAAAAAGTTTTTCTTGTTCGTTTGTCTCATACCTAAACATATTCTTCCGGGCAGCAATCGGTCCATATCTTCGTATCCTTCTTCACATTGACATGTAAAAGAGCCTTCTAAATTGACGCAGGTAGCTCGGAGAGCACAGTCATTTTGCCTCATGTCCATGCATTCATCGAAATCTGTAAATAAATTATAGTTTTAAAAAACTAAAGCATGCCCTTTTATAGTCGATCGAGCTGAGTTGTAAATTAATCTTTTAGTCGCCAAATTTAAAATTAGTCGTCAAATTTGGAAATGGGATCTGAAATTAGTCTCCAGATTTAGGATGGGATCTGAAATTGGTAAATCTTCAATCTTAATGATCCTGATCAGGACAATGGATCAAAATTATTAAATTACTGTATGGTCACCGGTCCTGGACAAGTGAGCAAAATTTCGAATTAAACTGACTTTTTAAAGTGGGTAAAAATTGAGTTCAAAAAATCCGTTACATACAAGTGAAGCTTATGAAAGGGTGTTAATTAAAAACACAGAATCTTATAAATGGCGTTCACAGAAACATCAAAGTGATTATGCGCAATGCATGTTTCAAAAAATTAATAAAATCTTTAGTTAAAATTGTCATGCAATTCGATATATCATTTACATTTTTCTCGACATTCAATCTATCATAATATTAAATTTATAATAACGAAGGGAAGGGTTATATTAATAAAGATTATTGGATTATATTCATAAAGATTATTCAATTAAAAGTTTCTGTTTACTTTCTCTTTGCACAATTATTACATCTGTCTTAAAAATGATGAGACTAAAATATAATGAAGCATATATTTAGCAAGATAATTAAAAATAGTAAATAGAAGAAGAAAATATATTGGTGTATCAAATTTATATTCTTTTTTCCCCTATAGACATATAGAAACAGATAATTTTAATAAAGTTGTTTCCAATGACAGATATTGAAACCATGCAATTGCAATCGAAATTTGTTAAATCCAAAATTTCGAAGCACGCAGTATTGAGTTATATAATATTAAATTTCCAAGATTTAAAGATATTTAATATATTTTTAAAGAAGTAAAGAATTTCATTCCCACGCAGAGGTCGTGATCCACGAACTCATCAAAATGGATTGCGACGCCCACACATATCATGGCTGTCGATTTCGATCCCCATATTATTTTTGTATGAAAATTCTTTGGCACACCTACACATGAACCGTAGATTTCCATTGTAATTTCTTCCTGTAGACTCCTATTGTAATTTTATTTTTGAATTTTGTAAATAAAACTTGTTTGTATTCACATGTAAATATGCTCAGCAAGAAAAATCGTGTGTTTTATCCGCAGAAATTCCAAGCAAACTAAAGCGTCCGCAACTACTGCAAACAACTTTCAAATAGAAAAATCGTTCGCAAATTCTTCGTAAACATTTAGTTTGCAAATAACAATTAAACATTATGCGTGTTTTTTTTTTCAGAAAAAGAGAAAAAGGGAATTAGTACAAACAAGAAAACATTGCAAATAATTATCACTCTTTATTTAGTCGCTAAATATAAGTTTTTTTCTGAAGAAATTCTATGAAAGTGTTTGAAAAGTTCTCAGAATCAACAGCAAAATTCAACGGAAGAAAACAAATGAAAATTGTACAAACGAAGAAACGTGTCGCCCATACAATACATTCCCACATTTTATCTATACCCTAAATAAAATTATTCGCTGAAAAAATTATACGATGTGATTAAAAGTGTTTCCGAATCACCAATTCTGATGTAATGATAGTCATTTTTTATGAGTAAACGCGTGACATATTAGTAATTTAGGTCGGAACCTGTGGTTATGCTGGTGCCTCTATATTGTTGTTCTTGTGTAAGTATTTTCATTCATGTACTGATCTGCGAAGAAGGAAAGAACCGAGAGACAATGAATTTCATGCTGAATTACTAGAATTCATTAAAAGGTTCTGCGCTTTCATATTCAACAGTTGACAATCTGACCAACTCGGGAGAGCTTGGATGATCTTAGCTTAGTGATCCGCCAAGATGTGTCAAACCTCATTCCACCAGAAATTATTAAAAAAGTATACAGAAAAGCTACATTGAAAAATAAAAATAGTTTGAATGTTATTTGTTATTTTGTACTTTATTGCAATAACTTTTCAATCCAGCCTTATAATTAACTAAACTAAACTCCGTGACGCGACAGATCATGAGGGCCAATGGCCTACTGTGCTCATCTCAGTATACGTGACCTTGGGCACTGAGATACATGAGCAGATGCCCCAGTCAGATGGTCAGTCTGAAATGAAACCCCGTGTTTAGTTCCCAAGAAAGCTTCGTACTCATTTATCAACCCCCCTCCCCCGAAGGGATGAAAGGCTGAGTTGACCTAGTCCAGTCCGCGATTTGAACCCCGGACCTATGGTGCAGAAGCGTGAAACGCTACTATTCATCCACATGGCTTAGCCTCATAATTACTAAGTATTTAAAATGGCTTTACTGACATTGATCACAGATTGCTGAAAATAATTCAAATAAGAATTCATTCGATACTCCTTAAATCTCAATAAAATCAAATTACCCTGAACATTTTGAGACAGTGGAGCGGCGAGCAGCGAAGAATCTCCAACTCTCATGCCTAAGGTCTGGAGGGAGCGGGAGAGCTCCTGTTCCAACAGATTTCCACTGACACTCTTGCTGACCTTGAGTGTGAGGTTCACTAAGACGCCTCCTCCCTCCTCTGGTACGGGGGTGGTAGGTTGCAGTGTGAATTCCTGCATCGTGTTTGCAGGAGTGATTTTATTCACCTCGGCGTCCCAGATATGATCTTTAACGTGAGTGATGGAATAAGCGTCTGCAATCTGAAGTGAAAATAAAACATTGATTGAATACTAGTTCTGTACTAATAGTGTCTTATTCAATTAAATAAACTAAAAATCCATTTTATGCAAATGGAATTATTAAAAAATAATTCAGTTAATATATATTTACTATTAGAATTATATATTCTCTCAAAATATTTTTAACGAACTCATTTTAAATTTATAATCATATATTTTGTAATAGCTTAATGAATTAGGACAGTTTTATTGAATATCAATTCATAATTAGTTTTCCATTTTAAAATTAATTATTCCATTTAAATTAAATTTTAATATAGTTATTAATCAAAAATTTAATTCTTAATTAATAATTATATGATAATACATAGGTGAGCATAAAAACTTTGTACTTTCCAAAACTTGGAATACTTTTTTTTTGTAATTTATATGTATATAAATCACAATAAACAATTTATTTTCCTTTCATTTTTCGTATAGTATTAGTATATAAACACTCAGTTATATAATCCAATTACTTATATCATTACATTTTGCAACTTACGGTTTTTAAAATTTTCTGTATTTATCCAAAAATAGCATAACGGAATCATAAAAAAAAAGTTTAACGTAAATAAATAAATATATAAAAATGGCAAGAATCAGAACTCCTCTGGAATATGGAATAATTAAAGCAGATTGCATAGTTAAAAAATTAATACTAAGTGATAAACTCTCCAAGCATATATTTACTTACTCACTCTCACAATTTTAAAAGTTTTCAATACAAAAACTCTCACACACACACACATTAATTTTTTGCATTAAATAATTTTAAATTAAGTACAACATCACATTATCAAAACATGTACTTGATCCAAATGTTTGTAGCTCATATTTTTGAAATTTATGACATAACTATTTTCAATTATGTTTCAAATAATGTTCAATATTGTATTTTATTTAAAAAGAATAAATAACAGATTAATATATTTCCTAAAAGGAAGTCATTTGTAAGCAAGGTAAATATTAGCATAATTAATGTATCTAAGAAATACAATACAAGTATCTTCATTTTTCTCATAAACAGAAATATCTTCATTTTTCTATTAAAAGAAATAGAAATATCTTCATTTTTCTATTAAAATAAGTAAAAATACCTTCATTTTTCTATTAAAATAAGTAAAAATACCTTCATTTTTCTATTAAAATAAATAAAAATATATAGAGAGAAAACAAACTTACTCCTTCTTTTACATTCCTGACGAAATCTTTATATTCATGCGAATCACTATCACTTAGTGGGCTAGTGAAATTAACGGTTTCATTTCCCATCTTGACAACCTTTAAGAGCATTACAAATGTCTGGATCTCTGTAAATAAATACAATATTTTTACATATTAATTATTAGATTAAGTATAAGATTTTATTTAGAAAATAAAACGTTCATTCTAGTATATGTCTATTTCGATTTTATAAATTAAAGTTAATTGAATTACAACTTCATACTTTAAACTCTTATATTTTTCAATCGTAGTGGTTTTAAATAATTTTAAATCCATTAACTCAAGCTAAAAGTAAATCTGTAAAGTTAATAACATATTAATACTACAGTAGATAGAAAAAAAAAGAAATTTCAAGCTGAAATAGCAATAGATAAATTACTTTACACAACTCTAACATCATAATTATATTTTCAATTATCAAAATAAGGAGATGAAAAATAACAGTTTTGGAATATATATTATCATCAAAACGCATTTGAATCAGTCTATTATAGCATTATATGAGTAGGAAATCTATCAATTTTTATTACTATATAATGAAAATCAAATTTATATAGATTCAAAAAGGTTGTAAAGGTAAATCTTTCATATGTCCAGTTATTTTATATTTTACAACAATAATTTTAATAAAAGGAAGTAAACAGTAATAAGAAACTATTATGCTCTATCAATTTGTTAAAAATTGTTTGTTGTTTCAGCAACCCTCGGTAAAAGTAATACAATACAAACGAAAACTAACAATAGACTTATTTACCTTTACAGATCTCATGACTGTCTCGTCTTGCATGACCAGGTCGACATTGACAAGTCCATAATCCTTTCGTTTCCTTGCACATCTCTTTTTTATAAGGTTGACATTTAGGATCACATACGCCGTTTCTACCATTCAAAAATGGATCCTCTTCCGGCTTTGGCTTCTCTGTAATAACAATTGGAGGTCTGTGAACATCTTGATCTAATATAACATCAGAACGAGATTCGTACAACCTAGGCCCAGCTGCTCTTAAATAAGTTTCATCTCTCGATTTTTGTACGGGCTTTATAATATCAGACCTTTCTGATGCTCGTAGCAAGTTCTCGTCATTAACTACAGTGCTGTCTCCGACCTCTGGTCGCTTAGCTGGTTTTTCTGTGCCTGCATTGAAGACATTGCCATCTGGAGAACTGGAAACAGACGTTTCTGAACCTACTGTCTTTGTTGGCACTCCTGTTGGTAATACTAAAGTTCTGACCACTGTTGATGGTATGGAATTAAATATTAGAGTTGTGGTGGTAACTGTTGTGGTGTGCTCCGAAGGTTTCAAAGTTTTATGTATTTGAATGGTTTCTGTTGGCTCTGGTAAAATACCAAGTATAGTTCTGGAGCCTATTATTGTAGATACAAACGTTCTTGGAGGAATAGTTGTAGTATACACTGAAGGAACTGTCAGTGTAGAATCTCTAGTATAGTAAGTCCTTGTAGTTGTAAGAGCTAAAGTTCTTGTTATACTTTCAACACTCGTAATATAACGTGTTGAAATTACTGGAGCTGTAAATTTAGGAATCTGTCCAGGGAAAAATATTGTTGTTGCTCCTGATGTGGTTCTACTTACAACTGTTTTACCATCTTTTGTTATGGTAGTGAAAGTTTTAGGCTTCTCAACTTCTACGTTTGCTCGACCAGTTACAGGCTCTTCAGGTCTTGATGCATGCTTTGTTTCTGATGAATGAGTTGTTTTATCCGAGTCTGGCTCAAAGAATATTGTTCTAATTCCACTTACAACACTAGTTCCAATGCTAGGCTTCAAATTAGGTGTTTCTGCAGTAGAACTCTTTTCTGAAGTTGACATAGAAGAATCTATATCGGTATCTCTAGAAATTTCAATTCTTGGAGTTCTGTCTTTCGTAGAAGTTTCTGATACAACACTATAAATGTCTTTAGTTGAATCACGCTCTGCTGATGATTTAGTTGGGACGATGAAAACAGTTCTAGCACCAGTGATGACACTAGTTGAAACTGAATGGGTGGTAGATTTTGTACTAGATTTTGTGCTTTCATCTGTTGACTTTTCATCTGAAGTTGTAGCCATCGTCGAAAGAAATGTAGTTCCTTGAATATCAGGAGCTACATACACTGGAGCGAGGTCTTCGGATTTACTAGATTTTTCGTCCTTTTCAGAGTGACTTGGAAGAACGAATATTGGATAATCAATTTCCTTAGAATCCATTCTGCTGTCTTTATTCAAATCTTTTTCAGTAGATGATTCAGTTGTAGATTCAGTACTGTCAGTTTCTGTTGTACCATCTGTTAATGTTATCGTTCCTGGGGTTGTTTCTGTTAATTTTTGATCTTCCGTTGTCATGTCGGTTGTCGTGAGATCTCCTGAAGCATCATCTGTCTCTGTCTTATTCTTCTTCCCAGTTATTCGACTCACAATATCCTGGATGGCCAGACCGATATCTCCACCCAAAGCAGTATTGCCCCCAAGTAAATCAGATAATTCAATAACAGTTGCTGGTTTAATTTCTGAAGATGAACTCGGTGAAGGCTCTTTACTGGATGGTATGTAGATAGGTGAGAGATCAATAGTATCGATTTCTGCAAGCTTTGTAACAAATCCATCCGTGCCAGTAATCAGAATCAATGTATCACTGGGAGCAAGAGATGTTTTCTTCCCATCTACACCAATGATTTCTGTTTCTTTCATTATTACACTCGTTGATGTTACAGGTAAAGATACGTCTTCAGTGATGCTGAATATTCCACTATCGAATGGTACCAAAATAGGTGTTGATACAGGCATTTTATCCGAATCTTCTGAAGGAGTGAAAGAGCTACTAATATCTATATGACTGCTTGTCTCTTTTTCTCTAGATGTTTCAGAAATTTCAGGAATGGAGAGAATTGGAGTCGAACCAATTTCAGAATGAATCTTACTTTCGACTTCTATCTTCGTTTCAATGGTTGGAGATATTTCTATTCCAGTTATTACTGCACTAGAGACCCCAATTATTTCAACTCCTTTCATATCATCACTGAAACTACTTGTAATATCTCCTCCACTAGCCGTAGATACGCCGAGTATCGTTTCTTCAACAGGTGTAGACTCTATAATTGTTTCTGATGTTGATGGAATAGAGGGAGGAGCTTCAATTGTAACATATTGCGTAACAACACTCTCACTGGAAGTTATTACAGGATCTGTACCACTGAAACGTGTTGTATAATAAGTAAATGTTGTCAAGAACGTCAGCACTGACTCATCCGATGTTGCTGTTTCTGATGGAGATATCGAAGATGGTGTTATCGTTGCTGTTATGACTTCTGGTACAACGTGTTCACTGGATATTACAACAATATCATCTCCACTAAAGAGTGTAGTGTATAATGTAAGCGTCGAATAATCTGTCGTTGTAAATACAAATACAGATTGATCTACAGTAGAAGTTGGCTCAATTTCTTTAGTTGTTTCCCATGTTGCTGTGCTACTACTAGTAGTGGTAGTAGTAGTAGTAGTAGAAGTAGAAGCTGATAATAAGGATGGAGGAACAAAGAGAGTTACATAACTTGTTAATACTTCGGTCTGACTTGCAACAATGGAACTTGTCTCACTGTAATACGTTGTATAGAATGTGAGAGTTGAATAGATCTTTCTTATGGAAGGAACTAATTCTGGATGATACGTCTGGATCTCTGAAGTTGTTTCAGTTTCAGTTGTTTCTGTTGGTGAGTATGATGATTCAAATAAATAGCTTGGTAATCTTGATGATACTAAAGGTGCCTCTGGTGATGAAGCAAATTGTATCTGTGAGGTGTACAGAGGAGAAGAAGTAGGTCCTTCAAGTTCGGTGACATAACTAGTCACTACTTCTTCAATAGAAGACAATAAGCTTTCACCATTGTTAAATAATGTCAAATAGTGAGTTTGAGTGCTGAGAACCTCTCTGGTAGTGTACCTTGGGAAGCTGGGTGAGATGAAACTTTCGGTAGCTTCCTTATAGGTGGAAGATGTTGGAGTAATCATAAAGGAACTAGCAGCACTTTCTGGTACTGTTAATGTAACTACATTTGATACTGTTTCCTCAAGATTAGTAACAACTGTATCAGTACCTTGGAATAGAGTAACAAAGTTTGTGAAAGTCGTGTATAATGTTTGTGTGACAACCACAGATTTTTCGTCTTCTATCGTGATTGAACTTGTGGGTAGAACAACAGGTGGTTGGAAAGTGGTAGATGGCTCTGGAGCAATAGTTTTTGTTATAGTATATGTTTCCGTTATTGTCTGTATTTGAGTTTCTACTTCTTCTATTGGTGTAACGAAGGAGCTTGTATCGGAAAATAATGTAGCGTAGAAAGTAACAGTGTTGTAGTTTGTTTTTGTAATGGTGCTTTCGCTGGTGTCGAAAACAGTTAGTGGTCCTATATCTGAAGAACTCACTGATGATGGCTTAATCATATCAGTGGTAACTGGTACAGTCACGACATTTGTTACAACTTGCTCCGAGCTTGAAACCACAGCATCAGTGCCAGCAAAGAAAGTTGAAAAGAAAGTATAGGTTGTGTAGAAAGTTTTCCTTTCATGCAAAACAGTTGATGGAGATTCTGTTTGGAAGGTTGGAGCTCCAGCCTCAAATTCTTTAGACACTGAAAATAAGAAAATATAATTTACTGAACATAATTCATTTAAACCTATGTCTTTTATAACAAATGCCTGAGTAAGTTTAAAATTTAAAATAACTTTTAAGAAAACTTTCTAGTTTAGAAATAAACTGCTTTAAACCATATTTTTTAAAACATTCTACACTAATAGCTTTAATTTTACTAAAATATAATTTATTAAATATATATATAATATTATATATATATATATATATAATATTTAAACTATTTTTAATACTTTCAACAAGTATGTAACTTGTAGTGTGAATATAATATTGAATAGTACAATCCATATTAAAAAGATTTTTTTTAATTTGAAAGTTTCTATCGCAAATATTATAACGTAATATAAATCAAAATGTATGTAAAAAGTAAGTTTTAAAATTAAATTATTTTAAACTTTTTAATACATACATATGTGTTTCTTCAAATGCTAAATGTAATGAAGAAATGAAATATATATCTGTTTATTTATGTAAAATTTTATAAGATACAGATTTATGAGTATATTAATACTTAAAGTGAGAAATATTTTTTGTGCATATTCGTTTTTGAAACATATATATATATAAACTGAAAATATATTTTTACAATTCACATTTATGATAGAATAGTATTAATTTCAAGTTGCTTAAGCAAATAAAAAAACCTTAAATATTTTTTCCCATGAAACATGCATATTTACAAAATTGTAAAAATCCCACAGTAAGTTTTAATTTAAAAATAGTTACGGAAAATACAAAATATTTATTTTCATATACCAAATAAAAACAAAGCAAAAATTACCAGATGACAATGTATGAGTGGTTGGTCCATCAAATCCAAACTCTACACTCGTAATAGGAAGTATTGTTGGAACGATACTGTCATAAGTTGGCGTTCTTGTTATTGTTGAATAGGGGAGAGAATCTACTCCTAAAAAAATTATATTTTCATTATAATGAATTCCAAGCAAACTTATTTTTTTCAGTATAATTTAACAATAAAAATTAATGATTTATTTTAGATTTTTTTGTTTTTATTAATATATATTTGCTTTAAATTGTGCAATCTTGTTAATGCAAAAAACATCTGAATTATTACTGGAAACGATTGCTTATGAATCGTAAATAGTCGAATTACCATATAGTTTTAATTGCTTATAGAATACAATACAATAACTATAAATGTTGATTTCGCCATATAAGACTTACGTTACATAGTTTACAAAAAGGTAAATGTGCTTTTCAGATTTATTATTCCCTTCAGCTTACCTAATGTCTGAGTAACGATTCTTGAATTAGTTTCTTCGAGTGTGGTCAAAATAGTTTCGTCTCCAACGACATATGGAATGGTGAAGGTCGTTGTCGTGAAGAAAGTCAAAACCACAGTTGAAGGAGCGATTGGTGTTTCTGATTCGTAAGTTGCTGTTGGCACGAAGGATACAGTAATGGGAGAGGAAGTGGTAAGAATAACGTTTCTGAAGCTAGTATCGAGACCGAATATCACTGGCACTGATGTAAGAGTGGTGTAAGTATCGTATATGACAGTTGTTGATGGTGGACCCAATTCTGTTGCTGTTGGCTTCAGCTTCCTGCTTACTTTGACAGTGAAAGGACGCTGAGTATTGGAAACCACACCCAGAGCACCTAGTATCAAGAAATGGTGATTGTATTATCATGAAAGATTTTAAATATACATGTTAATTATTTAATACATATAACATGATACAAGGATAAAAAAAGAAACTTTTGACCCTAGATGTAGAAATATTATTAAAAACTGTTGAAATTCTCTATTTAAAAGCCTTTTATTAAGGTATTATTTTTAGAAGGTTGTTAAAGTACTTTTCTTCTTAAATGTATTATAAATTCAGTAATATAATTTTAAAGAGTCATGGATTATTTAATGTCAAAGACATTGAATCGCAACGAATTTCAAATAAAACTTAAAATATTTATACATTTATCTATATGATATTAGTTAAATTAATTTGCCAAATAAATTATATTGGGAACGGGGGTTGTGTACTATAAATGTTCCCGAATTAATGGAAAACTTTATTGCAACAATAAAAAATATGGAATAAAAGAATTAGGTATTAGGAACAATTTTCATTGTCACATGTATAGAATTAGAAAAATTTAAAATTGTTATTTATATTCACGAAATATACTGCCCTGCTTCAATATTTTTCATAAAAAAATTTCAGAAGCAAATTTCATTGATTGAAGCACACATGTTTAAAATCACTAGACTAATAAATAATAAACTCATGAAATTCACTTAAATGAAAGGAAATTTATAATAACAGTCATTACCTGTTCGAGTAACTACGTAGAATCTTGGCCTGCTGGTGATCTCAAAGCGAGATGGTAAAACAAATCTGGTGTGAGTTCTGCTAGTACTCTCACTCTGTGGTCTTCGAACTGTTACTTTCAGTTTTTTCTTTGTTGGCACCACAACGCCGTCCGAAGATGTAGCATCAATTTCAATTACTCCAGAAGAGATATCATTATCATTGCCTATACCCACAGAAGAAACTAACATATTGGTCAGGAAAGCATCATCGAGTACTGGTGTTGATATTACTCCCATGTGAATGCCTGGTGGAATATATTGAGGTGATGCTAATGGTTCACCTAATCGCTCGGTCGATAAATCATTAACATCAAATGATATATCAAAAGATGAAGCTAAGTCACTTGGGACTAATCTTCGAGATACGACTGGTCGCACTCGGACTCGAACACCTGGTCTAGGTTCAAATACTCCACTTTTCAGTGGTCCAGTTGGTTTATGGATTACAGATGTTACTTTCACAACTGATCTTGGTCCATTTGCAATATTTGAGGTTTCATCATAACCGTTTGAAAATAAGGGTGTTGTTTCTGTTGGTGTAAATTGCTGACTTGTATCGTCAAGTTCATTAACTGAAGAATAAGACGATTCAAGCATTACTCTTGAAGGTTGATATGAGGCAATGGTTGCCGTTGATGCTTCAGGAAGAGATGTTCTGGATGGTGTAATATACTCAAATGGTTGTGTTTTTTCTATAACTACATTTTTGACTCCATCAATTTTGATTAATGTCTTCAAACCAAGATTAACTATTGTAGCCGTACCTTCAAGATTACGTGATCCAAGATTAACGGTTCTAGTCTCAGGACCTAAGTGTACTAGACCTTCTGCATTTACAGAAGTACCGATGCTTTCAGTAAGGAATTGCATTGGATCTGTAGCAACATTTGTCATTGTTTCAGCTCTTGTAGATTCTCTTCTATTAGTTCCGTCGAAGAATGTGTAAGAATAGGTGAACAGAGTTAAATAAGTTTTTGGCAATGATGCAAGTGCCTCTATGGGTGTCTTGCTCACAAAAGCTGCTTGAGTAGAGGTCGGTCTTATAAGAGGCTGTATGGCTGAAGCTGTAGTTTCAAAAGCAAAATTGCTTAAATCTTTATAAACATCACTATTATAAATATTCTGCTTCGATGCTAAATTAACTATGGTTGTTGTATCACCTAATGTTCTCGAAGCCAAGTGTAGAACGCTGTCACCATTAGTAGGTGAAAGTCTTCCACTATAGGACTTAAATGCTTTGACTAGATTTGGACTAAGAGTTTGCTCAATGACATTTGAAAAGGTTGCCTCCCTGCTAGCATAATTTACATCTGGTCCATGTAAGAATGTAGTGAAATAAGTTAAAATTGTGTAATAAGTAATAGGATATGTTTTCGTTGCATAGATTGATTGTTGCTTATGCGCATCGATGTTTCCATTACTGAATATAGGAGCTAAGCGATTATAATTTTCTAAATCATTTTCACTATTATGTAATAAATTACCATTGTCAGAAATGAAATTGCTATCTGCAGTATCAGAAGCAAGACCACGCCCTTGTACCGTATTGGAGGATAAGTTATCACCTCCTGGTGGTTTTCTACTAATTACAACACGTCTTCTGGCACCAGTTTGAAGAGTTTCAGCATTTTCTGGTTTTCTTAAGCGAACAATTTTCTTTACTGGGGGCTTAGAAGGATCATTTATAACTGAACTATCTCCTACGACATCAGATACTGTTTTGTCTTCTACCACAGTAGATTTTACTTTATCTTCTAGAGCTTCTGTACTTTCTTTTGCTTCTGAATTCAAAGTAAAACTAGGTGACAGTTCATCGATTGTTTCTGTTGGAACAGAAGGAGAAGAATTATCATTGAGTCTAGTTCTTCGAACAACGAGAGGTCGTCTAGGTCCACTGCCATCTCCAGGTACAAAAGAAGGTCTCAGTCTTCTAATAACAGTTCGTCGACTTCCTATATTTTCTCCACTGACGCCAGTAGTTTCTTCCAATGAAGGAGAAGAGTTTTCAGAACTTTCGTCATCTTCATCTTCCTCTAATGTTGGAGTTGAAATTCTAAATTCGTTTGTAGGTGTTATTTCATTTTCTAAGCTGACAGAAGATGCTTCTATAACTGGAGATCTTATTCTGGTTACTCTTCTCACACCAGTGTTAAGAGCTTCATCACCATTAATTGGTCTAGTTATTCTTAATCTTCTAGGTCTTACGCTGAAATCAGGTGCATTTGTAGAGTCATCTAAAGCAGGTCCAGGACCACGTCTTAGTCCACGTGGATTACTCAACGGCCGGAACCCATCAGAGGTTTCTGCTTCGTTTGGGGAGCCTGTGAATCCACCAAACGAATTCAAATTTCTATTGGCATTTTGCAAAGAACTTAACAAATCCTGAATTTTTTCTACATCATCTGATGCAGGAGATGGTTGATTGGAATCTAATATAGGATTATCTCTAGGAAATGTTAATTCGTTATCAGAATTAGACGGTGTGTAGGAACCTCTTTCAACAAGAGGCCTAAAATTACCAACTGGTCTCCTCACTGGTCTTCGAGCAAGACCACGGAATCCATTTCTAGGTATATCCGTTAAATCGTCGTTGAAATTCTCTGGTAGTGGTCGCCTATTTGGAAAAATCTGACGTGGTCTTGATGGTACGCTTTCTGTGGGTTGAACTTCAGGTCTACGATCAGCAGCAGTAGCAAGGATAACCCCTGCAGGTGGTCTTCGCAATCTGGTAAAATCTCTTTGTGGCCTGAATATGGGCTCTTCTTCTATAATTTGTTGAAGTTTTCGGAAACTGTAACGCGATTCTAATCCATATAATTCTTTACTTCTATCAATTTCATTTTGTTGTAGTTTGCTTTCTTCTGCTTCTAAATTTACTGTGACCTTTTGTTCGTATATTTCTGTTAGTGGCCCTTTAGATATTGTTGTTACATCATACGTGATAACACCATGAGGAGTATTGGAAATTTTTGTGCTATCTAAAGGTTCGGTTTGTCGATTAGTGTTTCGAATTTCAGACAAATCATTAATTTCCTCTAATCCAGAACTCAAAAGCTGATCGTAATGAGTATCAATATCAACATCCTTTGAAAGACCTTTTTCTATTGAGGACATGAGCTGCAAATCCATAATATCTGCTGTTTTCAATGTGTGCTCTGAAGGTACATTTTGCTGTAAGCTACGAGCTACTTTAGTATGGAATACAGGTTGTTGATATAAAGGAACTGTAACTGTAGTAACGACTGGTTTCAATTCTCCGTGTTCTCCAGTCACATAAAGAGTTAATAATGTTGTCAATGGTTGGAAAGCAAAGTATGGTTGTGGGATAAAATTAGGTGCAGATTGAGGTACATGAACAGTTTGCACAACTGTAGACTCGGCTGTTGAAGTCGTAGTTAGAGTACTTAAAATGGTACGACCTCGCAGAATAATAGGTACAACCGTAGTAGATGTAACTATTTGGGTCGTGACAAATGAATTAGCTGAAGCAACAAGTCCAAAATCTGGATTCTGAGGTCCTAGTTGGGGATAGAAATTAGGTTGAAATTGCTGAGGGAATGCTGTTGGTTGAGGAGTATCAGGAGTTATGACACTGTATACAGTTGACAACGTAGTAAGGACTTGTATATCAGTTACAGTATCAGTTCTTGTGCTGAAACCGATTTTTATTGGCACTAATTTAACAGATGCTAAAGACGTGGTCGTTACAACTACTTCAGTAATTGTAGTGTGAAGATTTTCAATTCCATCAGGATAACCAGTTTTTGAATAGAAAACAGTCTTTGTTACATCATCACTTACTACCTCAGAATATTCGGTTGGATTAATGATACTTGTATCTAAAGCTGTGGTAGTCAGAGTAGCGTAGGATGTTCTAAATCCATGATAAATAGGAAGTGTTTTTACTGTTGTTACAACAGATGTAACAGTTAAATATGGCTTTTTGATGGTTTGAGTTTCACTTGCAGTTTTAGAAAGTCTTTTCGTTCTGGGGTTGTAAGAAGGTCGCCTATTGCGATTGTTGTTTCGTAAGCGATTTATGGGTTGAAGTGATTGTGAATCATCATCTTCATCTCGACTAACAGAGTTAAAAGACGCCTTAAGTGACTGCGAATTATTTCGATTATAACGCCCTCTGGAAGGTTTTCTTTGATTAGATCTATTCCTTGTATTCCTGTAATTCGGTGTTGTGGAATCAAAGTCATCATTTTCAGTTTCTTCTTCTTCCCTTGGTCGGAAAGATCCTCGCTTGTTTGAGGCACTTCTTCTTTCACCAAATCTTGAAATTCTCGATTGGGGTCTACGAGTAGATCTGAAATTTCGATTTCGATTTACATCTTTCTTATCACTTATTTCATCATAATCGTCGAAGTCATCGTCTTCAGTTGTATTTTCCTCATAATCCGGATCACTGTCTTTTATGGATGGAGTTGGAGAAGGGCTTGTAGAAGTTGATCTGCCGAATGGACGACGATTTCGTCCAATAGATAATGGTCTAGCAGTAGTGGAAGAAGGCGTATTTCTTCCAGGGGGTTGATACCTACTGCCACCAAAAGGTTTCCTTCGACTGAAGGATAATACTTGTGGTGTTGCAGTAGTCACTACAGCTTCACTTGCTTCAATATCACCTTCCTCTTCTTCTGAATTTAATTCATCGTCAAAATCATTTTCATTGTCAGATCTATGTCCAAATGCTCTAGAATTTCGAGTCCTACTTGGTCTTCTAAATTGGATCGTATACGATGCTTTAGTGGATGATCTTGACGTTGTACTGAAAGTTGGCCGTCCTCTTCCGGTAAACGGCCTAATTCTTATCGAAGAAGATGGAGTTTCTTTTGATGTAGAAACTTCAGAAGTTGTTTTTGTTGGCTTAACTGAACTGGATTCTTCGTCCTGGTAATCATAATCATCATAATTTTCATAATCTCGATCAATGTATGAGTCAGTTTTCCGTTTAGATTGCCTAGTGTTTTTGAATCGCGTGGACGACAAACTAGGAGTAATTTTTTTGTTTTGTTTCCTATCTCCAAATTCATCGTAATCATTTCCAAATTCATAGTCATCATATTCGTTACTAGAATCTGAATGCCTAGATGAAGATATTGGAGGAGTTTTGTTTTTACGTGGAATATTTTGTTCTGGCTTAGATGTCACAGATTCTTTATCTTTAAATGTTCTATTATCAGCATAATCATTGTAATCGTCATCATCTTCTGGTCTTGTAGGTTTTGTTGTTTTTTCAATATTTTTGTTCTGAAGACTCGACTCAACCTCAGCTTCTTTAGTTGACAAATTCGATGGAGTTGATACTTTAGTTGTCTCTGAAACATCGGTTAAAGAACTTTCCGTTATCTTTTCCGTATTACCGAGAAACAAATCAGTAGCTGATATCACACTCTTAGGTGTTATTTCACTAATACTTTCAGAAAATGTAATTTCAGAGTCTAATGACGGACTTAACAAATCGCTGTATAATTGGGAATTTAAAGGTGTCTTAATACCTAAGTCACTATCATCTATTAATGAAACAAACTGATTACCATTGCCTAATTCATTTACTCTAGCGGTATCTAAATCATCCTTTGCAGTGCCTCCAACTAACAATACAGTTGATTCCGTTACATCTAATGTCTTTGAAATTGCATCGGGATACAAGCGAGAAGCATAAATAACTGTGGATGTCTTTTTCACTGATTGCACATAAACACCGTCAATTTCCGTTCCAATCACACTTGTTCTATGTAGTGTTGTATCGCCATTGTTAATTTCTGTAGATGTAGCTGTAGATATTACTCCTATTAATTTACTAGAAGTTTCTGGTGCAGGAGTACTAGTAATGACATTGGAAGTACTTCTAGCAATATGAGCATAGAATCCATTAATGCGCGTTCCATAAATTTCAGTAGTGTGTAAGGTTAAAACACCATTGTTTATTTCGCTACTTGTAATAGCCGAAATTAATCCAGTATTCGGTGTTGTTGAGGTTATTGTCGGAGTTATAATATTAGACGTACTGCGAGCTACATGAGCATAAAATCCATTGATGAAAGTACCGTGAATTTCTCTTGTGTGCAAAGTTGTTGTTCCCTGATTAATTTCGGTTCTTACTTCTGAGGATATTAAACCTTCTGATTTGGAACTTGTAGTTATAATTGGCTGACTTACTGGAGTTGATGTTGTTGGACTAAAGGGCAATACTGTTGACGTCCTTCGTGCAACATGAGCATAATAGTTTCCCACATAAGTGCCATGGACTTCTGAAATATGAAGTGTTGTCGTGCCATCATTTACTTCCGTTTTTACACTTGAAGAAATTAGACCAGTCTTTTGCAAATATTCTGTATTTGACGTTTCTAAAGGTTTATTTTCAGTTTGCGTGGGTTGTATAACTTTAGTTGTAATTTTTGCTATGTGTGCATATGCATTGCCTATGTAAGTGCCATAAATTTCATTAACATGCATTGTCGTCGTTCCTGAGTTGACTTCACTTCGAATAACACTAGATGATAAAAGCCCAGTCTTCTGTTTCGAAGGAGTCAAAGTAAAGGCTGGTTGTTGAGTTGAGAGGATTTTATATTCTGTTGATGTTCTAGCTAATTGGGCATAATGTTGTCCTAGATAAGTGCCAATTATTTCTGTTTTATACAGGGTTGCTGTATTATCATTAACTACGCTGTTTACAATAGTTGATATAAGACCAACTGATCTAGATGAGCTATCAGTATTTGTAGGAGCAATTATTTTGGATGTTGTTTTTGCATGTTTTGCGTAATGCTCACCAATATAAGTGCCAAATATATTGGTTACATACTGCGTAGTGGTACCATCTCTTTCCTCTTCAGAGACAATAGACGAAAGCAAACCAGTTTTGTAAGTTTTAGAGGATTCGACAGATCTTGCCGTTGGTACAATTGGTTTCGACTGTTGTAGAGATTCAGTAAAAAGATTGTTTTGAAATGCAGAAGGAAGGGGTGTAGGTTGAGATACCTTTGGGCTTACAAATACATTGGAATGAGTAGAAGCAATATGTGCATAATAGTTGTTTACGAATGTACCATAAATTTGTGTTGTCCAGAGAGTGATTGTACCAAAATTATCTTCTGATCTAGTAACTGCTGATATCAATCCTGTTGGATATGGATTTTGAACAGTTGCAGTAGGTTGAATAACATTAGATGTTGTCTGAGCTAAATGGGCATACACTTCTCCAATATAAGTTCCATAAATATTTGTCGTATAAACTGTTGTTAAACCATCTCTCACAGATGTACTTATTCTAGAAGAAACTAATCCGACTTTGTTCGTTTCAGTTTCTAAATTTCTAGTTACAGAAGAGCTTAATGCCGGTGTAGCAATAATTGGTGTTTTCTCAATTTCATTAGATGTATCAGAATGTAATCGAACTTTAGTGTGAGCAACTTGCGCATATAATCCGTTTATAAAGGTTCCATGAATTTCCGTTCCATAAATGGTGGTTATACCATTATTAACTTCCCTGGATTCCATTGTTCTGATGAGTCCTATTTGTTGCTCTTGATTTTTACCGGGAGATGAATGACTACTACTTAAAACTAAATCATTATTTCTCGATATTCTATCGAATGCTTCTTCATCAGGTGTTGCTAACAACTTTCTAGCAATAGGTCTCCATGATTCAAAATCAGTAAAAGATCTTCGTCGCCTTTTGTTTGTTGAATCGTTGGCATCAGTAGAAGCTGTTGTCAAAGAGGGTCGAACAGGTCTAAGTCTATTCAAAGGATTTGGTCTAGGAGCTTGGCTTGGTCTGCGATATAAAAGCCTCGTTGAATTGCGTCTATTGAAAGAAAGAGGACCTCTAGTCGTGGTTGTTCTTTGCGTGGCTTTAGTCACTGAAGGTGATGTTGATGAAGTTGAAGATCGAAAAGAGGGTCTTGGTCTGTAAGTAGGCCTATTTCTTCGCCTGGAAAATATTCCACGCTTAGGTATCTCAACCACTGTTGTTGTTTCGACAGATGTACTTTCAGATGTAGTTTCGATTTCTTCTGTTTTATTGACCGATTTCAAAAGATCTGCTTCATTTGAACTATTGACATTTAATGTTGTTTCAGTTGTTGGCAAAACGTCATTTATAGACTGGTCAGTATTTTTGTCTTCTGCAACAGGAATGGCAGTAGTTGTTTCTTCAACTATTTTTGTAGTCTCTTCTGCGTTTGTTGAATTTGTGGTATTAATAAAATTATAAGCAAAATTTGAAGCAGTAGTTGTATCCATGTTTACTTCATTACTGAAATTTGTACTGATTTCTAAAACTGGTGGTGATGGACTATTGTCAATGTCATTGATTAATTTTACTTTGAGGTTAGAGTTTGGATCAGAAACTGAAGGTTTATTTTCATCATTAATTCGATGTGATTTAATAACTTCTGATCCTTTAACTTTTGAAGTAGCTGGCTCATAAACAGAGAAGGTTGGCGCAAAAATTTGGGTCTTTGAAGGATAAATTTTTGTTTCGGAATTCTGCTTTACGTGTGAATCTGACGGTAACGGTGATTCTGTACTCGCTACTGGAGCTTTGACAACATTTGTTAGAGTCTCATATCTTGTACTTATTATAGGTTTGTCCCCATGAAACCGTGTTGTATAATAAGTAAATGTTGTATAGAATGTGTAGGGATACTGAGTTGAGGAACTACAGCATGGCTGAGTACTTGAAGGTTGTACATCATTAATACTGTTGAGTTCTTGTTTAACAGTTGCCGACGACACTACTTGTCGAGTGATAAAATTAGTTTTACCTTCTGAATCAACACTTGTAGTTACATAAGTATGCGTTGTATAATATGTAATTACCGGTGTTGGATGCACTCTTTTTTCATGCAATTCTCCTTCAGCTGCCTCCAAGTCTGAAGTTGCTTTTAATACTTTATCAGTTATTACTGGAGTAGCAGTTATAGGAACCACATTTGTTGAAGTCTCGTAACGAGTATTAACAACAGGTGATTCTCCTGAAAATAGAGTTGTGTAATAGGTAAAGGTCGTATATACCGTATTCACAGTTGTTGACACTGGAACTAATTTTGTAGTCAAAGCGTTATTAGTTGAATGAGCAGAGCTGATATCCTTTGTAAATTCATTATTCAGAACTGATGATACTACGTGAGTCCGGGATTGTATAACTGGGGTACCTTCAGAGAGCAAAGTTGTGAAGAAAGTATATGTAGTGTAGTGGGTCGTAGGGGTTCTGTCCCTTGTAATTCCCTTTTCAGCAATTAAAGCAGTGTCAACTGATCCTTGAATAGATGTTGCTGAGTTAGAAATTGTTGGTATACTAGGTTGGATATAACTAGTAGAAGCAATGCTTTGACTTCTAGGAACATTTTCAGTTATGTAATTCGTCACCGTCTCTAATCGTGTAGACACAGACGGTTGTCCTCTGGAAAGATAAGTGGTGAAAAATGTATACGTTGTGTAATACGTTTTAGTAACTACATCCGTTGGTTTTACTTCTTCTTTGTCTACCGGCAATAACGGTGTAATTCCATGGGCAATCGTGGCTGGTTCTGGAATCGTACCAATAGTAATAATTCTGCTTGATGTTTCCTCTCGCTTAGTTACTACTTGTTCACCAGCACTCAATAAAGTCGAGAGATGAGTATGAGTAGTAAAGTACGTGGTAAGAGAAGGAGTTGAGGCAATAGTAGGCTTAGATTCTTGAGATGATGTAAGTACAACAATATCTGTCAGTGTACTGTAAACAGTGCTGACTGTTTTTGTTCCACCATTAAATAAAGTATAATAAGATGTCAGGGTTGTAAAATATGTAGTAAAACTTCTAGAAGGAACAATAGGATATGACGTAAAAGTAGTGACTGGATTTTCAGTAATGTAATTAGTAACTGTGTCTTCTCTGGTAGAGATTACAGAACTACCGCTACGTAAATATGTTGTGTAATAGGTATAAGTTGTGAAGAACGTTTTAACAGTTGGAGTAGCTATAACTGCTGAAGCTGGAGAGTCAGTACGTGTGATTACTGGAACACTGGAAGTCATGCTCCCTTCTATGATATTTGAAACTGTTTCTTTCCTCGTGCTTACAGTTGTAGTACCTTCTTTCAGAAGCGTTGTGTAATATGTGTAAGTTGTGTAAAACGTTGTCTTGGTAGGACTGCTCATAATTTCTTTACTCTTAGAACTTATGTCTGGAGGAGTTGTTGCTTCAATTGCTCTTACATTTGATACTATTTCTTCTCGACTAGAAACAACAGGATTGCCATCCCTTAAATAAGTTGTATAGTAAGTGTAAGTTGTAAAATATGTTGCTAATTTTGAAGTTCCAACGAAATCATTGTTTGTACTTGTCTCAAGTAAAGCAGTGGTTGGAGTGATTGTAATTGATTCACTACCATAGAATATATTGCTTACTGTTTTATAAGTAGTACTCACGGATGTAGTACCATCTTTGTGATACGTTGTGTAATACGTATATGTTGTGAAATATGTAGTTGGTGTCACACTATGAGGTACGATCAATGGAGGTGTTGTTTCTATGATAGATGTTGAAACGGGCTTTGATTTATCTCCAAGTTCCGGGGAAACAACATTAGATATCACAGCTTCATTGCTTACGACCTTTGTAGAACCATCTTGGACAAGTGTGGTAAAATAAGTCAGTGTGGTATAGTAAGTAGTAGGATAGGTCAATACAGTTAATGAAGATTCGAGATCAGGTAATGCAGTAGATGAATCAGGGAAAATATTATTCTTTGTTTCTACTCTGGAAGAAATTACTTTAGAGCCATCCACGTAAGATGTAGTGAAGTAGGTGAAAGTTGTTAAGTCATCTGAAGGATAGATAATTTTAGTCGGCTGAATTGTTTGTGGCATAATAATAGTTTCTGTAGGATTTAACTTTGCTAGTTTAAGTTGTTCGCTATCTGTATATACATTCGAAACAGTTTCTTTTCTACTAGATACTACTGTACTACCTTCAGACAAGAACGTGGTGAAATATGTTGACGTGGTAAAATATGTAATTGGGAAAGATATTGATGGTAAAATTTCTTCAGCATTAGGCTTATCGGTTGAAGGCAAGCCATGGTTCAGTGCTTTCCCAGATCTCATATTAAGACTTTCTGATGATTCTCTTGTGGTCTCTATCAATAAATTCTCAGAATTAGCTGATGATTTTAAATCGTTATCTAACACTATTGTTTTTTCTTCATCTCCGGCATTACGTCCATGTACTAATGCATTTTGGCTGTCATCATCTGGTAAGAAATTTTCTGCAGTTAACAATGCTGATGATGGTAAAATATTAATGGTAGTTGATGATGTTTCTGGTGCTTTGAAACTCTGTGCAGCAGCAGGAAGTATAAAGCCATCTGTAAGAATACTTAAAACTTCAGGAGTAGAGCTTGGTTCATCATTTATAGATGAATCTTCACTTGTACTTGAAACTGAAGGTAGAATGAAACCATCAGTTAAGGTGCTCGACACGGACGTGTCATCTGTTGTATCATCTGCCACAGACGTACCAGGTAGAATAAAATCATTTGTTAAAAACACAACAGATGAAGATGTTTCACTAGATTTGGGTGGAGACTCAATGTTTGATTCTCTGCTTGCTAACTCATTTGTCGTTTCAAGAGGTACTTCTGTTGATAACTCTAGGCTCTCCGCTACCGGAATTGATGATGTTCCAATATTTAAGCGATTTAAAATCTCCAGTAAACTGTCAGATGATACTGTCGATTCCTGGGTTGTAGTAATGTCAGCAATTTCTTCATTCGTTTCACTGCTATCAGTCTTTGTTAGATCTGATGATGAAGTTGGTTGCAAAGCTCCAGGAAGAATAAAACCATCTGTCAGAATATGAACTACATCTACTTCCGTTTTCTCCGTTTCTTCAGATACTGATGATTCTGGTCCATCTGCATAAACAACTCGAGGTGTAACATTTGGTAAATCAGTTTCAACTGGGCTATATGTAGAGCTTTCTGGGGTTATTGTTTGTAAAGACTCCATATTTCTATCTTCTTCGGAGTTGATACTTCGTAGTCCTGGTAAAATGAATCCAGACGTTAAAATTTCTAATCTAGGTGTGGCTGATATTTGGCTTTCAGTCTTATACTCAGAATTCCTTGGTGTTGATGAGAAATCTGATAAAGAAGAAAATATCTCAATTCCATTTCCGGACGATGACTCCAAATTTGTCTTGGAAAATATTTCTTCAGAAAATGAACTTGAGTGACTTTCTTCTGGAGTCTCGCTTTCTGTAAATAGCATCTCTTCGGGACTTGCTGTTTTCGAAACAGTGAAGAAGATACTAGAAGTGCTTTCAATGACATGAGCATAAGTGTTATCAATGTAAGTTCCAAATATCAACGTTGTCCAATGAGTTGTAGTTCCTTGATATATTTCTGTACCAGTTATTGAGCTAACAAGTCCGGTTGGATTGGCGGCATCCACGTTACCATCAGTAACTCTAATGTCATCCACTATTTCGCTTATATCTAATGCAAGTGAATCTTCCGTCATCATGCTATGTTTTCTCGCAGAATTCAAATTTAAGAAATTCCTTCCATCATCAAAAGATTTTGTTTTCTCTTTGTCACTTGTGTAAACTGTTGCTAAATTCAAAGGTAACGTTTCAGCTATTACTGTATCTACAGTACTATCAACTTTTCTTGCTCTAGTTCGATCTTCAGGCTGTTTTGTCATGACTGTGGATGTAAACATAGTTTTTTGAATTTCAACTGGCTCTTTGACTGTTGAAGTAAACATGGACTTTTGTGAAATAAACTCTCTGGTTTCTGTTCCAAATAATGGTTTCCTAAAAAAGGCTTCGGGCTCATCGATATCAGCACTTGAACTTCTTGATGAAATAGGCACACCATTAGAGAAACTAGTTCTAGTAACTCGAGGTGTAAAGGTCCGTGGTCTTGTTGAAGCTGGTAAGAATATATAATGTGTTCCTGAAATTCGCGTACTGAATTCGGCAAATCCATACAATGTGGTGGTAAATACTCCATCATTTGATTCATTTTCGGTCAATGATGTCGTTTCAAGATTCTCACTGTTCGAAGACTTAGTTGAGCTTAAGCCATTTGTCATGTCATCCATTTCATAAATAGGCCCGTATAAGCCAACAGTTCTCGTAAGACGCTTATCTTTTACAACTGTAGGTTTAACAAATCTTCTCAACTGATCTTGAAGATCAAATCCATCCACATTGTAATACGCATTGCTGATGTCTCTCTCATAAGCTTTAGAAGCATCTCCCACCATTGAAGTTTCAATTCTGTGACCAGGGAAAAAGAATTGATCTGTTATAATAGTGGCACCACCCTGTCCTACACGCCGACCTGTAGCACTCGGATTGTACAATCTTCCCTGCCTTGAATTTTTCTCATGACCTCTAAGGGTAGATTCTTTTTGTGGTCTTCTAATCGTTCCTACCACCCCAACAGTGTTTCCACCAGCAATGGCTAATACGGGCTCTTCTGTTTCTGCATATGCAGAAGGCTGAACGTAACGTGTGACTGCCACAGGCTTAATATCCATTCTCAGGGTTGGTACAGAATGGTAATGTTCTTTACTTGCAATTGAGGAAACATAGAAAGGTTCTGGAAAGGCTTCATTAACTTCAGCGTCGTTTATGGAATCTTCTATCGCATCACTTCTTCGGCTAATTGATCCTTGCAACCCGCTTTCTTCAGCTTCATAATTTTCAGATGCTTCGAAAACTTCTGCAGTTTTACTTGGTAATATTACTTTGACATCAGACGTCAGGGGATGATTTCCGAAGAAAAATTTGTACGTTGTTGGATTTTCATGACCACTAATGTAAGAACCAGTGAAAACTGGATAAGTCATATCAGCCGTAGAACCTCGCTGTACAAATGCTCCTGCAGTTCCTGTGACAACTATGATAGATGATTCGCTTTTCGCAGGATATAAGGTGCCAATCGTTTGAGCCGAAATGTCTAATCCGAAGTGTTTTGTTGATGTTAATTCTGACGGTGGCAAAAAAGTTCCTGATACTTCGATTCCAGAACTTATTGATGATCTCGGTTCGTTTACAGCTGTAAGATACACCTACAAAAAATTGTATAGTTAATTATAAGACATAATTAAGAAGAAAAACATTTGTATGGCGCTACTATTCAGTTAAAAATTACTAGGTTATCGTTAATTTCTTAATCGAAAAGCCTCGAAATAGTGTCTCATTTTCCGCACCATAAGCCATCTTAAATACAGCAAGGCTTTCATATGTAAGGAAAAAGTTATATTTCCTAATATTTTTAGCTTCAAGACTGATTTTTTAATTCCAGTCACGACTTTGAATCTACATTTAAATCAAGTTTACCTTGAAGTGTTGTTCCAATAAATAGATAGGTGTTAAATAAAATAAGTAGTTAATGGGAGTTAAATAGTCAAAGAATACGGTATTGGACATATTTTTAGCAATAACGAGTAAATTCATACAACGTTTAAAATTAGAGGACAATAATTTTCTAAGTGTGCGATTACTTAAGATTTTATAGAAAGATGTTACGCGAATGCTAATAAAAATATTTAGATTTTCTTAATAATTTGATAAAATTAGAAAAAGTGGGTCATTACTTTAGTCAAAATAATTTATCCTTTTTACAAGGTAAAAATATTAAAAATAAAAGTAAATTAGCAATTTAAATATATCATACTTTCCAAAATTCACAGATGCATAGTTTCACACTATATCCCTTTCCGGGTTGAAAATTATTTATCAATATTTCTATGAATAGTTGGATCTAAAATTTTGAGCCTAAATTTAAATAAAAATACTAACACTTCATTATTAATTTGTAGGTATTCGACTTACTTATTTTTTTGATTTGTTCTTTAATTCTAGGTGCCAACTATTAAGTAAAAAGTGAATTATTGATACTTATGGATAACTGGGCTTTCATTTAAATCAAATAACTTTGAATATATTATTCTCTCTCTCTCTCTTTTATTACGAACCATCGGTCAGGATGTGAGTTACATTTTGAAATATTACAGAAACAGAGGAATTCGACAATTTACATCAAAAATAATCAATAGAATAGTTTTTAAATAGTTCATCAGAATAGTTTTTTCACAAAAGGATATACAATAATAAAAAAAAATTAATTAAAATAGGATTTTAATAAAAATATCGGAATGGAATTTTTCTTCACCTTTCCAGAATTTAGAGATCCGAAATGTTGAACGTTCGTTGTCGATTCCATTCGTCGATTATCGTTAAGAGTCGGAGTCGGGCTTATAACCGAAGTTGACTGCAGAATTTCGGTATAAATTCCATCCACATAGGTTCTATACAACTGAGTGGTGTGATAGGTCGTCCTATCCCCATTCACTTCAGTTCCTATAAAAGCTGAAATGATGCCAGATGGATAGACTACGGGATCATTCCGCTGACCTGAAATAATTAAGCAATGGGGGAAAAAATGAGTGAATATCATTGAATGATTATTTGATTCTTTTAATTTTTTTTATTTCAATCGGTTAGTTAACAATATAAAAAGCATTTAAAAGAATTCAAGAGTTGTCTTTTTAAATATTGTTTACTTTGCCAAAAAATAACAAATATACATTTTTTAAAAATAACATTTCGAATAAAATTTAATCTTTTTTATTTGTATATACGAATGCTTATTACATAAGATTTCTTAATAATATTCTAATTAAATCAAAAAATATTCCAAAAATGAATTGATGGGCATTCGAATAAATCTATCCCAATGCAGTAAAATAATTCATAAATTTGTTATTTATTTAAAACTATTATTATTATTTATTTAAAACTTATTTATCCATGAAATAATAGTTTTAGTATTTGTTACTGTAAGCTAAATATACAAACCTTACAATATTTAACATTATATTGAGAGTATATATATATTTTAATCTGCTTTCTTTGTAAATCGAATCTTAAATTAACTTTAAAAAAAATTCATAGACTTCCCGTCATAAAAAGAAATCTCTTTCGAATATGTATTATATATGAAATATTATTTTATGCACGGATTCACACTTGCAATCATTAGTACAGTCTAAACTTTTTTCATATATGTTGTAACTTTAAAACTTTTAGCTCAGTAACTAGGACTAAATGTAAATGATAAAGTTCTAAAAGAAAAGGAAAAAAAGAGCTTGTAAGATTCTTCGTAACACAATGTTGATCACTGATAGTTAGACATCTGCCTTTATTATCTATAGCCCCTCTGCCACATGTTAGTGACAACTTGGCAGAGAGCTGTTTTTTTTATTTCTGGTCGATATAGCTTTTTCTTTATCGATATTTTCCCATTCGAATAACATAGGCTCAGTTATGACTTCAGAAAGATATACATTAAGTGTTAAACCTTCAGAGATTTCTGTTTAACGTCTAGAGAAAAGGAATTAATCTTCGTATGAGTACCTAGGTAATAAAGTATCTTTCTAATAAATATAAATTATTTCACGATTTTTTTCTCGTTTTCGTACAGCTCGTAAGCAATTTTTTCTGCCCATGCAGCTATTTTTCCATCGAAAAATTCTGCTTAATTACAAGAACGTAATAATTAACTGTCATAGGAATACCTGCTTAATAAAATATCTTCCTTGAAAACGTAATTTATTTTTGCACTTCTCTGCTATATTTATAAAATTTTTACGCGATAAATTTTGTTATTATGTTCTCCATCGAAGCTAAAAAACACAACGTAATTACAGAATATATTTATTTTTTACAGAGCTGCTTTTTATTTTATTTAAGTAAATAAAACTAGAATTATATTATAATTTTACAATAGTTTATATAAATAATTTAAACAGAGCTTGAATTCATTCATTTTATAATTTCAGAACTAAAAATTATTTATTTTACAAGTATAATACTTGAATTTATTATAACCTTTCTATGCAAATTTTTTACACAAAAAATTAATGAAACATTTTTAATAAATTTATTATAATACATGTGAAAATCATCAATACATATTTATAAGATTGGAGGATATATAATATTAAAAGTATTCTTACGAGATTGCCTCCTTCGTCTCTTTTTAATTTCAACCCCGAATGGCTCATCTTTACCTGAAGATTCAGGACACAGGTAATTACTACTGTCCTCACCTATAATGAAGAAAGAAAATATACTATTTACAACGAAGAAAATATACTATTCTGTTTCAGAATAAGAGAAAAATATTAACAGTTCACTCATTTTAATTTTTTTTCTTATGACTAGATTAGAAGAATCAACACAGATTCCATTGTCTAATAAAACAAATTGAAATTTTAAAAAATAAATAACAGTTTTAGCAAACACACATATATAATACGATTTGACGGTTTCCTAAGAAGGTACTTTTGTATGTGATAGGGAATGCTGTTTTTTGAATGAAAAGGCAGTCGGTTATTGATTAAATTTTTTGTGACAATGTATTAAGTCCAACTAATTTATATATACTCCAAGCTATAATTATCCAGAATTCCAAATTTTGCGCAAAGCATTTAGTAGATACCAAGAAAGAAGCGAAACAGAAAACTCGGTAATGCGTTCAAGCTTTTATAGTTTCTTGGAAAAACGAGAATTCCCGAATATCTGCTAATTTAGCAGAATTGGAAGTAGATGACATGGTAGAAAATTGGTTGGAATAAATATACATAGATATGTTCTTATTCTGATTACACATGGTAGTCTACTATGATTCTGTTTCCGCTGTAAGGTGAATGTCTGGTGATCTCAGCAAATAATCTTTGCCAGCTCCACTGCCATATGCTACAATTCTTCAAGGAAAAATTGTTAGAATTAAAAATATGCCATAAGGAAAGCCAAATAACGAAAAAGCAGTTCTCAAAATAAGCATAACAAAATCACATAAAAAACATAGGATAAATAAAAAAAAATTCTCATTTTACATGAATTTTTAATCCAATGTGGGTTTTAAAAGAAATTTATTATTGTTATACATATTTTTGAAAACCGAACTCGTAATTGTTCAAAGCAGGAATTTGAAAAGTTGTCAGGTACAAATTATTGGTTGTTAAAATAATAACAACCCCTTGGTGGCTAAAAACGGACAAATGCAACAATATCAAATGATTTTGAGTTTATTATACAGAAACATTTCAGTTATTATTTGCACTCTCTGAATAGTTGCACATACATATATATACTCTGATCTTTATTCATTTTCTTATTTACTATCTGAGAATTACTTTGAAAAAAAAATTTTCTTTGCATGTTTATATTTAACTTTAAAAAAAAGTCTGAAGCTACGGTTCCTTAAGAAAAACTGACCTAACTATAGTAATAACTGATTTAATATATAACAAAATTTGAGTTTCAACTACGGGAATCCAAGTTGCTCATATAAAAAAGTCAACTAGCAACAAACGAATCGCTTGTATAATGTTATTATGCAAGCGATATACTTCTCTTTTTTGGAAATTCTTTAAAACTTATAATAAATTTGTAAACAAAAAATATTCTAATATTTTTGATTTTCAAATACTTTTTACTGAAGACAAAAATAATCATTTTGGATATTGCATCGAATTTATATGAATATTGTACGCAAAATGTCTTTCACAGGGACAAGAATTAATTCCCAATCAAGTTATATTAAACCTCTACTCAAAATCAGTACATTCTAGTTTTTTTTTTCAATAAAAAGTTAAATAGTTTATCTCACCTTCATCTGAGCCATCCTGGCAATCTTTTACACCATCTCCAACTTTGTTCCTTTCTATACACCTGGGAAGGCCACATATACAGCGATGCATACCATTTGGACATTCTAAGATGAAGAAAAAAACGATACATGTATGTGTGTGTGTGTGTGAAAGAAAATATCGAAATAGCATTAACAACGATTACAATACTAAGTAAGCTTTAACAACATATTAATGTTTTATACACGTAAAGAAAGGAAATTAAATTTATTAATATGTATAAAGAACCCTTAATTAGCAAAATTTAAAAACAACAAAAGTGCTTAAATCTTTACAAAAGTATTATACACTTTTTTAATATTCTTTCAATAATATTGGATTATTTCTGGTTAGTTAGTTGATACTTCAAATAATCGTTCAAACTGCTTACGATATTGGAATGTTTGTATCATCAAAATGAAGCTGTAATTCTTTCAAAATACAATCCAGCAGCTTCTGCGTGGAAGAAGTATATTATTCGAAATTTTCTATTTTTACAAAATGGTTGAAACCATTATATACTTATGAATTTAATTTGGACTCAGCTAAGGAGAAAAATTATACTTGTGCAAATACAAGGCATTAAGATTCATAAAAAAACAACCTTGTTTTTCAAATAAGAATTGTGTATCAATTCCTTTTTATTGTTCAAGTATGGAAATATCATAAGAAATTCGTTGAAAAAAAGTCCAATACAAAAGAATCCAAAAAATTAATATAAATAATAAATTATATAATATACAAATATAGTACAAATAAACACCTCCAGATGGCAGCACAAAGTCTATTGTTAATTATAATTTTTCTGTTCATTAGACAGTCTGTATTTGTACTACTCGACGTGATTTACATAAAATGAAGGAAATCAATAAGATCTCAGTTTGATAAAAAAAAATCATTAATCTTATTGTGTGCATATTATATTATGGAATCAAGGCTGAAGAACATTGCGATTGTTATTTAGCTACTTTCATAATACAATAGTTAAAAGAATATTTACCCTGAATAAATAATTAGAACGATTGAAGGATATTTTTTTTATAATTTATAAATTTGATGTGATTTGAGGTTATGATTTAAGCATTAGATGGAAATGCTATTCATAGCAAACAAACTAAATTTTTTTGCACTCATAATATACATTTTTCTTTCAGAATGAATACTTTACTTATTAAAAAAGACAATTGCATACCCAACGAAATTGTTTACATCATAAAATAACTTTAAATGTATAGAGAAACCTAATAAAACTAATGATAAGATTATACAAAAAATGTCAAATCACCCAAACGTTAATTTCTCAATAATAGTCACATGTCTTAGTTATTAAAATAATGAGAGAAACTGAAATATGAATAATTATTAACACTAACGACTCTCAATTAACCAAATGATTAAGAATCAGAAATTCCCCAAATTTGACTTTTAAAGGAATAAATAATTTTACATCTTAAATCACCATGTTAATATTCTCAGAACAAGAGAAATTTAAGCTTTCAATTTTACCGTAAGATGATACATAAGTAAACTTGTCATAAATTTTAAAATTTTCGAATGTGAAATAAGAATTTAACTATATATATAGAGAGAGAGAGTGTGTGTGTTAAAACTAATAAAATTTTAAAATTCCTTTTTACGATTAACTGGCTTATATTTGTCCACAACAGCAAAAATAAAGCGCATGAAAATGATAGACTGTTATTTAAAAAATAAAAGCAGTTTTCAACTTGTTAAAAATAGCATTATATATGAAAAAGGACTGGAAAATGAATTCTTAGATTTCAGATGTCATTTCAATGCAGAAATGAGTGTAACATCTCAAAAATAGTAATAAAGCAATTAACACCTTTAAATATTTAGTAGAATTCCTAATTTCACGGGAAAAGATTTGAGCACAACACTAAAATTTTTAAGCAATTCTGATTAAATTTACTACACATCTCACTAAATTACTAAAATATGATTAAGAAGAGAAATGTTGTACTTAAATTTTATAATTAAAAACGTTTTAAAAAGGCATTTTAATTCTAAAATGTCTTTTTTATTTAAAAGAAATAGGCAATAGTGGAATAGTTTTTAATGTCACAATAATTCTATGTCACAATAAATCCTTAGTAAAAACTACATTATATTTAAAAGAAAAAAAATATTGAAATTTCAAGCTTTAAACTATTAAATAAACAATGGCGTTGTTACTCGGCCTAGTATTTTTTGCATAAACTTCACTTACGCTTGAAAATGAATGTATTCCTGATTAATAAGATAAATAAGATTTTAGAAAGGTCACATAATTGCAATTATTTAATAGAGCATGAATAGTTTCTTTTTCAATAGCCCTTTAGAGGAAAACAGAATACAATTTTCTTGTTGCTTTTGGCATAAAAAAGTACTCGTTGAATAAAAGAACTGATGCTTATCTGCAAAAAACACTGTCTCCGTCGAAGCAAATGAGAATAAAATTCCTATTTGATCAGTAAATAGAAAGGTTCTTAAGAAAATTGAATATTAAACTGTTTTGTATGAAAAGTGTTGATTTTTATCTTGATAAATAGAAATCTTTAATCCTTATAACAGTTGCTGACAATATTGTCTGATAACAACGATGCGAAAGTATGAGAACATGTTCTGAAATTCTATTTTATTTCAATACGAATGTTTGCATTCGTTATTCTAAACAATGTAATTAAAATTCAACTAAAAGAACAATGTTGGAAAGGAAAATAGTGAAATAATTAATTATATTTATAAACATTTCTCAAGTGTTCTTTTGAAAATATATATATTATACCTATTATATAACAAAAAGTAAATGATAGCAATATGTTTTTCAAAAGGATTTTTAAAAGTGTATGCATATTATTCTACTTTACATATGCTTTTAAATATCTTATTTTAGAAGTTTTAACCTTTTTATTCGTTTTCAGATTTGTTTTCCAAAATAATAAGACATTTCATTACATTTCTTAAAAATCATATTCTTTACGGTCATCATAATTTTTTTTTTTGCTTTTTACTATTTTATTTATGCATTTTGTACTTGTTCTATTTTAATATATTTTTATAGTTTGCTTCTTTGTTGATTATAGTGTATTTCTATAAACTATTTGGCATTTATACTGAATCATTTATAAAAAATTGAACTATATATTTTTCATCGAAATAAAAACTATCATGATTCTATATCTATCAATGATTCTAGAGATACGATTTAAATGTTTGAAAAATAAAACAGACATTCTTTGGGTTTAACTGTTTGCAGCAATGTTTCCCCATTTAACCTATTTTGTTAAAAATTCGCTATTTGAAATAAGTATATACTATTTCTGACAAGCTGCTAGTAATTCCAAACACTGACATTTTGCATTTTGATCCTTTCGTTTGCCAGTGAATAAATAAATGTAATTCACAAGTAAAAAAAGGAGCTTAAGTCTTAGGACTGTAAAAACTCAACAGATATGAAACAAATTAATTTTTTTTTAAAATTGTTCAAATATTTTATTTTTCATATTTTTGAAAATTAATGAAACATTAAGAAATTTTTCCCTATATGAAACTGCACCAATTATTTACCGCCAAACTTTTAGCCGTATAGAAATAGAAAGAAAAAAAGAAATTCAAGGGCGAAACTTTTTTTGGTTGATTCACAACAATTTGATTTTTTTACTCAAACAATTCCGGTGCATATTTCACTTTGGATTTCGGTACCTTATGCAAAATAAAAAAATAAAAATAAAAATATGTAACATTTTTCTTTTTTTAAAAAAATATTTTTTTCCCCTTGGTATGGTAATGAAAGTGAAAAATGTGAACAAGAAACCCTTATCGGGCATTTTACTGAAGTAATCTAATAACATGATACGAAAGCTATGTTTCGTCAAGCGTATTAACAATTTAATGACAGTATTTCTGTCGGGTCACACCCCAGCGATAAAGCAAATGAGGGAGAAACTGAAGCAAGTCAGTGCAGAACAACTCAAACCGGTATAGAGACAAGCGAAATAAACGACTAAACCGGCCGGCAAAAAATCAACTCTATTGTAGAACTTAGATTTCCATTTCGATGTGAAATATAATATACGACTCTTCAAGACTTTCGGAGGGAGATCTGTTCATGAACCATTATATTAGCTACACAGGAACATTTTAAGGCATGGGTGACAGGGTCTTAGCTTCGAGGAGAGCTACACTTGTTCTCACTCGAGTCCAATAAGATCATGATTTGCAGTGGCGTAACGTACACCTCTGCATCACAGCGAAGAGGGGGAGGGTCCAGGATTCTAGGGGGCCCAAAACCTATGTTATCTTACGGTTTTACAGTCTTTTCTAAGATCCGGTTTGGGGTCCGAAATTTGATGCCATTATACCATTATATTTTAGCTACACAGGAACATTTTAAGGCATGGTCTAACAGGTTCTCGGCTACGAAGAGGGCTGGACTTGTTCTCGACTCGGACACAAGGATTCCAGGATTTTAAGAGGGCCCAAAACTTATGTTCTCTAATTGTTTTGCAGTCTTTTGTAAGATTAGACTTGGAGCCCAAAACCTGACTTTGCAGGGGGGGGGGGCAAATATTCTCTGTTACGCCACTGATGATTCGAATAATTTTCATCCTTGTAAATGCTATTTCTGGATGAATTCTCCAAAAAAATGCACATTTCGAACTATATGATAATTGTCAACAGTGGGGAGTCTGCATTATTATGTCACGCGCGTCGTCCATGCCTAGACCCAGGCCTTACACTATACACCATTGTTAATCATTTAGTAAAAAGGGGGAATTTGGTCAAGTTGGTTATTGACTAGGTTATATATAATGAGATTGTGAGTCACTTAATTAATTTGTTACTGGTCACCGCTTAAACGAGTATTTGACAAATAGAACTATATACTGTCCACTCAAATGGATTACAGGAAGGAGGCTACTTTTTTATAGGAGCTTAGGACCTCCAGAAGTATTAAGATGTTACTGTGTCTACACATGCAGCTTTCGAAAGATGTAATAAGGTTTCCAAAATTTCATGAAATGACTACTTTTGATAAAAAAAAGCTATGATTTATTGAGGCATGTCACTTATAAGTCCCAAAATACCATTTTTAGATAGAAGAGAAAAGCATTCCAGTGCTAAGACAACTTAAAATTATTACAATATGCTATTCCCAATTATCATATTCTACGTGTGCACTTAAATTTTCAAATATTTTATAAATACGCATGTGCTTTTTTTTTTCATTTGAATTTATTCATTAGTGAAACAATAAACTAAAATGAAAAAATTCATTCAATTTTTAATTCATTGAAATAGTGCTTTTTTTTAAATGGTATTAATTCTTCACAAACTAAACTTAATTATATTGTCAACGGCTACAAAGTTTCAGAATTATTATTTTGTCATTTAAAATTCAGTTATTTTATAGAATTGTTTTTGTTACAGAAAATAAGGATGTTTCATCATTTTAGTTACAAAACTTTCAGGGTGTGTACAGAAATCTTCCACATAAATTTTTAAATCCATCGTTCTGTCAACATACAAATAATAACAGTATCGTAAAAATCATCAATCCTGATATTAAATGGGACTTTTACCATTATTACCCCATTTTTTGAAGTAAATGATAGGCTTTCTTATTTTTAGTTGCTGTAGAATAACACTGGTATAATCTAGAAATCCTATATTTTATGTCTATCGTCCAATTAAAGTATAGACTCTAATTCCTTAAATCGTTTTTCATAATATCAAATGATACTCCGAAAATCATTGCTTCAGTCTATGAAGGCGATTGATAGGTTTTGCAATGTAGCTGGTCTATCATTAATTGTTTTGTTGTAACATGTTCTAATTTTCGACAGCATCATTATTTTTTTTCTTGCTTGACAATGCTTCTCGGGTGTAAATGATGCAATGCCTTGAGAGTTTAGTGCAATCAAAAAAGAGGCAAAAGTTCGAGGTTTTTGGTCATTGTGTGTGTGTGCATCATTTATATCAAACACAAAAAAGCATGAAGACCCTCCTTTCTGAAACCTTAGAATTCCAATTGAAAAAAAAAAACTTTTTATGTATTGCGTTATTATAACATGAAAAAACATAAACAGTATCAGCCTAAGATCAGTGTTTCTCAAACTGTGAGGCGCACCCCCTAGGGGGCATGATAACACTACGAGGGAGGCGCGAGCATATTGAAAAGTCGAAAACAAATGATTTTCTTAAAAAAATTATTAATTTGCTGAAATTAAACAAATGAAATGCATTCTGACATAATAAGAAATAAATACACTTTACACTGATATAATACACTTGTAAATGTATCAATACTGTCCAATGTAATTTATGATTAATTTAGCAATACTAAGTTAAAGTTTATCATATGTGTAAATTATATACAAAATTAACACTTATCTTGATAATTTGTACGGTTTATAATTAATTCCTTTTCTTGCCGGTCCTCTGAAATAAGTAAATCCTTCACAAACATTGCGAAGGTCTTTATATTGCATTCCAAAGCCTTCGGAATAATTTTATAAACAGCAGTGCTTAGAAAAGATCGTATTTCGAAAGACTTACATATACGTCCGGGGCAAATAATGCTTTGACTGAGCGAGACGTTTATATGCGCTGGAGGTACTTAAATTTTAGAGTCGTAATGTAGCTTCAACGTCTAAGTATAGTATTATTGAAAACAATACATTGTTATTGTGTATGGAGGGGGCACGATGGAAATTATGATTGAATATTGGGTCGCAAATATTGAAAGTTTGAGTAGCACTGGCCTAAGATTTAAGAATAATCATTATTGAATTTTTTTCCTCAGATATACGGACACAAATGACTGACAGAATATTAAAGAGTGACAACTTTGTAAAGATAATAGTGGATAATTAAAAAACCGTAACAGAATGTACCGTATATTTCCGAGTACAAGACAAGAATTTTTAGAACATTTTATAAGAGAAAGGGAAGTCGGTGCTTACGTATGGATTAGTCCTTCATATATTATGGAATAACTTCTATTTAATACAACTTAATACATAAAGCATTCAGAGTCTTATATATTTCCTGATGTAGTCTTATCTAATAAACATTGTTATTTTAATAATCATTCAATACAATAATTTTGAATGCCTTACTAAATGAATGGAACTTTGCCAATTCCTTTTTCAAAATTATAATGTCTGCAGTGTTTAAAAATGACTTATACATTTTTAAGCATCTGTTTCAAAACACAAATTAGTGCTAACGAATTAAAAAAGAAATAAACTTGCGATTGACAGTATGCCAGTAAATCTACGAATTTCTAAATCTTCCATCAATCTCAGGACTTCCGAGTCAACCCCATTAAGTAGTTCAAGCCTCTTCAGTCAAAGTTCATGGATTAAAAAGCATTTCAAAACAAAACTATCTTCCATCTTAGCAGCACATCTTTTGTTCCCTGCAACATTTATTGACAACATAGTGATTAAAATCTCTCCTCAATAAACCCAATCACAAGTAATAAATCGACTCAAACCACTTTAACTCTAAAAACGCAAGATCTTGGCAAAGTGTCCCACTTTTACCTTCGACCGATTCCTTGTGGGACGACCAGACAGTTTTAAGTCTCGCCACTTCCTCGCCAGCATTCACTGAGAAGTGCCCTTCGGCACTGAAGGAAGCAGGAATCGATACCGCATATTAAAATGTGGGTTAACGAAGTTGTCATCAAGAAAACGGATACATCTTTTCATCACCATTATTGCCCGGTAATCATCATCTAAATGAAAAAAGACCAACAATGATATGACAAATTGTGGATGTCGCTTTCTGATAGATGAATCTGTAAATTGGACTGTCTGCATTCGTTAAGGAATTGGTCTGTTTCACGGTCTGTTAAAGATAAGAAAGATGAGTTTAGATGTTTTGTCGTCAATTCGAGACATTTTAGGAAAATATGATATGCTTATGGTGTTCTTGACTTTCTTGAAATGGATGATTGGTTAAATGATACTTTTTACCCAAATATCTGACATTAAAAGACTGCTGGCTTTGTCTAGTTATTTTCTCGTGTCATTGACCAATACTTTTTTTAAAGCATTTCTAATATGTTCCATAAAATACTTTTTTTTTTCAAAAAATGTCAGAAGTTTTAAATTTTAAATTGAATTATTGACCGCATCGTATTAATTAGATTTATCAAAATTTTTAAACGACCTAAAATCATTTTTATACAGCAAAGAATATTGAAGGATTTTTAATAATTTGCAATTTAAGAGAATTTTGCAGAATGAAGTTTTCAATTCTGCTAAAAAGTACAATTGTAGCAGTTAGAAAATCCCTTCTTAAAAATTAAAAAAAATCACAGTTCAACAGTCAGTATAAGTTTGATACAATTCAAATATATTTCATATCTAAATTTATTTACTTTTAACCGAATTAAAATTGCTTTTAATTTAACATTTCGAGCAATAATATTAAAATATGACTTTTAAAATCAATCCCGTTTCAAGTAAAATAATTAATAAATTTATTTATTTTGAAAATCTCATTCTTTTTCATTTATTAACATTTATAAATACGATAGGAATAAAATACAACAGTAGAAAAAAGAAAGATCAATTAATTCTGTAAGCTGTTTAAATAATCCCAATATTTGCTGCTTTGTACTAAAGCGAATAAAACGTTAGCTTCAATACAGCCAAAAATAATCTTAAATAAAAACTATCAATTCAGTGTTGGATAAAGAAAAATAAAATTTAGATGGTAATGTATGATACAGATTGATATCTTTTCAAACCAGTGGACTTTGCATATTGCTTAGTAGCAATTTAACTATTGAAAATGAAATGAGTTAAAGTGCATTGTTTGCAAGAACATTTGCAACACAACATAACTTTTTTACAGAAAATCATTTTTTGAAATCTTGAATTTCCTTATACTGCAGTTTATACCGATTTTCGTAATCAAGTTTTATTACAGTCATACCTATATAAACAGTTAATTAAAACCGTTTTGTCTATTTAAGACTTGCATTTTAAAAGGGTATCATTTATCTTGTATTCTTAAAAAAAGAATACAATTCAAACAAAGCAATTCTACTAAGAATAACAAGAACAATAATTTGTACATGCAATACAAAACAAAATAAAATGAACGGAGAAAGAACTCATATAACAATTAAACAAATTAGTGATATCCTTTTTATTGAGAATCTTAAGGAGTGCATTATTCTTTCTGTATTTTTTTTTCATTCTATTACATCGAAGAATACGTGTTCTTAATTAACTGAAAAATAGTCTTTGAACATCTTACTCGAAATTAAATAAAAAATAAAAATTTGTCATCATAAAGTAACATGAAAGTGACACAATTCTATTTTGATCAAGCTTGTTCAAAACGTGTTTGCATTATTTACATTTTTTTTACTGATGCAGGAAATGATAGAACGATACTTGATTTTAATAACCGAAACTGTACTTCCCTTTCCTCGTTTTTAATCCTGTGCTAGACTTTACTTGTGGATTATTTTTAAACCTTTGAAGATAAAAATTAAAACTCTGATGATTATTCATGAGATATAAATTTTTAAAATATGTGTCGTACATTATCGATAAGGAATTGTTAATGATTTAGGCATAAGAAATGTAGCAGGTAAGTTAATTTAAAAAAATAGTCAACACACAGATGCATAATTGAAATTAAGAAATTCTAAATTGCACACAAATGTATCATAAAATTGGATTATTACCATTCTCGTTAAAATCTACTATAGATGATAAATTTTTAATCAAAATATTCATGCTCTAAATAAATTTTAAAATGGAATAATGAATTTTTAAATATTTTTACAGTAAAATAATACATAATGCACAAGTAAGGATTTAAAAACCACAGTTTTATTTTTAATTTTTTATTCGATTTTTGTGCAACTAGTTTTTATTTTTATTCCACAATAAGTATTCATTTATAATAAAATATTATTTTCGTAAGAAAAATTAATTAAATTTCTTAGGACAAAATTAAACTTTTCCAAATGAAATTCTTTTGATATACATCGTAAAAATCGTATCTTTATAGTAAGGTATGGATATTTGTGTGAATTAAATCTTGGATCAAATTATACATATAAACAATTTACATTTGTTTATAGAATTCTCAACCGACAACTTTTTTTTTCTTTAGGGATAATTTTTACATAACATTTTCTTTATATGTTCTTCTCAAAAAATGACTTATATTTTATGATGTTACACCTGAATCAAGCCAAATTTATTTATAATATTTTCTATATTTCTTACACATTCATAACTAGAAAACAATCAAATAGATATAAACGGGTTGGAAAAATTCAATGAAATTAATTAATTGTTTAAAAAACGTATTAAAACAAAACAAGATTTTTTTTTCAATTTCATTTTTATAGAACGTAAATATCATAATTGAAAGAATAACTGCATATCAAAAAACAGATTTTATATTAAAGTTTTTAAAGCTAAAAATATAGTAGTAAAATATTTTTGATATTAGTATGTTAACTTCTAAATAGTTATGAAACTGCTAAGCCTAAATGTCAAAAAGAGAATAAAGATTATATGCAAAAAATTGCCACAGCTCTCTTCCCATTTTACATACCGTACTCCTACAGTTCTTCGGCATAATGAAATTCTATAACGTTTTTAAAAGAACAATTCTATCCCTTGAGCGTTAAAACGTGAGACACAAGTTCAAACATTCATTAACACTACCAAGAATAGCTTATACGCTGCAATCTAAAAGATAAACATATTCTCCACATTCATGAATATTTCATTGAGTCAAAGTTCGAAAGGAAAATAACTTTTTTCCTTTTTTAAAAATTTCAACTCAAGTTTAACAATTGAAAAACTAAGGTGGCAAAAAGAATGTTTTCATACAATTAGGACCTTTATTTTTAAGGAATAGCAATAAAAAATGAGATAATCATTTTTTTTAAATGAAAGCGAAAATAAAGAAGTTAATATACGTTTGTTGAAAGAAAATGGCTCAATTACGAACTATATAAACCTCATATTGATCTTTTAAAACTGTCTTTGTTTATTTAAAACCTTTACATTACACTTTTTTAAACACTTTACTATACCTAATTTTCTAATATAGCTTCAAAACATTATCAATAATCAAATTTCAGCTTCAAAATTGAATTTTATAGTTGTTACTAACATTAATTTTTGAAAAGAAATACTGGACTTACGACAGATCGTATTTCAAAAATTACGATTTAATTCATAAAATAAGGCCAAATTCAGGCAAAGTTTAAATTTTTATTACATTTGGAACATATATTTCTGTGTTATCACCATAAACATTCTGCAACATATCTGAATTTTCACCACCTACAAATATTTAAGGAACTCTGACACGTATGATGTAAACTAACCAAAATCGAAAAACCTCGAAAAATCAGAAGCTACTCCGAATTTGCCTTTTTTCTATATCCTAATCCTACATTCGTATTCTAAAGATTTATGCAGATTTTCGAGTGTATGTTTCGAATGCGAACATACTACTGGTTTATGACGCAGGTTCGATACTATTATGAGAAACGTGGAATATTTTACAGGTAAAAATACATTTGCTCTTGAATCCTGAGTCAAAAAGTCATTTTCAGATACTTTTGGATGGAAAAAACACTGTTCGCACTGAATACAACAGAGAAATAACATCATTATTTGATACTGTTGTGTCAATAATAGTTTTATTCAAAAAATGATAGCGAAAAAGTACAATTCTGAAAATACTTCGAAGAATATTTAATGGTAAGATCATTAAAAAAGAAATGCAAAAAGACCAAAAGGCATTAATTACAAAAAATTATAAGCAACAAAAATATTTTGACAAATTATGTTAAACTTTCTATTAGGATAAGAGTATAAGGACATAGTTATGTTCATTAACAACGTACTATACAGCAACCCAAGGAATATTGGCGACGGACCTAACACAATTTTGAACCACGATCAAGAGACGAGGACATCATCTGAGCTAACACCTCCCTCTCCGAGCTTCCACAACACGTCAAAGGGAAAACTTGGAACTTCGACAGATTTAACGTCCATCAACCCATCTAAACGGTGGGTTTCAGTATCCCTTCAGCTCAAACCCATAACATGCCGACCGCGATTCAGTAACCATGATCACCGCAACCATAACTTTAAGGCAAAAGCCCCTCTTCTCAAAATTTTTAGAACAAAGGAACTAAAATCCTCTTTTAACAAATGCATGTTCAAAAACATACACATAAGCAATTTTGTGTCCAAAATGTTTATGTGATCTTATAAAGATCTTTATGCATCAATTAATATAGTGCTAGTGTTACTAAGCACTTAATTAACAACTACCAGTAAATTTAGTAAAAAATTTTAATTTTAAGTGTACGTGACTTTTTTAATTCATGAATCATTCATGAAATAGTCTAAAAAAGCTTGATTCATATTAGAAGTAATTAAATCAGTGGTGTACAAAGATTGCTCTACTCGGAGGGGCTTACATTTTAAATGAAAGCACTGAATTGATATGCTAAATTTAAAAATCGCTTGTGTATGGGGGGGTTGTACCATTAAGCCCGAACCTTGTGTAAACCACTGAATTGAATTAAAACCATATATTAAGCAAGTGTTCCCCGCAATTTTTGTTCTCGCTAAAGATGTCACATCAAATTTTAAGCCCGGGGTGACACGGACATCCTAAACTGACCATCGACAGTTCCTTATCCCTAGGGACTTAATGTTCTTCTTTCCTGTCAATACTCGTTCGAACATGTGGAACAGTTTCGTTTCCTCCTATAAAAAGTTCTCACTAACCCTAGGTGCAAGTTCAACGACATTTAAACACAGAATTCAGGCCACCAGGTAAAAGAGAGGCAACACTTAATGAGGGGCTGGCAGGCATTCACAGATCCCGTTTGGAATTGGACAAAAAAAATAAAAATTGGATCATTAGTAAGTTTCAAGCGATAAAAGAAAAGTGAAAGGCGTTGTTTTTTTCATTTGATATTCCGTTGATTAGCTGATGGAATGTTTGCTGTTAAGTAGCTAGCTGCTGGTGGAGGAAGTGGGCCTTTCTAAGTTGACGTACATTGTTTTGATGTGAAATGAATCGCTTTGTTCTCATATTTGATACTAAATTGGACATTATAAAAGAAATGTTGTTTGTGTTTCTAAAAGTTGTACCTAAATATAACAAGGAATTTGTTTCATTATCATCTTGTTGAAGCCATATAATGGGCTTTCCTGAAACCAATTTTGTCATTTCAGTCACGATTATTCGATGATAATGGATATACCTACGTGTGACGTCTCATTTAGCTTCTCATTCCAAACTTAAAAGTTTTATCACTTGACGATTTTAGGTCTTCATTATATTCCCATGATTCCATTTGACAGTATTCAATATTATTGAAATTCAGGACCAGATATTTACCAATTTTAGTTCAGCCAATGTGACAGAAGACAGACTGTAAGACTAATATTGCTATGTATAAAAATACACCACCACAGAGGTTTGCATGATTGTCTTGGAAATGAAACTGACAAGTTTGTTTTCTTTTCGAGTGTTGTGATGAAATTCGTTATAAAGATATGATGTAATTGTCTCTAGAGATAGTAAGGTTCCTTAAGAAAGACACTGGCGTAGCTAGTTCTGAGTGGGCCCTGTACCAAAATTCCTTCAGGGCCCCTTTTCAGATATGAGCCTTGTTAGTGGGTCTATATTTGCACAAGTTGGAGACCCTGTAGCTTGGGGGCCCCGTATTATTAATACAGTTGAGGCGGCCGTAGCTAGGCCCCTGAAGATAGAGTATAACTTAATTTAATTAGATATATTGTTGAGCATTGACCTAAAATTGGCAGTTACCCTTCGTATAGTTCTACAAATCTTATTCTTATAGTGATATCTGTATGCTGGACCTAACTTTTTAATCATTAATAATATAACAAAAGGAACTGAACTAGACCTTCAGCTTAAATTCTGCAGTATCCTTATATCACCTGCATTTAAATGTCTTCAGGAACAAAATGGTTATAATCGTGAATTCATGACCGGTATTGTTTCTGTTGAATGATGGATTCGAATCCTGGTTCCACTGAAGATCTGCCGTTTAGATGGACTGATGCATGTTGAATCTTTCAGGGCTCAAAGTCATCGCGTGGCCGTGGTATGGAGGTTTGGTGAATTGGATGCCAACTCAGTTCTCATACTCGTCACTCGATCTTGGTTGAAATTTACGAGGCCATCACGAATAGCCATTTATATAAAAATAATAAGCCTTCTTGGTAAAAATTTTAAAAACATCTTTTTTCAGTGCTTTTTTTAAATTTATAGTGATCTAAAAATCTAACAATCGAAACGACATGATATTTATACGAAAGAAACATTTCTCCTTCTTTGAAAAAAATTGGCGGGAATACCATGAAGTAGGATTATATGCAAATTTCTAATTGCATGATCAGTGCGCGAGTTTTCGGCTGTTTCGCAGTTTTTCTACTTAAACGGAAGCAAAATAAGTCATTCATGCGCATAGTTATGACATATATTACGTCACATGATATCATTGTCTATTGTTAGAGGGATTTTTATATTTTTTCTTTTATTCCTTGTACCGCAAATATAATTATTTTTCGAAGCTTTCAAATATTCACTAAAAACTAATTCAAAATAATTAAAATGCGGGCAATTATAAAAGAAATTATTTCAAATTTTTCGATATATCGTCTTGCATTGGATTGGATGCAGGCCCACATAAAAAAACGCTTTCTAGCGGGATTAATGTACTTTATTTTTAGAATTCTCCTGGATCGTAATTCAGCTAGCGTACGATAATAAGTAAAATATCAATCCTAATATTTAGCTTATATTTACAAATTTCATTTATTAATCATTAACAATTATAGAACTTAGGAAAAATAAATTCTAAAATATAGGACTGTGTAAATAGATCCACAGGTTATTTTAAATGTACTAAGAATTCAGAAGATTTGTGAAGCAGAAAATTCTTTTTCTCAGGTTTACGTAATATACAATTCAAACAATCAGATATTTTTTGTACTGACTAATAATGTTTAATGTGAAATATCTTAGAACACAGGTAGTAATAAAATCCATCCGTTTTAATAATTTTTATGAAGTTTTAAGGGTAATTATAGGCGCGCACACGCTTTGAAAATATTTTGTGATTTACGAATGATGCATAATATTTTAATCTCCAGTACTGACAATAAATAACAGTAGGAAATATTATCTCTGTTACTTACTAAATTATTGCTTTATTTATGTTATGTTCCTTTGCCTGTGTTTTGAAATATTTGCTTAAATTTCACTTATGTTAAACTTCTAATTTATGAAAACTCAACTTTTTTTTAAGAAAATCTCCCCCCCCCCCAAAAAAATAAGTAAAAAGTATATTAAAAAAATAACTAAAGAATTTGTATAAAGTGAACGTAAAAAAAGACCAAAATATCAAGCGTTCTTTTTTTCTTTAACTTTGTATTAAATGTAAAAAGTAACTTAAATGAAAGTTATTCAACTTCATAATTTCGGTTAAAAAAGTCAAAATATTATAATAAAGCAGTAATCCAATTTAGTTATTCGTCAGTGAAATCCTTTACATCATCTTTTGAGAGATTCTATATTTAGAAACGAATTTTTTAAAAACTGTTTGCATGAAAGATTATGCTCCCTGCGCGTATATACAGAGTTTAACTACATAAAATATTTACTTTCTATTTTAAAAAAAAATTAGACACTGGTCGAGCATTTTTGGCCTAAATTCGTAAATATATACTTTTACATCATCGCATTTCACGGAGTTCGCATTCCGAAGCAAAGGCTTATAAAAGCTTAAAAACCAGTTTCAAATTTAAACTTTTAACAGGCATCTATAAATAAAAAAAAGTTCTGGAACGAGGAGATTTGGAACCCTATTTTCTGTTTTTCAGATTACAGACCATTACTTAGAAATAAGTTATAGTTTGTTAAACAAGCTCGTTTAAAGTTTCAGGTATATAAAATACGATCTTATTTACATTGAAGAAACAAACCTCTATGTCAAATGAAGGTCATTACAATACTTTCAGTATTCTATTCGCATCATATCAGCCTGGTTTACTCAGTGTATTAAGAATGTTATGGAACATATAGTCTTGTTCGTAATTTTATTCTAAATCCTTAAGAACTATTTTCGAATTTTTGACAAAAAGTTTTGAGACTCCCTAATGATAGTTTCATCAAACAAGAATATGGGATTAAAATTTTACTGAAAAATCATCAGAAAAGTATGTTTCTGTTAGTATCGTTTGATATTTATTTAAGTAATTCAAGAGTAAATGAAAGAAATACAACCATTATAAAATAGCAAATATTTTAAATAAAAGATATGCTCTGAAAATAATTACCACCTTTTGTTTAACTTTCATAAAACAAAAAGTCAACTGAATAAAATTGAGTCGAATAAGTTTTATCCCGAAGTTTTCTTATTTAACAAATCGAAGAAAATTTATTCTTAACAATTTTCGAATGATTTTGATTATGTAGCAAATTTTGAAATTATTTCAGAACTTTTGAAATAATTTCGAAAAAGAACTGTTTCGAATTCCTTTAGTCTCATGGGCATATATTTTCTAAACTGTGAATGTGAAAAGCTTTCACATTTAACAATGTTTGAAATAATTGCAATTTTGTAATTTTTTTTAAAAGTAGAATTTAAAGGGTAAAATTAGATATATTAACTCCGATCCATTTGCAGATTTAGTAAAACTTTAAAAAAAAATAATTTCTTATACTGAAATTTGTTTTAGTTCTAAATAAAACAATTTAGAGAAATAAAAATTAAAAGACAAATAGGGATGCAAATGAGAAACAATCCATATTATCTACTATTGTTAAATTAATTTTATTTTTAAAAAGTTTATTTTTATGCTATTGTTAAAATTTGTCTGTAATTAAAATAAATTTATGTTATAATCCTTATCTAAGTAAATAAAACAGTTATTTTAAATATTGCAATGAAAAAAGCCTTATTCAAAGTTATCTTATTTCAATAAACAATGATTAATATTTATTGCTTTTTCTTTCTTGGAACATTTTAACTAACAATTTAAAGTATGAAATAGATTATTCTCTTTTTTATTTACAAATATTTAACTTTCGGAATTACTTTTACAAAAGGATTTTTTTTATAAACTAAATATGCAGTATTTTTATTATAAATCATTATGTACAAAACGTTAGAAAAAAACAATGCGTATATTTTGGAAAACTTGGCCTTAAATTTTTTATTTAAATTGTTGTTATTATACTAAAATGTGTTCAATACTCTATAGAAATATTACCAATGATTTTCAACGTTAATGACTATATCACATAAAAAAAGGAATTCACATAAAATATATTGTACGTATGTTTCACACACAACTAAAAGTTACATTTTACTAAAAAAAGTAATTGGAGGCTTAAATTGTAGCTTGTGATGATCGAAATGTTTTCACAGAGAGTTAAAATAAAAACAAACTCTTTCGAAAAAGTTTAAAATTCAAATGAGTTTTTTATTGAAAAACCTACTTTCTTTCATAATTCATAAATTAATTCATAAAATTCTTCATTTAATGGGCATAAATTAAACCAATTGTTTTGTATGCTGAAAAAATGTGTAGTTCTTAATTCATTGTGACTCTTCATCGATTTGGCATTAGTAATACATGTGTGTATTGAAAACTAATGCACTCGCTTAATCCATTATATAACACAAAAAACTACTGTCCCTTTAACAGTTTTCGCGTTAAAAAGTCAAGTATATGTTGTTCTCCTTGACCTTGACTCAGTTACCTATACTTTTAGTTTATCACTCATTTCTTTAATCTAAAAATTGTCGACACATTTAAGAATTTTGGTTGGAGTAAAACGCATATACATACATAACTAGTGTTTAACAAAATTAGTTAGATTTCAAACCCTGAAAATATTTGCTCCATTATTAACATTATTAAAGTTTATTTAATTAATAATCTTTACTTGTGAATTAATATAAAAGTACATACATTTAGTAAAAGTAAAAAAGAGATAATCATATTTTCTTTATCAATTTGTAAGTGCTATTATTCTAATTTTTGAGAATTACCAAGCTGATTAGTCATTTGATTAGCATGAAACAAAGTATACAGATGAAACTCTGATACGTTTTTTTTTATTATTAAAACTTTTTATAATAGAAAATGTATTACTATTTTTACATTTTTACTTTTCAAAGTAAAGTTCCATTTTCTAAGAAGATAGACCAAATTAATCTAATTTAATTTTAGTAAATTTAGTTTTTAGTTAGCATGTCACGCTTTTTTGAATTATATACCTCATTAACCTTTTTTTAATCATAATTTTATTTTTCTCTACATAATCATTTGTTGAAAACAACATATCAATCGAATTGATATCGAACTTTTTTAATTATAAGATTGCTTGTCGTTCTTGGTAATTTTATTCCGAAAACCGCTAAATGATTGTGATTAATACAGATTTAAAATACGAAGTTTGTATAAAACATAAATTAAACGCCAACTAAAACATTAGCCAATCCTTAAATAGAGATAGCAAAGTATTTCAACTTAAAAATGTCAATTAAGTGAACAGTAACCTTGCTGCTTAAATTTGCGCGTGGGAATTCTGAACCAAAGGACGTTGAGTGTCCTCCATTCATTCCTCGGATTTGATCCAGAATCTTACTGTGATGCCGTTTCAATCACACCTAGTCTTCTTCTAATAATAATCTAATTTGTTTTCTAAAAGTGTGTGAGCAGACTTTTTAGATGTAACATGGGCAACATCATGAAGTAAATATTTCAAAAATCCGGCAGAGGAAACTTCAGAATTTACATATAAATAATATTCAGAGAATAAATAGAATTTTAGAAGTCCTTCTGCCACTTTTCTTCTAAAAACATGTATCAACAACAATTTTGAATGAAAGACAAAAGAGTAAACATGTATTTCTCGGTATATACATGTTATAATGTCGACCAATTTCGCCTAATAAAAAGACGTCTCCAACTGATGTCATCTTTATTAGCCAGCGTTTTTCAAACTGTGGGGAGAGATCTCCTAGGGGAGTGTGATAACTCTACGTAAGGGGGGACAAACAAATAGAAAAGTCGAAAATAAAAGATTTTAAACAATTTTCAATTTACTTAAAGGAAGCAAAACAAAATACATTCTGACATAACAAAAAATAAAATACATATCCACACTGATATAAGATACTGACAAGTGTATCAGTATGGGAAAAAGTATTTGATAAGTAATTTATCAATATTTAATTAAAAACAAGTTTATTAATTACTAGTGACTCCCATGTGATTGTCATATACAAGACTAAATACAATATTTAATGTTTTCTTAATAATGTGGGTGTGCGGTTTATAATTAAATGTAGCTTTAGCGTCGAAGTACATTATTATTTTATTCAATACATAGCTGTTGTATGAGAGGGATGCGATGAAAATTATGACTGAAAATTGGGTTGCATTTATTGAAAGTTTTATAAGCACTGTTATAAGTATTATGTTTGAAAATTCACGGGAAAATTATCTTTTGCTATTGTCATTATATCGTGGAATTTCCGATGTCTTTTGTTTTGATAAAATCAGTTGATGGTATATTACGTAATTTCCTGTTTCTCTTATACACAACAAAACACATGTTTAGAAACCTTGTAAATGAAATTTCCTTTATATTAAAACACAGTTTGTAATCAAAAGTGAAATATTTATCATATTACTGCATCATTTATCTAGCGCAAGTAATAAAAGCTTGAGTTCTTTAATAATTGTTTTCACATTATCCGATCAGTTTTGGACTTGGTTCCAATAAGAAATATTTTCTAAATTACTTTTATTGTACTTTTTTCGACATTTTCTTTTCTTTTAAAAGCTGCAAAATACCCATCAGGACAAAATTAGCATTATGGCTCAGTTGCAATATGGAAATCTTGAAGACAATGCTAACATATATCATAAATGTGTCAAAATAAGTTATTCAAAATCTCAACACTCTTTGTGTTTCCACTTCAGCGTTAATCCAACTGATAAATGATCGATCAAACCTCCTAACCAGAAACCGAAAGTTGCTCAAGCAGATTTCGAAACTGCTCGACTTAACCATTGACCAAAAAGAACAGTCGATTGTCCAGAATCCCGCCTCTGATTAATCAACTGCAGACACGTTTTTTGCTGAGGAATAATCAAGAGGGACGAGTCCGAGCGAAGGAAGAAGATGCTTCTAGAAGGCGAAGAAAAACTGAATTTAAAATGGCAGATTCTGTGTAGTAGGCGTCGAGGGAAGGAGGCAATCGAATCTAGGCCAAGGAAATCCGCCACCAGATGACGAGTTGGAATGGCTCGTTATACGAACAACAAGTACGCAAATTAAAGAATGTCTACATCTGCTTGAAGAACCGGTGAAAATGTCGATGCAAAAACTAATCAAATCGGTGCGAACTGTGTTTAAAGATAAACGAGGAATGATTACGTTCAAGTAACATTTTGAATGGCATGAGGAAAACGATGTCGGCTTAAGTGGTACTTCTGAAATTTTTCACATAACTGAACCGGTATTTATTCGTATAAACTAAGGAAATCATTTTCATTTTGTACTGCAGAGAGATAATTAGAAATTTTAAACTTGAATCTATAAGAATTTAATATTTTATATGATTTTTGTACGCATTAAAGTTAATTCAAGATAGTACATAGCACTCAGTTAATAATTAAACTCAGTTTTATAAACGAATATGTTGATTTTTTGATATATTTGCAATGATATTTTTCGCGTTTATGTAAAATCAGAAAAGCCAGATTTCTAAGACTAGAAAAGAATTTTAAAAGTGTGAATTTCACAACATGATTCTGCCAATATTTTTATTAAAAAAAAACACTGGGAAGCAGGAAGAAGGGTGGACGAAAACAAATATACATGGAGATAAAGGTAGCAGTAAAGTGAAAAAGTATTCATCAATTCAAATTTTGATAGAATTGTTCGTAAGTACATAGATATTCAAGTATGGAAATATTGCTCAGATATCGTTTTATTCTTTACTTCTCTTAGTATAAAACACAGTTCAAATTCATGATAGCTATCTATCAAAGAACTTTACGAATCAAAAAAGTTTATTATCGATAAAAGTGCATTTGATTGCGGATTGTAATTATGTGGAATTACCTGTAAACTTATATAAAAAGAAAGTAAAGCATAAAAGGGAATCTATATTTGAAGAAAATGGATTCCTATTAAATTGTGGAAAAATCACATAAAAGTTTTTGGGTCATGAATGGCAGATTAATCAAATATATATGAAAACTAACTTTTGAAATTTTATTAAATAACCATATTAGTGTTCATTTATCACAAAAGAAAATTTACCACGAAATTAGTATACGAATTTCGTCTAATAAAATCTTCAATTAAGCGAAAAAGATGAAATCTATGTATCTATATTATCTGAGGTAACAATAATTGAATTTTTTTATTATTATTGATTTTCATATTGTGATGCTTTAAATTATATATATATATATCCATCATTCTTATCTTAATAATTTATGGATATATAAATAATATAAACCTAAAAAGTGCCAAAAAAACTAATAATTATTATTTTATTCAAAACTAAACATCTTTTAATTAAATTTCCAGTAAATTTTGTTTATGATAAATCACAATAATTTGATTTTCTTTGCACTAATTTTCAATAAGTAGAACAGATAAGTGAAATTGTGAAGCAGTAACTGAGAGCAGTGGCAATATATTTAGCTTTCCCTACACTACTTTTGAAGAATTAGGACAGATAAGTTAAATTGTGTAGCAGTAACTCTTCCTTCATACGTGCCCAAATAACTAACTAAAACTGTGAAATAACTGGTAAACAGGATATGAATTCCAGCTGATATCATTTCACATTTTTGTTGTTGCTGTCTTATAACCAACGTCTAAACAAAACTGACCTAAAAGGATTTTGACGGATAAGTAAAATGATTGCAATCATAATTTATTTTTATTAGAAGAGAGAGGAAAAAGAAGTAATAACATTTATTAAATAACATATACTTTTTTTTGTGTTACTATAGAATTTTTAAAAATTTTTAAATCATATGTTTTAGTGGAAATTGTGAGCAATTTATCTCAGATTAAAAACTCGAAAATTTCAAGAAAATGAGAGGAAAATGTGTCAAAAAAGTAATTTAAGCGGATAAAAATACTTTCTCTCCTCCTCTATTTCTAGATCTTTCTTTTTTTCAGTAGAAACAAAGACCTTCAACAATCGCTAGTTTAAAAAAAATAATAAAGAAATGACAGTTTAATAGCACATGGGAAAACAATTGTGGCACCTTGCAAGTGTCAGGCTTGCTTTCAAGCCATGTCTAAGTGAAAGTGAACCGTAAAAAGGATCCTAATGTGCGAATAAAACAATGGGATGGACACGCAATCCCTATCTAAAGGTTGAGACGAGTCCTAACAGTTTTTTCCACGGCACGATCACGCACGCACGAATAGTGGAAGCATTGTCACCTTTGAGAGCAATAACTGGGTCAGTAACGTGCTCTTGTAAAAACGTTGCCACACTGTGCTCTGAAATGTTTTGCGGCTTAAGACAAACGATTCTGAAATTACGTGTCTTGTTTATGGCAAATCTCTTTTCTTTCTTTTTTATTCTTCCGCTGTAGCGGACTTGTAGGAAAAGGGAAATTCTATATACCGACAGAAACCGTTTGATATTTGAATTTCCTTTTTTTTAATAATGCGTATTGAGAGTTATATATGGATTGTTAGAGAACACTCGACTTGACTTTTAAAGAAGTACCACGGAACAACTGCATTAAAGTGTCGATACACTTCCGGAACCAAACTCTAAGAACTCTTAATTTTTTCTTCAAATTTTTTTATTGTTATTTCATGAAATTTTTAATGTTGAAAATATCCCAAAAAGTTTTGTTTAATTGCATTTTTTTTTCTTTTTGTCAAGAGGACAAAAGTAAAGTAAGATTTTGAACTTCTCGCAAAGCATGGAAATTCAAATCAAAATACATATCTTTACATTTTGTAAACAGAATAACGTGATAATTATTTTCTTATAGAATTACACATGTGTATGATATTATAATATTTTGACTGCTGCAATTTGAAATTTCCCTTAAGAACTTTGCAATGTCTACTGTATAACATTGTAGCAAAAGTAAGATTAATCAAAAAGTAAAATCATAAAATAATTTTTCAGCATGAAATATGTAAATATGCCTATATATATATATATATATACAATATTCTAAATAAATAAGAACAAAAAAGATAAATAAAACTTTAAGAATTTATTTTGCGAAAACAAAGAATATAAAAATATCAGTGAGAAACGATACAAACGAAGCAAACTTTCAACATTCCCAAGTTCATGATCAAGTAATATTACAGCATTTATAATCCACTTACAAACCAAAGATTAAATTATAATATCAGTTCAAACATTTAAAAAATCGTTATTTTGGCAAATGATGTTTTAAAGGAGCACTGAGAATTTAAGAACTAATTTTATATATATTTACTGTTATAATATTCTCAGAAAAACAACTACATTTGAAACACATTTGTAAATCACGAAGTACAACAATCATCACGATTTCACTTCATCTCTTATTTATTACTCAAACCAGGCAAAGAATTAATCAGAAAATTTCTAAAAAAAACGACTTGCCCGACAAAAAGATTTGTTACTATATCTCGTTCTTGGTCAACCCGGATGCGAACATCTTTGCCGAAAGACTAAATTCAATTACAGGTAAACCTTATAATGCTGCATTTAATTATAGTTTACACTGGAACTTTGCATTGAAAAAAGTTCAGCACGATTTTGAATTATGAACATTATTTTCTAGAAGCCTAATTATTGATTAGCAACTAAACAATTGTTACCCAATGTTAATAATAACAAATTAATCATGTTGGGAAGTAAATACATGAGGGAATTGCAATGTAAATAATGTTTAAAGCAAAATGAAATAAAAAAAATTAGCTATAAAATATATTTAACCAATAATCCGTCAGAAAATGCATACATTAATATTGAAAAAAGCTGTTCCACAAAATAAATATTTTTTCAGCAGTATTTAAATCTCTTTATGAGACTTATTCGATAATCGAAGCAATTAGCTGCAATTAAACAAGAAAATGATGAATAACTAAAGTTATAAACATTTTGCCTTCGTACAAACGCAAAAGTTACGATGCATATCGATATTTTATGAGAGATAAATCTTCTTTCTGCATATTATTCACATTCTCATTAAATATTTCTAGAACTAGTCCAAGGATATACCGCTTTATTTTACACTTAATAATAAAGCCAAAACTGTTGAATTAAATTATTGCCAATAAAATGTTTTAATTAATATCCTTACAAGTCTGCATGCTACAAAAATATGTTTTAAAATTAAATAAGCATTTTGGAAAATATAATTCAGATCTTCTAGCTCTCAACTTAGACAGTTAATAATTATAATGCAATTATTGCATTGAAAAAACTTTTTTATGATAAATCATTATGATTTTGTAGAATTAACACTGTTTGTGCATAATGTAATTTAAAAAATTATCAAATTTAAGGAATTGATATTGTTTTCAATTCTGATAATCGCTGAATATAAATAAAAGAAGAAACAAGAAAAAACTATAAAATGAAGAACTTCAAATTCGAATAACCTTAAAAGCTATGAAAGAAAAAAATTGACAATTATTTATTTCGAGAAAATGTCCTAGCTGACCTTGAATCTGCGACATACTCAGTGAACTTTTTAAATATTTCCTATTGATTTATGATCTGATCCGTGACCAGTTTGTTTTGAATAGTGCCAATTCCATCCGATATGTCATGTTAATAAAATATGTTTACATTAAAGCAGCTATAAGAAAATCAATCACAAAAATGTTTCTTGTGTGAGTTGCTTTTTTATCAGATTATCAATCAAATAAATGATTTATTTCTACAAAAACGACAGTTGTAAGAAGTTACATCTAGATGACCTTAAAAATATTTATTTTTTACTTAAGTTGCCCTTCACCGATTCATACATTTCATTATAGAAGTTCCAGTGATGTTTTAAGATTTCTTGAGGGGCTGGATGCCTAGGGAAAAGAAGGACCTACTCGTGACCCTTTTAATTTATACAGTACATAGCATACGTTATCAAATACTCGTAGAAATGTTAACCTGTAACAAATAAACGTGCATGAATTGAACCCACTCGACCGACTGCCACCTTTCGGCTAAATGAAATGATAGTAAACAGTGCGAGGCCTAAGCCTACACATTGACGATGGCAGTGACAAAATAATGCAGTATTGCCACTCTTTGCCAGTTGACATATAGTTTTTAGGAGAAAAAGTTAGAGAATAAAATTTGAAAATTAAACATTTTCGGGTCGTGATCTTACTGAAGCCGAGAATGAGGTAAGCTTCCCAGAAATCCTGGACCTTGGCACACTCAACCTGTACCTCAAAACATCTCTGGCATAGGTGTTATGTATTTCTAAGTATTACATAACTAAGTGTAGAATCGTTTATTTTTCCGTAAATGTACAAACAACCTTGCTTCCATTAATTTAAATTTTAATCTAATTTGTAAATAAAAGTTCCTTTGTTGTTTTTCCACAATGTTTGACTTGTTTGAATTCTTACAGATAATGACTTCTAATTAAGAATATTTCAAATCAGATGCAGGAAAGTAAGTATTAAAAAAGTTACTTAAATAAAAAAATTGCCACACCCATATTAGTCATCAGTTAATCTAGGTTTTATCAACATATTTGGTTATGTAAAATTTCAAACACATAATTAGGCCCTCTAGCCTTAGGCCTTAACTATATCAACTCCCACCCATAACTTCATAGATCAGGAATTAGAAAACAATCAATACAAATACAAATTTATCTTTATAATACCATTTAATACATTGATAAGTTGAAACAATTACAGAGACAGTTAACTAATTAGGAAGTAAATAGCGATTTAAATAGTTAATATTTATTTCCTGATCACCATTTGTATTCAAATGGATCATATAAACTAATAGAAAGGTGATAGGAATGATAACTGGTTAACTCGGATGTAAAATGATAGCAATATTTTTTGAATAGGTTGAAAACAAAGATCAAATTTTTTGATAGTTGACTATTTCGCATTATATTAGTAAGGATATATACCATATATTAACTAAAGTTTTACTGAAAAAAAGTATTCAAGGATAGTAATTATTTTTATGAACGGTGTCTGTTAAGCTTAATTTTAATTAATAACGCTTTAGAATTGTTCAAGAGGTACTGGCAACGAAGTTAATAGTTCTGAACAATTAAGAAAGAAGCCCATCAATTGGTATCTATCTCACTCTTGCGACTGCCATAGCCACCAAGTAAAGGCTATAAAACTCCTGTTTCATTTATCCAGAATCAAATCTCATTATATCTTACATGCTGGTCTTTCGTGGAATAGGATCGCCTACTGGTCATGAACCCTAACCTTAATCACTAAGATATTACCATTCCTGATGTAATTTTTTTTTAAAATATAAATAAACTTTAATTATATTATGATCTTTCCTACTAATAATAAAAAGTATAATTACTTAATTTCGTCATTTAAATCACTAATAATGATGATTGTAAGGTAAGTCAGTATGTTTCTGTCTTTTTTCTTTATAGTTCTTCAAATTTTTTTAAGAATTAGGCCGCCATGTTATGTATTATACCTAGAATTCAACGCCCTATTGTTTTATTTATTAAGTAAAATTACATAGAGTTTTCATATTTTGTTTGAATTTGAAATGACTATTACAAGTTCTTAGCAATATACCTTATTCGAGGAAAATGCTCTTTCGATTTTAAGCTGATGCTTAAATTTTTTAAACACTCCTTTCTATGATTTTTTTCTTATATTGTTTCCCTGATGGTAACTTATAAGTATTTCATAGGATCCTTATACTTTTATTGTTAGATTTTTTTTATTTAAGTCGCACATAGAGCTAGCTACACGAGGGTTATTGGCAACGCCTCCCCCCCCTTAACTTTGAGCCGTTGTCAAATGACGAAAATGTAGCCATATCAACTTACACTCCAAATTTTCAACAAACCAACGGGAGGACTTTGAATATCTACAGGTTTAACACTGAAATATACCTATCCCTACTGATAAGCTTTGTATTTTTTTCTTTTCATAAAATAGAGTCCAGGTTTCAAGAACGAATTTGGTTAACCTATTATGTACCCATTATGATTTACTCCAGTTTTTTTCATGCACTATATTTTTGAATCACTACATTGAAAATTAGGGATATACATAAACAAAATACTCAACTTTGGGAAATTTAATCCATTAGAGCTAATTAATTAATTAAAAATACTCAACTGTAAAATTAATTATATTAATTATATACACTGTTCACTTAAAATAAGTAATCAAATCGTTTTCTAAGGTCTTCATTAACATACTAAAAAAAGACACATCTTTTGACATTAACTATTTTTTCGGAACAAAAATGACAATCTTCGCAACCTGATCAAAATGTCAGCTGAAAACGCAATTTCTGCTATGAAACTATTCGCCTTCCCCGCTAAAATACTCATTATAGAACCCGTGCGACCATATATCTTGAAAGAAAACACTTGAGTTTAAAAGAATATTCCTGCTAAGTATCGTCAGAATATTCGTAAAAATGGTTATTTTATGTAATTTTAAAGTGAGTGGTACTTATAAGTACCGTCGATAAATGAAGGGTTAAAATGTCGATTTCAAATATCCTCTTACATTTGGATTTTGCAGGAGCATATTTTTGCACTTTAAATTATTACTTTTCACCAAAATTTCTCTTTTTAATCTCAGTTACTGAAGTCTTTCTATGTTGAAGAAGCTCCTGAATCGTAGAAAATTAGGCACGTTTTTAAAGATTTTATAGCAATTTCGACACCATAACCTCATTGTATAAACTTTTTTATGACGTTAGAGTAACAAAATCATAAAGTAAAAGTAATTTTTCAACAAAACACCATTTAACCGTATTTATATAAATAAGAGATGTCCAGTATATATTTTTAGGATTATACATGACAAGTTTGTTTTCTTTCAAAATAATCCATTGAAAAAATTAACATAAGCCAACAAATTATTTTTTTATTATTCGATTTGTGTGTGTGTGTGTTAGGGATTTTCCAACATTCTATTTAGAACACAGAAAACAGGTTAATATATTGCATAGGTAAGTCGTACTGCATATGTAGTTAGATGTCACACCATTTTCGGATGTAATGGATGTGGAAGATGAGGAGGAAACTCCTGCCATACCTTCACCTCCCACATTTCTCCCGGAGGCCGTTCAGGTGTATCCTGATCACACAGGAAGAAGCATTTAGTGCGGTGTCTCCCAAGGGCTCATCTTTCAAATGCGGGTCGTTCAACTTGCCTACATTCCAACTGACCTTAATTTGCAAAGACGGGAGCCTTTTTTTATGTATATAGATTCATGGGAATCAGTGGGAGACCCGGCATTCTGGGGTTCTTGACATTTGGCAGATATATTCAAAGAAAAACTGATTTATTTTTAATATGACTTATTTATACTTAGTTTCTTCAATCCTAGGTCAATTTTTGCATGATTTTTTGTTGCATTTATTGTTAAATATCATAACTGAAACGAATACTTTAAACCTCCCAAAAATAAAATAAAATATCTTGATTAATGGATTTAATTGCATTGTACTTAAATTTTTGTGAAATAGTTCACTAAAGCAAAAACAGTGAATATTTTATGCACTAAAACGCCACATTTCTTATTTATAATCTATAAAGCCGCACATAACTTGACTAATAATTAAATAAAAACGCATTAAAGCTTTTATATATAAGTAAATTAATCTGAGCTTTTACTTATTATCCAAAACAGCCGCATTCATTTAGTCATTTTAAAACAATAAAGCACTAATTTACTTATAATCTAATAAAGTCTAACAGTTCACGAGTAGTTTAATAAAACAATAATATACATACAGTTAAATAAGGCTATAGTTTAAACATTTCATAGGTAAATTCAAATGTTTATATAAATTCTGAAATCCACGTTAAATGCATACTAAATTCAAAAATCATATATCGAATCCAATGTTGTTGTTTCTAATGCCTCCTAACCAACATTGTCAGATCGATGTTCACGAAATTCGTCGTGGCAAGGGGCTAGATAATGTCTGTTGTTAACCGCGGCTTTGAGCCCCATGCAGGTGACAGTACGCTTTGGCTCCGTTCCCCTTCTGGGAGTGGTCAGAGAGCCTTCCATTTCTTTTCTCCCAACCTTTAGAGAAAGAACATCCGACTCGACATATATATAGAGTGTCCCCAAGACGCACAGGCCTATGCTTACAAACATCCGTGCCGTCTCCGGGATTCGAATTTAGGACCTACGCACAACGTTACTAACCACTGCAATGTCAGGGTGGCCTGTAATCCAAGGAGATATAAGGGGAAAAATTCATTTAAAAAAATGTTATATATCTTTAAAACATTAATTACATGCTTCTTAAAACATGCATAAAACAAACAAACAAAATCACAATTGTTTCCACGAGGAAAATTTCAGAGCAGGATTTTTGAAATACCGAGATTAAGATTTTTCCCATTTACATAATATTTCCTACATTATTTGGTAAGTGTTAACAGAGATAATTTCACAATCACGTTTTTAAAACGTAATCTTTTTTTAAAAAATTTTAAGGATGTGTGAAAAATGATTAAAAATACACTTAAGCGATGTAATTTTAGGACTGAAAGTATAACGACATATAACTACATAATAAATGCATTAAACAACATACTTCACTAACTTTAACTTTATCTCTTCCGGGAAATTCTCATTGTTCTCATTACTATTGAAATTTCAGATCGGTTACCGCGCCCGAATAACAAAGAGTAAAGCATATAACTATTTTACTTACTTCGTACGAGGAAATGTGGTTAAATAAAAATTCAGTCATATATCTGATAGGAAAAAGCAAGACATTTTAGAAGAAACTCCACGATATGGCAAGATATTTCAAGATTATTTTCATTTCAGATGTCATTTATTACTGATTAGAGTTTCACTGAAGGATATTAGGATACTTTTATTTTATTTGGAAATAGTGAACAATTCATCTTTCATAATGACTCATTTTCAGCCTTTATGTGAGTGTCCTTCTTTGTTATTTTGTAAGCATGGAAACGACCCTGCAATGTTTAGAGAACACTCGAATGATAGCAATCGGTTGGTCTAAATTTAATTTTTTTTAAGAAAATTTCTGGTTACAATCAAGTTTGGCTTTTTTTATTTAAAATAGCGTCACACTTGAGAAACACAATAGGCTATTGGTGGCAGTTGGTATTAGACGACAGAGTAATTCCTAAGTTATAGTTGAATATGCAGTACAAGTACTTAAGCATCACAAATGCTGTCAAAAATTTCAAGGCGCAGTAGTTAAACGGTTAGCACAGACATTTCCTTTATTCTGTAAAACGATGTTAAGGCAAATCGAGACCTTAATCTATGACTCACACCTACCATGATGTTTATGCCTTACCAGTTAGGTTACACGGATGTCTTACCCAACATTAAAATACATAAAAAAAGTAATTTTTCGTGTGTATTTTATAGTCGGCTTGGTTTGAAACATTGTTGCTTAAAGCAACACATAGAGACGTTTTGAGGCCGTGGGCCAATGCAAAAGTAGGCACTTGCAACCTTTTTAAGTAGACAGTATGGGGCATACACTGTCAAATACTCGTACAAACGTAACAAACAAATGTGGGGGACTCACAGTCCCACAACCCGACAAACCGATCGGACCCTAATCAGACAAACCGACTCGACCGGCTGTCTCCTTTTAACATTATGATTATTGTTAGTTAATGATGGTAGGCTTAGGCACAGACACCAGTGGCGCACACAAAGGGGGGGGGACGTCCTCAGGTCTGGACATACCCCAAAGCCCTTGATTTTTTTCGACTGCTTATAATCCTATGTATATAGTAAATTCAATGAAGTATTTGTTATTAATAATTAATTTTATTCATTAATGCTAATTATTTATTCTATAATTAAATTTTTAATGTTTTTTGTTGCCGAAAATCGGCAAAATTAAAGGAATATGTTGGGTGGCCTATTGGAGCATGATTCGAGAATGGTGGTCTTCCGACTCTTTGAAAATTCCCGTGTGTGCCACTGCCAGACACAAATAACCGACCTGACATAATAATGAAGTCATGCCTTTGTACCTTCTGCCATATAGTTCGAAATTCGAAAATATTTCAAGGATTTTCATGGAATTGTAGAGAATTTCATCCGGGAATAACATTTCATGATTAAAATGATCAAACCAGATCCTTATTGGTCCCCAGTCGAGAACTGGATGAACTCCCTCCCCCTTTCAGCCACGGCCCTGAGCCTAAGCACAGTTGTTCCATGCCTTAAAATGACTCAGGCAACTACAGAACTATTTGTAGTTCTGTATCTCAAATCTCGTAGCTCTTCATCACAGTTACATAAAGGAAATGACCACTTAATGGAATTTCAATTTCCTAACTTTCACACTTCATTGAATGAGGATTTAGAAGTCAAAGTCTTCATGAAAATGCAGTCATAAGGAAAAGCAGCCTTCTTAATCCCTGTATTCTTCTTTAGTGGCATCAGTATTTGAATTTATACTTTTCAAAAGCTTGTCTTGTTTCTACAACTCTGTACCATATAACTCTTTTAATAGTATCCTACATAACCTACATAATCATCTCCATCTTATTGAATTAAATGGAAAATTCTATAAAATATGAGACGAATGTTAATAATATGTATTGATGTTACGAATATGACCTGACTTCCAAAACATACTCCACTTTTCAGCTACCAAAAAACCATATAACAAAATTTTCAGTCAAACTGAAAGCAAGTCTTCAAAAAAAACCTTAATACCATCTATAATGGATTCAATTTAATAAAATAGTGCAACTTAATTTAATAACGGCGACTTCATCCTCAAGGATAACACTCTTACTTTTTCTTTTCTAGCCCGTCATAAAAAAATCCCAAAACGTCTCAGTATTTCCAAGCATTCATAAAAATGCATTGGGTAATTTGATTTTTATCTTGTCTTCCACGCGGAAGACTTGAGGAAAGTCCGGCGTTTTGTGGGAGATAACTTTTTTAACTAGGTCAAAAAGGTGATGGAATATTTCCACTTAAAGCCACAGTTTCAAACAGTTTCACGTTTTCATGAATAGGAGATGCACTCACGTACGAGTGGCTGTTGGATGAGATCTTTTGAGATGTTGCGAGATTATTTTTGAAATTCCTATTATGAGCAAAACGAGTGGCACTGTTGCCACAGAATTTTTTAAAAAATCATTCAGGGCCATATATAGTCAATGAATATAAATGAGGTAATTTGTGGTTATGAAATTAGTTATTTTTCGGGCAGCATTGAATTTACATAACTCAACAGCGAAAACAAGTATTCATAACAAATCGAATATATATTCGAATGCTTCTAAAATATTGGAACGTTCGAACGCTTCTAATGTTTTAATTTTCCAGCATACAGCTTCAAAATTAAAACAAGTTTCGAAGCTCTCAGGTTTTCAGAATATCTAAATATTTCAATATCCATATGCAAAATATTTTTCACAAAATTTTGTGTAATATACTTAAAAGAACTGGAAATTTAGATTTTTTTAAAAACTTTCTTTGAAGATTCGTGGTAAATAAAATGTAGTTTCAAAATGATTGGTATTAGTTTGATCATATTATTAAATATCATACAATATATAATAATATATTAGTAGTTAAATAAAAAAAAATTTATAAAACAATAATTTTTTTTAAAATAGTTAAATAAAACTAAAATTGGTTCAGTTAAAAAAAGGAAACATAGTTTTTGGTTATGAAAGTCTCTGCTAAGTTGTTTCAAAATATCATTTTTCTATAACCTTATTTGCATCAAAATATCTATCAGTAACATTGATAATTAGAATATTTTACAACTACAGTAATGTATTTTCTTAAAAATAAATCACAGCACATTATATATTGTACCCTGCTTAAAAGATAGCTTCAATCAATAATGAGAGCAGAAATTTTTCGAGATGCAAATTTATATTTTTACTTATTGAATTTCTGTGTTAGAAATAATGATTTTACGAACAGACTTTAATAACTGTTTGACGTTTAGAAGAAATGAAAGTAGTTATAGTTGAAATAATCAACCAAATGGACGGATTACACATAATAAAATGTACAACATATACTTTAATTATGTAACAACTATTAAAATTTTTAACAAGAAGAATTGTTATGCAATATTCGGTAATATCGATCTGCAGTAAAATATTAATAAATATCAGAGGGATAATTGAAACTGGATAGAAATTAATAGAAGGCCAAACACATTATAAAAAAAGATTATTAGTTGTTTATATTTTGGGGGAAACATGATATATACTGGTAGAATTCTCCAAAGTCCAAAAAAAAAATCCTCAACTGAAACAATTTATGAAAACTAACTCTTCGAGTTAAAAAATTCACTTTTTTACTGTCAACAAAAACTAACTGCTCAAAATAGCATTTTTTTTTATTTCATCCTTCAATGATAACCAGGAACATCGCATTGTTCTCGTGCTCTTAAATAATTAGACACTTGTAAATTATCAAAATAATGACGATCGAAATGAGTTGCATTTTGTATTTGTTGTGCGCAATCGTATCATAAACGAATTACGATGACTGAACTTAACAATGAATGACTTAAATTTGCCAATTGGTCTATTCAATCAGCGATCTAGTCTTCTAAATTAGAAAACCAACGCCCGATTGTTGGTTTTCTAGTAAGCGTGCCATTTGGAAACAACTTCTTTTGTTTATTTCCGAGTAAAAAACTTTGCTTAATAAGCCGTTGCAAATTTGGGCGTATCTCGTGCATAATGGGTGCGGTTGGTCGGTAGCTCTAAGACTGGTATTTTATGTGGTGTTACAAAGAAGCTTAGGGTTATTATAACACTGATAATTACACAACAAAAATTAAGATTACAAGGCCGGGGATTGCTAATTGTGTTTTTCGCCTATTTTCAGAAATTTCGCTTTCTGTAACAAAGAAAAAATTTCTTGGTGTTTTTTTATTTTTTTAATCCATTAACAGACGTATGAGTAATACTGTTCTATTTCAATTTTTGATAATTGTTTTTTAAGTCTAAGTGGTTTTTACTTCCTTTCTTAAATTTCAGAAATTAAATTCTTAAGATAAAATATCTAATATTTTCGCAACCCAACATAAATAAATAAAGCACTTTTGATGTCTTGTTCTTCAATGTCGTTTATTTCTCACTTTGTAGAAAATATTTTGCTGTGCTCAAGATTTATAATTAGTTTTTTTTTAAGAAATCATTCCTTGTAACATACTATTGATGATAATTGCTAGCCGGAGATCTAATTTTATGTAATTTACTTTATTCAATAATTGGTGATATGTTTTCTATTTTACATAACACTATTACAAAATAGTTCCATTTTCCTGTTAGAACTGTAAAAAGCTACTAAAGAAACTAATAAAAACTTGCTTAACGTAGATTATAAACAAAATGTCATCTTTTTAAAGAGTGTTGTAATGAAATGGATACACTCTTTAAACATTAATGACGATCACATTTTTTGTCCTTTTGTTCGGGAGAATGGCTCAAAATAATGGATGAAGTCAGACTAAATTTTGAGCAAAGAAAACTCATTCTTAAGTGGTATTGGCAAACTGAGAACATAAGTGAAGTACTAAGACAGTTTAGAAAGGAGTTTCCTCAAATTGCACCTACAAGGTTTACAATTACTCGTTTACGAGATAAGTTTGAGGAAGAAGGGCTGCCATGAATGTCCATAAGAACCATTGCAAAAGACCACAATCCTCCACTAGTCCATAAGAGAAGAATTTCATCAATCGCCAAGAAATTGTTCACCAGGCGGTTCGTGTGACAAAAATACCAAAATAGAACGCTCATCACATTTGGAAGCATGTCCAATGGGAAAGTTTCATTCCTAGATTTATCTGCATTCTCAGTGAAGATGACCATGACCCGAAGATTGAATTCTGTGAGTGGTACCCAAATAACAATTTAAATTGTTAGGAACGTTTTGGATACCATCGTTCATTCAGCGTTATCAGCTGTACCTGGTTTACAATGTATGACAATTTGAACACTTTCGTTAAATGGCTTGTTCTTATATTTTTTAACATTACTTTGATTTTTGAAACTTTTCTGCATTATAATAATTGCTAGGATTATAATCATTCATACATTTTATTGAGACACTCTGTATGTTATAATCTTTATACCGCTTCTTTCGCTCTTCATAATTTTCTCCCAGCTGCTCAATAGTAATTTATTGTATGTGTAACTATGTTGTAATAAATATGAAAAATTTAATTTCCCATTACGCCTTTATACGAAAGTGTGAATTATTTCTAGAGTAAATTGATTCTATGTATATTAAAAAATGCATATAAGATTAAATTTTTCATATAAAATTAAATCTAAAATCAAATATTAACAAATTCAAAAATTTCGTAAAGTTAATGTTTAAGTATTTAATACTAATTATACTAAGTTTTACTAAAAATAGCTAATTTTTGAATATGCAGTAAACAATTTATCAGCCGCATCAAAATTCTAAACTTAATCTGAAATTAAAATCCTCTTCTGGAAGAACAGAGACCATCTCGTTACTAGTGCGCATGTGTTTTCTAAACTAAGTCATTTGCAAAATAAGTGTGAGGCAGTGAAATATAGAAATGAATTAAAGTTATAGATATAGACTAGAAAGCAAATCAATATTAATTGTTTAACATTTTACAAAAAAAAATTGTGCAGTAAGTTATGGCATTAAAATTAATTATAATAATATTCTTTATTTATTAAAAAAATACTAATTGAATCCGAGTTTATGAAATGCGGTTAGGCTAAATACGTATTTTCATTCATAGATACTTTCTCCAGCTTTCAAAAAGTAAAATGGCAAAAAAATAAAGTTTCTGTCAAAAAAAAAAATTTCGAATTTAAAGGGAAATTTGACAGGAAAATGGGTACTGAGACAACAACAATAATATGCACTTTTGACCGGATATAGAAGTGACAAGCCTAACCGTATAATTAAATATGGCTCGAAGGGAATAATTAAAAATTCAATAAATACTTCATTTACATGGAGATGCGAATTATTCAAGGATGTAAATGAAGAAAAATAATGCGTGGGTTAAAGGCCAAGCTGAAGAGATGACCATGATTTTATAAATATGCTCTTAAATTATGTACAATAGCATTAATGTTTGATGCAGTTCATTTTTAATCATTTTTCGTTTCTTATACACCATAATACTGAAAATTATTTATACAATATAAATATATAGAGTGGGTGTTTTTAAACTGATATTATTCAGAACCACCTGCAGCACGATCTAACAGTCGTAATTGCACCAAACTTGGTTTGTAGATTAATAATGACATGGAATATATTAAAGATTCAATGAAAAAAATTTAGTTCATAAAACCTCAGGGATTCTTACGGCTCTGTTATAACCTACCAAACTGAGAATCAACACAAAACACAGTTATGAAAGCAAAATCCAAAAATTTATGCTCCCCCCCCCCCATATGCAACAACTACACCGATAGTTTCAGCTACAAAAACATGTAGATGGCTCTGGAGGATAGTATTCTCATCTCAAGTGAGCCAGCTGAATTGAATATGCTAATCAAATTACTAGAATACACATTGTTGATAAAGTTGTATATTATCTTAATCATCCGCAGGTCCTTGTGAATTTAGAACCCGACACACAGAACTACGTAAGGGGTACATTCTTTTATGCTTTGTAATGAATGATTAAGAAATTTGAAGAAACAGAGCTACTGACAATTCACCCAAGCAAAGGACGTAATCCTGTGTCAGAAGAGGTGATAACACACATATGGTGCAACTGTAATCAGTAGTGCACAAAAAAAATTTTCAAGGGTCCATGGTCGAAAGTCCTGCAACTCGCATCATACCTCAAGACAACACAAATTGATTCTTCTGATTTTGTAAAAAAAAAAAAAAAAACAGTAAAAAATAAATTATTGAATGAACAATTAGCATTAATTAATAAAATAAATTGTTAATTACAAGTTTTTAATTAAATTTTACGTTATATACATATAGGATTATCATCAATCGAAAAAAACTCAAGGGCCCCTAGGACACCCCCTTGTGTGCGCCACTGACTGTAATCATCGATGGATCATGAGGAACCATTGTTGCTACATAAAGAGAGAATATTCCTTTAGACATGTTACTTACGGCTGTAGGCAATGTGGTGCAGAGAATGCACGGTGTGGTCTCTGTGAAATGCGGTAATATTGAATGTGGTTGATTTCCTAGTCGTTGAAGTGAATATAGGGGATAATACATAACATATATTACTGTTTTATGTATATATTACTTTTTTCTATTTTAGAATATTTTTCGCTTAGCGCCATTTATTTTTTGCTTGCTTTTTAGAGCTATAAATATGTCTATTGGCAATTTATTTAACTAGCTTTTTTCCACGAAATCTTTTTTTCCATGTCATTATTAGTCTCCATGCCAAGTTTGGTGCTTTTGCAAGTGTTAAATTTAGCTGCAGTTTGCTACGAATAGTTTCAGTTTCTTTAAAAAATATCACCCTGAATATTATTCTCTCAAGAATTTAAAATAAAAATTCGCTTTGTGGGAAGGGATAAAAATAGAGAGAAATATGGATGATTAAAAAATTTTAACTAAAATTTATTTTCATGTAGCTTTTATAGAGAAAATTAAAAGAGTCATAGTATTGAAAGACAAAAATGTATAATTATTCAATAATGTATTCATACAATTATACTTTGAAATATCATGGCCATTGTTTTAACACGTATTTGCTAGTTCGTTCATTGAATCACAAAGGCCATATTTAACACAGCATTCAATCGAACATTCTATTTTGTTTCTCAACAAAAGACATTTGGCGATATAAGTCGGTAAGTAATTTCATCATTCGGCACCCCGTTTTCTTTTATTATTATAATTATTCGTGCAATATTAGTTCAAGGGCGTTATGGGAGTTTAAAACAGGCCAATGGTTTATCTGAAGACAAATAGATCTGGTTGTGATTATGTTGATATGATAAATGTTTCACCATAAGAAACAATATTTCTTTTTTCTAAACAATTATCATAAAATATGGTACTCCGACTGATTTACATAAATCATGACGTTACTAATTTATTTACACCATCTACACCTTAACTTTTTAATAGTCGTATGATTAGTTTGGTAAGAATAATATTCTAATATTTGGTTAAATATTTAATAAAAATGAAATATTATTTTATTATTATTATTGATAATTAACATATTTAAATGTTATTACAACATTATACTATTCTTAGCTGAATAAGTAATGGGAAACGTAAAATTTATTACAAAGTGAAAATCAAATTCAGGTTACTTTAATTTAAAAGATTATTAAGATTTCCAACTTTCAAATGTGATGTTCCTATTTAAGAGACCGTAAAACATTTCTGATTTAAAACTCAGAAAGTAGTATAGGTACATTGAAAGATACATAATTAAATTATTTTAGCCATTTTATGTCCTTAAAATTTATAATCCTACAAATTTTAGTTGAAACAATATGTATCTTTTAAAAAGGAAATGTTTGTACTTCTGTAGATCAGGGGTGGGCAAACAGTTGTCCATGTGGCCCTCAAAGAGTTTTTATGCGGCCTACCAAGATTGTCAGAAACCCAAATATGTAGAAAATGTTCTCTATATTTGGGTAAATATATATTTGAAAGCAAAGCTTTTCTTGCATGAAGATCAACAAGAGTAAACATGAATGCAAGTTGGCTGACATTAACTTGCAGACTTTGATGAGAATTTCAACAAGAAATCTCACTCCTAATTTTTTTTAAAAAAGTATGATATGTAGGGTACATTTGATTCATTAGACTGATTCTAAAATTAAATGTCCTTGCAACTATAGATATGATATCAGCATAGTAAATAAATTGAATAAGACTGCCTCTGTTTTATTTACCCTATCAAAAATTGATTTTTTTATGATTCAATTTATATCTTTTCTGAGATGTAAAGTTAACAAAGTTCACTTGTTGGGGATGTTTTAGTTTTCAGTTTACTTGCATTAGCAGTGTAAAAAAGGATAAGTACAAATAAAATAAAGTGTACGAACACAGAATAGAACTGTGCTATTTCTTGAAGAATAATCTCTTCGAAAATGACTCAAGGTTTTTGAGACAAAGACATTCGTCCACATTTCAAGATCGGAAAGTTTGTAACGCAAAACTAGTTCTGTATTAAAGTTTCCCTTTTAACGACATCTCTAATAAGCTACCCGGTTGTAAACCTTAACTTTTCAGCACCAAATCTAAAACGAAAAAAAGCAAATATGATAAATATCCACCTACTCTTAAATAAGAACTGACGTGTTATGAAACAAGTTACAGAGTTAACGGAACGCTGTGATAGGCAATCGTCCGTCAAACTGAAATTGACCTTGTTTGCCGCGGATTTGATTTGTATCGCAACGCCCTGACCGTGGGTCAGCACAGTGAATGCGGTAACTGTTACATACACGCAATGCTCTTCAGACCTGCATTTGGGATTCAAGGATCAAACGGACATTACGCTCGACCTACCTCGGTGGTGCCTTTTCAGTAATTTAATATATCGTAAAAGTCTATTTGCATTAAATTAAGAAATGGGTTGAACAAATGTTGCGTTGAGAAGTCCACGAAGATGAAAGTAATGTGGATAAAGTAACAAACTGTGGGTTAGAAAAGTTAGTGATGGATGTAAATACCTTGAACTAAAGAAAAATGGGCTGAAAGGAATTTTCTAAATCATTAAAGGGTAAAATTAAAATAATGTTAGTAATATCCATAGTATATATAAAAAAATTCTGAAAGAAACTCTATGGGTGGGTATGTTCACTTGTATCTGCTTGGAGTATAATTCTTGAATTTTAAATATTTTATATCATTTTCTGAATTATGATATGAAGAACAGCATGTTTTATTCGTAGTTGTATTTGTAGGAGTCTCACAACTGTGCCTTATATATATCATATTCTATTTTATATATTTCTTTGGCAAATGTTTTTTAAAATAAAAAATAGTATTTTAATTGAATATTTCTAAATTTAAATACTACTGTGGTATATATAAATATGTATGTACACTTATATACTGAATATTGGAATATTTTTGCTTGAAAGAATTTTTCGAGTTACAGACTTCTTCAGAACATTAAGATGCTTTAAATAATCTATATAATGTTTTATTTTTAGTTGTATTATAGAAAATAAGAATTGAGACATCATATTTTTTGCTTTTTTGCATATTGCTTTTAAAAAAGTCGTCCAAACGTATTTATGAAAGTCGTAATAACTTATTTTAAATGACTTTTAAATTTACAGCTAAATTAATTAATCTTTACAAATCTTTTTTGCTGCACTTTGTAATTGTAATTATCAATTTTTACAATTGGTATATAGTTTTCTCATTTCTATGCTGATGTTAATAGCATAAAATGCCATAAATTGATATTCTGTGCTACGTTTATCATGCTGATATATTATCTATGAAATAGCTGGTATGATTTTAAGAAGAAAGCGAGTGAATGTTGTTGTAAAATCATCAGGATCCGAAATTCGAAATGTGAAAAAATAATTAACGACAATTATTTTGAAAACAGTGTTCTCAATTTGTTTTAATAGAAAGAAATTTTCAATTTTTCAAATATAATTTTTTGTTATTTTATTAGCCGGTAATTACCGGCTTAAGAGACAGTTAGCAGTTATCCTTTATTTGTTTATAATGCTTATATCTTTGGAAACCAACATCAGTAGTTATATCATTATATGAGTAATTATTAATTTAGCAACTATATATTTACTTATAATGCGTTTAATTTGACAGTAAAACAAAGTAATAATAATGCACACAGCTACATCAATTTAGAAGTATTTTGTTCACACAATGAGCTTTAATTATCATTTAATAGCACATTTAACAAGAAAGAAATAATAAAAATGGGGAAAAATGTACATAATACAAAGTACATAACAGTGATGTTTTGAAGGAATAACATTTAAATTCAAACTGGCAAATAATAAAAACCAATAAATGTTTTTCTCATTAATATTGCTGGGTTTTTTAATTCAGCTTTGTATAATTTAATTCCTCAAACCTTTGTTATCTGGATTTATACTAAGTTCAAGCTATGAATGACTGTAGCAGTTTAAATTTCCAGTCACACCCAAAAATAAACCAGTGGACTCCTATTTTGGAAGCGGAGGCGTTGGTTAGTGTTCAAGTTCAAGTATATAGTGTTGAAACAAGCTTTTTGGTATTAAAGAGAAAATAAAAGTACCAGAAATAAACTTATGTGTGGGAGTTTTCAGCCGAAAAAAATCAAATTCAATTAAAATGGAACTCAATTACCTACGAAATGGTCCCGCCCATCCCAGCAATTTCAGAGAACATCAGTCCAAAAATAAAATAAGGAAATTCCAAAATCACTTTAAAAAATGACTGGCAATTAAAACTAATAACTATTGTGTTTTAGATTAGCAGAAATTCTTTTGGGAGATCTGCAAGTTACAATTCATCATTTTTTAAAAATATATTTAATGCTGTTTCTGAGCTACATGAAGAGTGTTTATTCATCTCGCAATTTCAGTCTTCTAGAAAGAGATGTATATATCAACATTAGCTCCTAACTTCTGCATCACATCGAACAAGCACGCTTTAAGGCCTGGATGGGCATTAAGTCCATCGCGATCGACCGGTGGATCGCTAAGACAATTTGGAGTGACCGCCTGAAGATTGGCCGTTAAGTAATTGTATACCGAAATATTCAAGATTGGCTGACAGTACGCAGATTAAGTCTTCTACTAATTATAATTACGAGAACTAACTTTACATGAATATGTTTTATTTTTTTATATAGTATTTGGGGCTGTTATTATTATGTTTGTATTTTGCTTTTTGCTTTAAACGCGTTTTCAAAAAAGTGAGTTTTTCAATTTATTTACTTAGGTAAGTACATATTTCGTATTTATTATTAAGTTATAATAAATATCGTTAATTTTTTCCTTACCTCACCTAAGACACTGGGAAGTGGGCGCACTCGTGAATTTTTCAAAGGAGATGCGGTGGTCCAGGGTCGAATGTCTATCTTTCTCATATCCTACACCAATACGCTGCCTAATATGTATTTTTTTTTCATTTTGTAGATTGCCGGGAACAAAGAACAGTAAGAAATAAAGTATTGAATAAATAAATAGCATTAATTAATAAAAAAATTATTAATAACAAATACTTAACTAAATTTTACGTACTATGATCGATTGAAAAAAATCCTGGGGATGGAGTAGGGCCCGGACCCATGGACCCTTCCTTTGTGTGGACCACTGATACTGGGTGGACCGCAACACCTTGAAAAAATTAGAAGTTGTCCGTACCCTGGAAAAGTCTGACCACCCCTGCTTTAAGGCAAGGGTATCAAACTCAAAGGCTAACTTAAGCCAAACAAACAAGCTTTAACTTTTGGTGGGCAAGTAAAAAAATCAATATTCTAAGAAAAATAAGTTTATTTCGAATAATAAATGAAAGAATAAGAAAAAATTCATGTTTACGCCCTGACACTTGATATCACTTCTCTGCTACTATCTTTCCTATCACGGGAGAAGTTTTGATATTTTATTATATATTATTGTGTGCCAATATATTGACCAGGCTGCAAAAATGTTCGTTGTGAGCCGTGAGTTTGACACCCCTGCTTTAAGGCAATATATCTATCCCAACTTATTGCATTCATTTTCAGCTCGAACTCAAGACTTGAATGCACCAGCCAAATTTTTCTTATATTTGAAGTTAATATGAGAAATTTAGAGCACTAGTGAAGTAGGTTATTAGTTATGAATAATATCAACCAGATAAATAGCTAATTTATGGAAAATTTTATCCCTAATTAGCGTGGTTAACATAAACAGTATGACTTTCCTATAACATCCTGTCTAACATTCTATACAAGGAATGTAACTTAACAAAAAATATACTAAGGGTAGTTAATTATGCCTAATTATCTTGTAAACTTATTTTCGAGTAGTATTTACATTAAAAATACAATTGTATAACATTTAACTTAAGCGATTTATTTATATTAAAAGCCGTAAAATAAAATTTAAAAACTATTTTGCTGACATAACTCCTATCTAAATTTTTACTCAAAAATTTATTTGTATATATAAAGAATACGCAGACAGTAGCTATCTAATCATGTTGTAAACTTACTTTTGAGTGATAATAACAATTAAAATATATTTGTATAATGTTTAACTTATATGGCGCGTTTAAAAATCAAAACCAATCAAATAAATTCTGAAAACTATTTTGTTGACAATATTTTCAAAGAAATGAGTACAGATAATATGAATGATTTTGTTTTTAAAACGTTTAATTATTCTCTGTAGTAATGAACACAATTATGGGTCTTTATAGTTGTTAAATCATTTAGTATTTTGAAACACTAATAACGGTTATAATTTAAACTAAAAATTTATAAGAAATATATAATTATTAGAAAGATATAATTACAAAAACTCATTAAACATCAGTTACTTAAACAAAATATTTAATTTATCAAAAATAAATATAAACTCATATTTTGTAATAGTGACAATTAAGCAAAACACACTTTTTATAAAAAAAATAATAATTTTTTTTCAATTCATAAAAATATTTGATTAACTTGTAATTTGATTCAAAAAAGTTAGCATTTCTTGTTTAAGTAACTAAAACTAGAATTGTTTCATCAAAATCTCCCCTTTAAGATAAATAAAAATGAAAATTATTCTTTTTATTAAGTTCTATTATCGTTTGCACTTAAAACCAAATCACAAAATGTTTCTTTCCAGATCCAATTTAAACTTATTACGAGATCACGATAAATAAACAGCAATCATTTACTTATTTGTTATTCAATCATTAAATCAAATTGCACCCCAAAATCGAAACATAAAACCTTAATACGTTTCCAATACAGGCTGCCCTACTTGGCTATGTCCACAAATGACTTTCTTCCAAAATAAATATCGGGTATGTGAAGAGTCCAGTTATCGTTTTCTTCTGCCTCAAGAGAATCGATCTCAATAATCGGCTTGATCTAGAATATTTCTTGGCGGAAATGCCCCAAGTCGTCCACGATATGATATGTTTTGGAACATTAACCAGAGCACCTTGACTCACCCGGGGCGGTGCGGTTTTGGGGCGTCTTTTTGATTTCCTCCTCACGTCTGGGGCTGTTTCTCTTTGAGCTTAGGGGATATTCAAAAGGATTTTTTTTTCTGCACAGAATCGCATTTGACTTTTTTATTCTTGTTGGCTGTACCTTTTCATTACGCAATGCCTGTAATAAGAGATGCATATTGCCTCTCGCGCGCGTAAATAGTGTTGTCATAAATATAATGAATGTATTTAGGAATTTAATGAAAGAGTATAATTTATTTTTTCATAACAGCAATCAATCCTTCGCATGTCCATTGGTTAAATATTAAGTCCTATTTTTCCTTTAAAATGAAAAGAAAATAATAGCACAGCGAATTTTAATTTGTAATTTCATTATATTATTCTAATTATTTATTAGAAAATAGAACATGTAACATATTTGTGAAGAAGTTTTCATAGATGCTACGGCAATTTGTTTAGGATAGTTATCGTTTAACTGAGCTCTAAAATAAATTAAATTCTGTAATAGTACTTGTAATATATTACGTTAAAAGTAAATAACTTAATAATTTATTCTTAAATTATTGAACAATTGGTTCGGTGATCTTCCTGCAGCTGGTTGGTGGCAAGAAAATTCTTGATCAAGAGCTCATGTTCTAAGTTTGTGAGTGAAAAAATATCCTGACTGGCACTTAAAAGCATAAATTGTAATTGATCTCCCGAGTTTCGCCAGCTTATTTTCACCAGAAGTTCTTTTGACTCTTTTTGTAAATTCATTGTAAATATTCCTTTAAATCTCTTGAATGTTCTTTTTTATATTCTTTTTGTAATTATTTCATACTTACATCTGTAAGTCCCGTGTAATGCTTTGTGGTACACGGGGAATAGCAAATATTTTTAAGAAATAAAACAATTCAAAATTTTATAATTTTTATTAAAGTTATGGTTAGAACTAAATAAAAAGCTTAATTTCATTCAATTTTGTTTTCCTTGAAGGCTTAGGAGAATTAAAGTTTTAAAAAATAATTAATTAATTAAATTTTATTTTAAACTATTTAAAAGTAAACTAAAGATGCTGTTTATTAGTAAAGTTAGAATGTTAGAGGCATTAAAAGTAAATTAACTAAAATTCAACAGATTACATAACTTTCTTTTTTGCTAATTTTTAGAAAAAATAATTACGATAACTCAAAATGAAGTTAAAGGGAAATTATTTAGGATATGTTGCAATATATTAAATTTAAAGGTAAAACAAAACCTTAAGACGATTTAGTTTTATATTTGATTACAAAGTTTTAATTTAACTCTTCTAAAATTCTATCAGAGCTTATGACACCCCTAGGTAATTATACAAGAAGGATTTCTCAAATTAATAAATTACACTTACATGGGTCGAAAAAAACCTTTATTAATTATGTGTTTATTGCGTATAACGTCTGTATTAAGCAACATCCGAGTTAATGGAGTCCATATTAATTAAACTTTATCATATTAACAATCGTAAATTTTACCCAAATGATTGCAAATTTAAAATTATGCATGAAAAAGTCGAGAAATAATATGCACAAAAAACATCCAATATTTTTCCTCTATAATTCTTAATATCTTTTAATAACCAAATTAAGTCCAAATTCAAAATAAATAAAGTTTAACTCTGCATGGAATAAAAATATTTTTAAATAATTTTAAAAAATTTGTATATTTGTATATTTAAATACAATAAATATTAAAGTCTAAAAAGAAAAGCTTAATTTATTCTTTTCATGTCATTTAGCTCCGAAATATATAGGAATCACTTTATGAAATTAACCAAAAATTTAATACATTCAAAATAATTAAACCTTAATAGAAGTTAACTGAAAAGCTTGAGCTGAATACACCAATAGAAAAAATAGCTACCAAATAACATTTTCGCTTTAATACGACAACAACAAAAAATACGCCATAAAAGTTTCCCGAAATTATTTTTTTATATACATAATTTCCGCTTATGTTCTTCACAGTATTGTTTTCATGAAATACTGACAGCGAACAGATATGAACAAACAATTTGTTATTGTTTGCATAAAACGACATTTTTTGGCCTGCAGAAATAAATGTCGAAAACAGTTATACATAAGGAAACAATGTAAAAAGGTAAATTAGTAGGTGTTAGAAAAATCTCCTTTTTCTTTACTTTTATCTTCATGAGAAGAAAATGTTTTTTCCCTTTTTACTTCCTGATAATGTTTCCTGTCTCGGATTTGAAATGCTCTTATACCAGACTTCCGATTTTCTTAATCTCCAAAACAACAAAGAAACGTCTATAAAAGATTCATACGATTAAGAAAAGTAAGAGTTTAGGGCATTTCCGTCGAAACTTCTGAGATAAAAATACAAGTAATAAAGATGCATTCGTCCCCGTTTTTTCTAATAATCAATAAAAGTAATTTCTTATTGATAACAAAAGAATGGGTTTTTTAATGTTGTACTAATAAAGCAATAAATAAGACTCATATTTTTTGCGGACTAAATAATATATGGCTGAGTTTTTTATTGTCATAATCATAACAAGAACTGTTCTTTTTGCTCTTAGATAAAAAAAAAGTTTAACTATTTCTTAAATTTTTTTGCCCTTGAGAATTTTTATATTTTTACATAATTAATATGTATTTTAAAGTAATAGACAAACATTTGGCATTTTTGAGTTATTTGAATATCTCTCGTTACAATTAATTATTGTTATTTTGTTTCGAATATGTGCTTTTAAGGCATATTTGCAGTAGAAAACGTATTGTCTGTATTAAAAAATATTTTAAGACAATTTAGATAAAGATAATTATTCTTTTTTTCCAAAGTTACGTACAAAAGGTAAGAAAAAACCTTTAGAAATTTATGCTTAAAAACTTCCTTTTAGAATTTATTTATGTTCATACTTTTATGCTTAAAAAATTGTGGTTTCTAATTAAAAAATAAAAATTATCTTTATTTTTTATATTTGTAAATCCTGGAACTCTAAATGTAATCTTTACTACTTCGTATTAAACTACTTAATTATTTTAAAACTGAACTTATATATATTTTACGCGAATTTAACTAGAACAAAGGCAGATAAGTAAAACTCTAAATTTCCTTTTAAGAGGAGATACAATTAACTTTGGTAAGAATTAAATTTGTTTTTTTTTTCGAAAAGTTGTATATAAGCTCTCATCATCTATAAATTTAAAACTTTTATTATATTGAATTTATAACATAATAATAATGCATAGAAATCATTTTATGAAAACTAAATGGTAAAGTGATTATTTATTTGTTTCGTGCCAGAGTGGGAGTTCGATTCAAAAGTTGCTGGCGCCTCCTCAACAGCTTAGGAACTCATATTGTTGTTACAATAAATAAATATGAGCCAATCGCTCGCAAAAGAAGGAGCGCCACCGTGAAAAGAGTTGATTCGTCAAGAGTAGAAAATTAAACTAAAATATCACCAAATTTTAATGGTCACCAAATTATAATTATAATATACAGTTTCTGGATAAACGAGTTAACTCAATTTGCTTTATTATTTCACATATATTTATCTCACTTCAAAATATTCTTCTATCCTTAAAGGTATTCAATGGTCAATCATATATTTAGAATAAAGTTTAAAAATACTTTAATTCCATTAATGGTGAACTAAATGTTACTTTTATTCGAAAAGATGGCATCAATTTCCAAACGACATATTTTAAAAACATGATAATCATATTTTTTAACAATTTAAATAACTTTAATTTTCCTAAAAACCATCATTTCTCACTGTTAATTATTAATGTATTATTAAAGTGCATTATTCTTCTAATAATTAATTTATAATTGTTTAAACTTTCAGGATTGTTTATCTGTATTTTTTTTGTAGTACCTAACAAGTAAATAAGATATCTCATAAAATTTTCTTCAAATGCTACTTGCAACAGAAAAAAAAAAGAATTGAAATGATATACTTGAGTGCATTTTGAGAATCCATATATCGTGTAGGCTAATGTTGTTGACCATGATTTTCAGGATCAATTTTAAAACAGAATCGAAGTTGAATGATTGCATTTCACCTTCAAGTTCTCGAACGAGAAATAAAAAAATAAAAAAAAGAGAAAAAGGGTTTTACATTTGTTCCAAATGTAATTCACCCTAAATTCAATTCTATTTATTTTACTTTCCTTTTTTTCCAGTTTTCAACTCTAAAGTTTTTTCTTTCTTTCTTTCTTTTTAGTCTCGATACACTTAATGATTTGTCAACCGTTGCTATTTGCTCCATTGCTCTCATTGCTAAAATCATGTTTTATTCGAGAATTTAAATTTCTTTCTTCAACGAAGAGTTTCCAATTTACGTGAAGATGTTTCGGATACTAGGAAGTTTTATTGCCTACTAAAACATTAATGAGACAGAATTTATGTTAGAATTAACGTTCAGTATCCTGTTTTAGAAATTTAGAATTTGTGTCAGTAAGCCATATATTACATTTTTCAGTCATAAACAGTGATTACCAGTGCTCAAATAAAAACGCCAAAATAAAAATGAAAAACGTCACATGTTAGATCGGTGAATTTCAAAATTACTCTATACTGACCTTTTTTTAATGAAATTTTTCCTATAATAGTACATATTTTCCCAAATGTATTTGAATCGCTCTGAAACAAAATTAGATGCACTTTTCACACGATTTTAAACTTGTGACAGCAGTTTTTTGCATCATTACACTGAAACTAAGTGGTTATTTATGGAATGGTAAACACAATAGGAAATCGCTTCATTTTTATAAATAAATAGCAAACGCTTGGTTATTTGCTGAAAAGATTCTCAATGATGCTGGGGATGCGCTGAGTATTGTGAACATTATTTTTCTTCATAACTATTCTACATTTAACACATTGTACTGTTATGAACTTTAGGAGAAAGTTGAAAAACATATCTGATCAAAAGACAAGCGATTGTGATCCACAATGTTATGTTTCTCAAAAATCCATGAAAAGCATCTAGAGAGACAGTGTGTGTGCGTATAATACAAGATAAATGAAAAAGGTTTTACTGGATAACCTTAAAACACACAACCTACAGCACAGGACTATCATTTGCTTGGGCTTCTTAAAAAAGTGTTATAAGGGAGAAGATTTCATCTAACGAAGAAGGAAAAGAATGTATGAATAAGTATCGGTGCAACCTCAATATTTGTATTGATATAAGTCAAAAGAAGTAATAGAAATACAAGATGTTAAAAAATTTTAGATTGAAAATATTATGAAATTGTAGAATATGTACATTAAAAATTATGGTGGAATAAATAACAAAACTTTGCTGCATAATATTTAACCCAATTATAAAGTTTCACAAGTAGGTATTTGCTATGAATCATATGATATTCTTTCAGATTTTTTTTAAATAAAAAAAAAGAATTTATTTCTTAGCCGCGCGTATACCCAGTATTTCTTCTTGAATATAAACAATGAATACTTAGCAGACTGAAACTGAAATACACATTGACTTTGTTCCATTCTTATTTCTCAAGAATTTTTTGCCATTAGTATAAACTCACATTCTCTAAAAGACACTGAAAGTATTTATTTTAAAAATAGAAACCACGTTATTTTATCAACAGAATCTACATCCTATTCTTGAGGCAGTAATTTCAAAGGCGACCGAAAATGTCAGAAGAATCATATTTTTTTCCCACTTATTTAGTTTGCAAGGTCGAAGCAGACCGGTCCAAGTGAGTTTGACCTGAATATTTTACTTCTTGTCCCGAATATTTCACTTTTCGCCACAATTTGGATGAAATACCTAACTTAGAAAAAACCATTTTCGAACCAAATCAATTAAAGCAAATATTAAAGCGGATATCGCTTGTCTTGCTTTTAAACAAACAGGAAACCGTTTTGTCATTAACGCAAATCCGTCAATTTTAACGTAAGCAAAGAATAATGCTTGTGTATTTTGAACCTGTCGCGTGTGTGTTTTGTTTGAGATTAGTACTAAAATTTAAATGATTTCAATAATGATTCAACTATGAATATTGCAATTCTTTAAGGCACATTATAAGAAAACATTTGTTTTATAATATCACACTTACTGCCAGATATGCACGTGATGTTTATTTTTTAAAAATGAATTGTGTTACTTGATAATATATATATATTTTTTTGTTCATTTAATTACTTTGAGTAGTATATGAAGAAATATTAATGTGAAAATAAGAACTAAAATGTGTAATGATCTAGAACTGATTTTCAGAAAATAGAACTAACATACATTCACTAAGATGCTATAAAAATTTATTTAGATATCCTTTAAAAAACATATCTACAATATACATTGTTTTTTTCTTTGCGAACATTTATAAATCCCCGTTCACCATAAAGTATCACCCGGAGTCTTACAGAAGTAAGCAAGAAGCACACATTACAAAGGAAGAAGGGATTTAAAGTCATGAAGGATTACATCCATGCCTTCTCGTGGATTCGAACCAAAGCCCTTCGTCACCGCAGTCAGTGTCACTAGCCACTATATCGGAATGGGCGGCGCTTTTGTTCAATGTACATTTAATATCAAAAAAGAATTGTGGTTGCGGCTACTTAGATTCCGATGAATTACAGATCAATTATGATCAATTGTAATAAATCACACTAAATATGAATCTTTCATTAACAGTTCACTTTTTACGTTCAAATAGTTTTTTATTTTAATTTCAGATTTAAAAACTATTTATTAATATTTTACCATAGTTAGCAATTATACACATTTTTGTAGTATTAAAAACATATTTCACACACACTCATGCTCCTAATCAAAGAAAACTTATATAATTCTTTTAAAAAAACATGCTTTCTTGTCGCTTAAAAATAAATAAACGAAACACTTGTTGCATATGATATAAAATAAATTCTGCATTTTAACTGACATTCAACGAAAAAAATTGTATTAATTTAATGCTGTATGCATTTTTATTAAGAGAATCAAATGTAAATGCACAATACATTAACTATATCGTTATAATACAAATACTTTGTAGTAAATAGGAATGTAAACCTTGGGAATATTTGACTTAGTATATTCAACTTATGATCCATTTTTAATTATACATAAAAAATAGCTACATTACAAGTGGACATCTTTCGACAAACTTGTAGAACTCAATTTAGAATGAATAAAAGGAATCAAAACCTGCAAAAGGTGGAGTTGTTTTTCTTAATGACTCACGAATATACGATAACGATATCAAACACAACCCCTTGTTAAACCTTTTCTTTTGTTGTTACCAAAGCATTGTAGAATCAAATACTTTTCTCACGATCATCCAAATACAATTCTGTTTTAAAAATCATTAGCCATGTATTGCCCTAGAAATGAGGGAGAAGCGATGTTCCATATTTAACATAAATATCTAGCCCATGTTGTAGATTGTTCTTTCCCTTTTACATCCTTAACAAATTACCTAAATTCATTTTGCGCATTTTTTTTCATGACGAAAAAAAATGCGAGAAATGAATTTATAGAAATTAACAATACAAGTATAGGCGAGAAAATTTTTAAAAAATACACAAATATATAAAAAAAATATTTATGAAAAATTGTTAGACAAAAAAGTATTAATTTAGATCAATGTCTGTAATGTGAAATTTAATCATTTAATAGGGTTATTGATTTTCAAACTTTTACCTCTAATACTCCTCGTCCATGATAATTTCTTCTAACATATACTTCCTGGTAATTAAGTGTTATAAAATACACCAAAATGTACGTTATTTCTCAATAAGGATTTTTGAATTTCCTACGATTTTTTTGTTCTGGAAGCTTACATTTGTGGATAAATCTTTTTAAAATCTAGCCGAATTATTAACTGACGAGGTATTCTCGTCGGGGATAATCTTGATCTCTTTATCGTTTTCTAAAATATGAAATCCTTAAACTGAAGTCCTAAAACATTCATCTTAACCAAGTCCTTTCTCGTTTTTGTTATTCTCTACTGTATTTAAAAATGGTCCTTCCTTATCACTATATTTATTTTTACTTTGGAAGAAAGCACAATTTTTAGACGGTATTCAAAATTTTCAAATTATGTCATTTTCTAAGAATAATTATGCAATAAAATTGAACGTTATGTAGCTTTTGTATTCTTTACAAAAATATTATTGTTTTCCAACGTAAATTATTCAAATAGGTACCAGCCATGAAATTTACAGCAAAACAGTAGCCATTAAGGTAATTAAATAAAAAGTTTATATTTCTAACCATATACATAATAATTATTATCATATAAATGCATTGTGGATTTGGATTTACTTTAATTATTTACAAACTTTTCCTGTTTATGTTTTGCTTATTGGTTTTTCTTTAATTTTGAATTGAGTACAATCTTTTAAATCCATTCAGTAACAAAAAATATTTATCGGGGTTATCAACATACTACTAGAAATCTTTGCGTACCAATACTCGTGTCCTAGTTTGAGAATCAGTAGTTTATTGCATTTTAATTAAAGTTTATGTATATTTAACTAATTAAATACATTTTTCATCAATTAGTAGAGAGAATTCAACTAAATCAGGGGTTCCACGCGATTAATTTCGAAATAAAATATGTTAACTTTGAAACCTAATTGTAATCAAACATCTTAACGAAAGCAAAATTTCTCTTTAAAAGCAAATTATATCTAATTTCACACTACTTGTATTTATTTTATTTTGTTTATACCTGCATATTACAGAATATATTAAGTAGTTTCGTTTTGTTCGAGTAAGTTGATTGTTCGCCCCTTGTAACCTCAAGTAATTGCTTCTTTGAAATAATAATGCATTTCTATACTTGTATTATTGTAAATTATTCAATACACGTTCTACTATCAAGTATCAAACTGAGAGTATGTAATTATGGTGAACAAAAAGCAATTTTTTAAAGAACCAATCCTTCTCAAAGAGTATTCGTGGAAAGGCACTAACAATAATTTTAAATTGAACATTAATATTCGATACCAGGAATATCAAAGATATATTAATACATATTTAAGAGTGGTTATTTGTAGTTTCTTATTTTTAAAATAACAGTTTTATGCCAGATGACCACTTTGGTAAATCAAACATCGATGACGTTAAAGCAGTCGTAAAGAGATTTCAGTAATAAAGGGCTCCTATAATGAAGTTTGCTTTGTGTATATAACTTAAAAAATAAATAAATTTAGTTATGTAATAGGATATTCACATAAGGTGTGAGATCATATAAGTCGCACCCATAGAGTAACTGCATTTATAACTGAAATGTATCAACGGCCCTTTAAAAGTATCCCGACTATAATTGGCACATGTGTTCAATTTCTTAGTAATTTCCAATTCCAAACTACATAATCAAGTACTATTTATAAATAATTAGTTGTGTTAGGTGACGTGATTTGCAAAATGAAAACTTCAATGCATAATTGTGTGTGATATTTTTAAATGACTATATATTTATATATAAATTACATATAAATTAAACATGTTAGTATGCTGTAAAAGAATGATATACATTTTTGTACTATTCATTGATTTTATTTCTAATCATATTATTCAAACTTTTAAAGAAATTTTTGTAAAAAAATTTCATTTTGGAATATTGTGAATATAAAGTCAGACATTTCATTAAGACCAACGAAACAATGAAAAGTAATTTTTGTTTTCAATTTCTTCTCATTTTTTTTGTTGAAAAATTGCAGAATAAAACTAATTTTGTTTTTTTTTAAATGATTTAACATGCACTACGATTACAATCCTACTATTTAATAACAAAGTTCTAATTAAATATTAATTTTTTTATAACTTAAACAGCGAGTTTAAAGGAACACTGAAATAAATTTACTATAACTTGATCCAAAATAAATTCAGAAGAATTGTTAACATTTAATTAAAAATATATTGTTTAGTACAAGCATTGCAATTGTTAGGTATATTATATCTATTTAAAAGCAACAAAAAAAAAGTTGCATCGTATCCAATAAACAAAAAGTACATCTGAAAAGTATGTTGGTCACGATAAATTCATTCTGCCTTTAATTTTTTTGTAAAAAAAAATTTTTAAAGGCTTTATTTCTTTTGTTTAAGAAATTATAGTAATTTTATACTATTCATTTAATTTAACAAATATTCTTCAGACAATTAACGAATGATATAAAAACTTCAAGAGCTGATTTGAATTGGAAAACTCAAAATCAAACAGGGAAAAAAGTTTCAAAAACAAAGAAGGAATATCACAATCAAGCGTGGTGATACCTACCAGCTGTATTTTTCTATTTTATAGGAAAAAAATGCTGTTTAAGAACCATTTTCAGAAAGAAAAAAAAAACACTCAGAACACATTCGATGGCAATTCACAGCTGTTCTTTATTCCCAACTATTCTTCAGCTCCTTGACCTGAAAGTCATGGAATCAATTTCTTCACCTTTGATCAATTCAATTTATTTTAGAAGACACAAGAGCGCCCTATTCTTCGCAGAAGTGACCTTCTTCACACACTTTGAGCCTCCTCTCATTTAGAACAAACGAAATGACGGAAGTTCCCCAACGGCCTGAGATTCTTTTCAATTAATGTCCCTTGTTCTTGGAATACTTCTGGAATCTCTTAACACCTTTTGTAAATTGGGTCTCTGAATAGTTGGTAACTGCAGCGTGAAGAGATGTGACACTGATCACTTTTGGGGGAGGAGGTGTATTGTTTTAATTGAAATAAAAAAAATCGGTTAACTGGGACAGAGAATGGTGAGGGAAAAAATAAATTTGGAATTCTTCGGTATAATGCGCTGCAATTGTTCCTTTACGCTTATTGAGCTGTAAGCAGAAATGCTTTTTGCATGTTCTTTAACAATGAGAAAGGTATTCATATTAAGTTTCAAGAGTAAATTTTCTTATATGTAAGTTTTTTACATTATTTTAGTTTTGGAAACGGGAAAATGTGTCATTATGCTGCCTCTGATTATTATTCTGGAAAATATAATGATATAAAAATCTATTTGAGTGGAAACATGAGGTAATGTAGAGTACATTGAAATGATTGCTCTACGAAACATAATCATCAGTGATCTTCATCAAAACCGAATTGTATATTGAAGAAAAATGTAACAACAAATTGTGAGAAGATAATTTATTTTTAGATTTTTGGAGTCAACTCCTTAAGAATCCATTTTCGTATAAAGCTCCGGTATGGAAATTTTACGCTAGGAGGGAAATGTATACTAGCATTAACAAAAAAGCGTTGTCCTTCTGCGTAGCGTACTTGCGCATTTTAGGCATTTTCGACGTTTTTAAAATTGCATTCTAATTTTTCGTATCAAAATCAGACAAAAAAATAATTAGAACATCGGAAAGATCATTTATTTCGTCACGATATTGTATAATCATTTCTACAAAATAACTAACGATTTTTTCTAAAAAGGGGTCAATATTAGGGTGTTTTTTTAAAAGAATTTTTCAATCGTTCTTAATGAATTTTTATCATTGTAATGAATCCAAATTCTGTACTAAAAACGTTCATACTTTGCTCTTTTAGAATCATTTATTTAAAAAATAAAATTCCAAAAACTATTTTTTTTACGATTTTTTCAAAAACGACTCAAAATTCAAATTAAACATTTAATAACTTGGTCATTTATTACCATAACCACATGAAACTTTTTTATCAGGGTCAAACGTTATTTTCTGTGTTTTATATAAAGATTGAAAACATTGCGTAAAAATTACGGATTTTAAAAAAGTTTTTGTGTTTTTTGCCTAAAACCCTTTTTACAAGAAATCATTTATGAAGTATTTTTCTTAAAATTTTTGTTTAAAAATTGACATTGTTTTTTATCGACGTATGAAGTTTAGAACCTTCAACTTAAAAATTAAACACTCAAAAAAAAGTTAAAACTTAAAAAAAAAAATTCGAAAACTGCGTTTGTGCAAAACGCGAACGGCGTACTTCACGTCGAAATTCAAGATTTTGAGTGCTTATGGCCCATGCGTGGAGAGACAAGTAAGGCAAACAATTTGTAAATCACGTATCTACTGACGTTCACGTATCATACTTTAGTTACCATAAGCCTCTTGTCGCACTAATTAATAATAGCGAGAGTATTAGTGTAATTAATACTCAAAGTGATATTAATAGTGAAGTAAATCAACCTTCTGAACAATGTACTCATGTACTAAGAGGAACAAAAATGATGTATATTATTATTTTTATATATGTGTGGGAATTTCCACATAGACGGCACTCTAGAGGGCGCTGGCGACACGAGCCACCAGCGAGCGAACTAACCAGAGAGATATGAGCGAGCGAGCGATTTCGACGCGAAGGTCAGAGAGAGCCAACGCTGCTGCTAAGAAAAGCAACCGGGAACCGACTGGCCGAGTAGGGACCAGCTCCAATCCGATGCTAGAAGTGGTGTGACGAGAAGGTCACCCATGCTTCACCTGAATCTACGTGTATTACCGTTGTGAACTGTGATAAAAGAGACTGAAGTTCGCGAGCAGGCGTTCCCGTCGTCGATAGATCCTGGAACTCTGTTAGAAATTAGCTACTTGTCTTGAATTAATAATTGTTAAGTTTTGAATAAATTAGTAGAAAGAAAAAAGCTTTAGCCCCTTGTTGTCTCCCACATATATATATATAATTATTTTACCGAATCAATATGAAAAATGCGAATAGAATAACGAAAATACATGCATGCTTTTAGTATTATATGAGATGCGTTTATTTACCCTGTTTGCGTACAATAGACAACCGTACTTAAGGAGTAAACTGCATAGAAGCCGGCACACGCAGTTTCTTTTTTGATTGATTTTTTAACATACACAGTTGTTAATTAGATTTTTGCCACTTCCTAAGTTCTGTTCAACTCAAAATATATATCTTCATCAAAATATAAATAAACATAGAAATTTTCAATCACTGTGTGATGATGTGAAAGATAAATACTCTCGCTCTCCGTTTTTAAGCTTTCAAGAGATAAGTAAAACAATACAGGAATTTCGAACTCTCAGCATATTTAAAATATATCAACCTTTTTATTTTAAAGGACAATCTAAAAATGAATCTTAGGGGATTCATGTCAAGGATACAGATGCAGAGTTTTATTTAATATTAATTATGTGTATTATTTATAAAGATATTTACTAACATAAAATATAACTATTCCTTCAACTTAAATAATAAATTAAAATTGTACATATATTTTGTATTATATATCTTTTAAACTTAATCATTAAAATAAGAAATAAAAACAACATATTATAAGTATTCCTTCAAAATTGTCAAATATTTCGATGTGAAACTTTCGTCGGCGCATTTCTCTATTTTGTAGCGAAATGTCAGGGGTATAATTTATGACTTTATATTCACACGATACTGAACGTTCAGTTGAGTCCGCGAAGAAGTTGTTCGAACAACTTCTTCGCGGACTCAAAATACTTCTCATGTAAGAACAAATTTTTTTGCATTGATATGTAGAATCAAAAGTGGAAAGTAGAGCACAAACAATTTTCCTCTTTAAGGAATTTAATCTCTCCAGAAGACATCAAGCAATTTAAAATTGCTGTCGATTTATCATTAGAGTTATCTTCCAGATTTTTTGTTAATTCCATAAATTTTCCTTTCCATAGTCCCGAAAAGTTAGTTCAATAAGCTTCATTTCAAAATTACCAACTTAAATCAATAACTGACAAAATTTGTAGAGATGTACAGTACCACTAAGAATTGTACCGTATGTCATGAGTTGCCGACCCCTTATCTAAAACTATATTTTTCTTCTCAAAGCTGGCAATTGAAAATCTTTTCTTGCCATTTTTTATTCACTTTAATTGAAACATCACTTTTCCGCAATAATTTTTTTTAAAAAAAAAAACCTTATGAAGCTACTAAATAAACTAATGTAAATATTTGGCCATTTTTTCCCCTCTAAAATGTTGATGAATACAACTGTAAACTATATTGTTACTCACTTAATAAATTACCATAAATAGTGATCAAAAAATAAATTTTAGAACTAATTTTAGCATAAATCATTATTGTTCAAAGTTAGAAATTTAGCACTCTGTAAAGGTCTTAACTATTCAGACTCGATTACTGAGAGGCATTAATTAATAAATCTCAGATATTTTTGCATGTGTAATGAATGCGTTTTAAATAATATTCGTAATACTTCAATCTTCTATTTTAACAGAAATTTAACCAAAAGTTTAGCATAAAAACACGGTCTTATTTAAGTTAGGGCTCCCAGTTTTTCTCAAGATAGTATAGCAGTAAGTAGAGTAATCCACATAACTAGAAATAACCAAGAATGCGAAAAATCATTTAATCCTGGTTTGTCACTATTTTTAATTGCTTTGCTTTTGAATCGAATAATCTGAAACAAAACTTTTCATTAATTGTCGTACAGGATTTAGTCATGTTGAATCCATGAATTGTACGAACATGTGTTTTAAAGTTTTTTATGCTTAATATTTTAATCTGAGTTAAGCTATTAAGCATAAAAAACTGTTAAACCCCTTATGAATATAAAAATCTGTTTAAAAAAATAATGGATGAATGATATGACAGCCTTTTACACTTTTCATTTGCGATTTTGGTGCTACTAAGAAGGAAAAGTAATTCATACATAAAAAATAGGTTAAAGTATAGGAGATGGAGGAAAATATTACTCCTGAGCTAAATATATATCTTTTTATGATTAACTAATGACATGTTTTAAAATTTTTAAAAGAAAACAATTGAAAAGTTATTTACGAAATTCAAGTGCGTTGAAAGCAAGGGTAATGAACCAGTATAGATATCAAGCATGAAAGTCAAGGATGTTCAAATTACCAAAATTTTAAAAATGTAGCAAAAAAGTTAATCAAAACGGAAACATATTAGTCCATAAAAGCTAAAAAAACTCGTGTTAAAGGAAATTCAAATATCTAATTGCTTAAATATTCTTTTCTGAATATCCTTTAATAATATAGAACCTTCAGAGTAAACCACAAAACCGTGAGAGACATAATTTATTCTAGATCTGTCTACAATCCAATTCACATATCATGACAATTCAAGATACTATTATTACGGTTCTCTAAATATAGTTAAATAGTTTTCATAATATTACAGAATGAAATTTCCCAGAAATATGTGATCACATGTTTATCGAAAAACTGTTATACCTCATGCGTAACATACAAATATTTTTGTCATAAGTAATTATTCATTTCAAGTAGATTACGAACCATTACTCTCGAAAACAAATTCAGAACTGTGATTCCAAAATTATATTTTATGAAGGAAATATAAAGAAAATATTTAGTGATTTAAAAAGGTATTAAAACTATACTATTAATTAGTGTACCTTTGAGAGACTGCTTAAAAGATGTAACAAATTAGTAATTGAAAAATAGTTTTGAAATATATATCTAAGTACAATTTTTGCACTTATTTTCATTTTTCTTTTAAAATAAATGATTTCATAATGGAAAATTTTAAACATATTTCTTTATAAAAAAAAAACATTATAAATTTAAAAGATATTTATAAATCAACAATTTGTTCTAAGACAAGGAGTTTTCAAAACAAAACACTAAGCCATTACAAGAAACAGCAAAGAATTTTTATTCTGTTAAATGAAGTTTAAAAATTCGAACTAGGCCTTTTCTATATCTTCGAAAATACTTAATGTTTACTTGATATTTTATAAAAGAATTCAACTTACAGTCGTATTCACTAGTTAACTTACTTAACCAGGTTTATCAATTAACTTTCAAGGAGGATATGAACTTGTACTTTAAAAAAATTTGCAATATAATAGATGCATATTTTATTTGCAGATTTAAACTACATGTTTAATCCATTTTGTCACAGTTTTTTTTAAAAAAATACATGAACTGCATTAATTCATTTTAAGTAACTCTTAAAGAGATTGTAATGTCCACTTAAGAAAAAAAAGGTGAGTTCATGGTATTATTACAAAAGCTATGATTCTTCGTTATATTTAACCTGTATTGTTTTTTCATGTGCATTATTTCGGAATTTCATTTGCATGGTAGGAGAAACATCACTCATGTGTTAAGAATTAGGTTACTTCTTGAAAAAGGTGTATAAATCCCTTTTATCGGGTTAAGAAATCTTTGACTTAGAAAAAAAGGTGTTATATGTTTATAATAACACTGAAAAAACAAAAAGTTTACACGAAATATAAGCTCATCGTGATGCTCGAATCCAAATGCAACATTAACCATGCTTGAAAAGTTGGTTTTTTTCCACTTTTTTTTCTGATTTGTTTCTTGTTACAGGTTAGTGAGTTTGTCTTTAGAATACTAAACAGAAAAGCCGTTAATGAAAAAGAAATCTCTTAAGCTGTTGCGATGATTTCTGAATTGAGAAAAAAAGAGGTATCTGAAAAAATTTTGTTTTCCTTCCCAGAGAAATTGATAAATCGGCCTGTTTTGTATTTATTTAGATAAACATTTTTAAAATGTATTCTAAATATTGATTTAAATATACTGAGAAGAAATTGATCTCTATAAGAATCTGGTTTACTTTATAATTTTTCTTTTAATCAACTACTTATTCAGAAAGTTCCAAGTAAATCTTACTTAAAATACAAATATTTTTTAATGTAAAATGATTTATGCAATAGGTTAGGGTATAGATTTTAAATTGAAAAGAGAAAAAAAAACTTGTGAATCAGATTCTTTTTCCTCTAATTTTGAATAAAGAATAGCAAACTGAGAAAAGCAATTATGATGTGTTTCAGAAATTCTATCCAAAAAATATATTTCTGTAGGAATCAAAACTTGTTATTAATTTATTAAACTAAATTGCCTTAGAATTTCATGACTCATAATTTCTTGAAGAAAAATTTAGTTCTTTTTGAAAATTATCTTTTAAATCTGTATGAAATAATCATAATAATTAGCAGCATTTTTCTAACAATATACTTTGAAAATTGATAGTAATTTAAAAATATTTCTTGAGAATTGTTTCGAAAACTTTGCCCCCTAAATTAAGTAATTTGAAAAAAAAATATTTATATTATATGAATTTTAAAAAGTTAAATAAATGAAATTAAAATAGTTTACTATTCTAATTACATTTGTATTATTTCAGATTGTGTTTTAAACTTCGGTTGCACTAGTTTGTAATTATCTATAAGATATATCAATCTCATTTGACAATTAAGTTTAAGCAATGCACTTTAAGCTGAAAACAATGGTTGTTTCATTTTGTTATAATAATTCTAAAACTATTCCTATTTTCTCATCATATATTTCATCATCTCTCAGAATGGCATGAGACATTCTGAAATAATATGCATTTTTTTTAGATCACACGTCTAGGTTTATTTTACATCCATTACACAAATGATCCTGAACTCGTGATGAGTAATTAAGAACACGTTTCCAGTTGTATCTTCATCTTCAAGCTTTGCCATGATTGCAAAAATGGAAAGTAGATTAAGATATATATATATATGTTACCGGCAAAGTATAAAATCCGGTATTCTATAGAATGCCTAGACATTCTGTACAATGCCTAAATCTAGCCGGCAATGTATGAAATGATTAATATTTCACACATTGCCTAGGCATTCTATAGAATGCCTAATGAGAAACCGGAAAAGTATGAAATACATCTCAGATTCGTTTCGAATATTGTCAATTGGCTAGACAAAACTTTTAAAGCGTGTCTCAGGCTCAGAATCTGTTAGTTGTACATTGCTGTTTGTTCGGAAATGTCAAAATACTCAATTTTACTTAAACTTGTTTAACAAAAAATTGCTTTTTTCCTGCTACCTGAAAATGGAGGACCAAGCTATAATTTTGGAGAACGAGCCATGGTCTATAGCAGGGGTCGGCAACCTATGTCACACGTTGTACAATTTTCAGTGGCACTTTGCACTACTCAAGAAATTTGTAAATTTTTGAATTGTTTCAAAAATGCTCTACTGTGTGGTTCGCTGAATCATATTGGTAGATTGATTTGACAAGCAACACCTAAAGGGTTGCCAACCCATGGTCCATAGACATGAAACAACTATTCAACAGCTAGTTGCCCAAAATTCGAGTTGATGCTCCAAAAAAAAGGGGTTTTTTCTTAACTGAAATTACTGACTAGAAGTTAATAAATGATACAAAAATGCTAAAATGACTACTAAGAAGGAACCCAGGGACTATTGGTTGCTGAATAGCTATATGATGTGATGTTTGCGGAAAATAAAAGTAAACTCATTTAAATTGTTAAAGAAGGCGTCAGTACCATAAAAAAGTGGTCCCTAACCCCTGGTCCGTGGATCTAAGGGTACCAGGCAACTCAAGGAGCATTACATTTTTCCCATTATATTTGCTGAGGTGTATTTTTCTCATGTTTGTGCGACTTTCCATGGAAATCACTTTATATTTTATGTAAAATCATTTTGTAATTATTTTTTGGTGCAACTGAATTTTACTCTGAAGGTATGTTTAAATACATTTAAATTATAAAATCAAACAAATTAAAATATAAATAATCAACGTCCCACCCTCAGCGGGCCACCGTAAAATTATCAAACATTGACTGATCTGGAAGAGGAAACTGTTGGGAAGAACTGCTATACAGTATTGAGTCACAGATTCTTTTTTCCCTCAATGGGGCTGCAGATTGGTATTTTTACCATTTTCAGACCTAGTACATTCACCAGGGGCTGGTATCCCGTTTTAGTGCGGCACCATATAGGCGATACCAATTGCCGTCTGTAATTTTGACACCAAGTTTGACGATGTGAACTTGTTCTAGGAATTTAGTTTGTCAAGAGCAAAATTAAATTCCGGATTCTGGGGGTGTGATAGAATTCTGAAAGAACTTTAAACAAAATACAAAAATATCACACGTTATGATATTGAACTGTTCATCCAACTACGTGAAACTTGACAGAAAAAACAGATAATTATTTTTAAAAAAAGGTAATGTCGTCTAAAACTTTGATTTTTTTTCCGTATGCCAATATATTGGCGCTTGTAATGAGTGAGAAATAGGATGGTTTCTATCAACTTGGAACTTCTGAAGAAATTTTAATACAAGTACATGCGAAATCACAATTTAACAATAATTTTTTTAATGGCAGTCTCATTATTTTGCCAGAATAACATTTGTTCTTTTTGGAATATAAGTCATTGATATAATATCCCTATCATGACCTTTTTTTCATACTTTGCCTAAATAGCTTTAGGCATTCTATAGAATGCCGGCATTTCATACTTTGCCGGTAACATATATATTCTTGCTATATGTTTAATTTAAGGAAACAAGCAGTCCATTCGTTTATTCTGAAATATTTAGTACTAGGATATCAAGACACTTACCTTCATCTGATCCGTCCGGACAATCTGTCCTTCCATCCCGCACTTGAGAAAGTTCTATACAGATGGACGGTGTCGTCCTGCAGGGAAATTGCGTCCTGAGATCGCAAGGACTCCTCGAAGAGCCTGTAGAAGAAGAAAAAATATATATAGATGCTGTTTAAGTAAATAATACATTGAAAAAAATTTAAACATTGCATTAGTAAAATGATATTATATAATTGAAGTTAAGTATCCCACAAATACAATTTACTGAAAAAATTAAATGATACACTCTAATAAGTTCTAAAAGTCCAGGAAAACATCCTACGATACGTTCCTAAAAAGGGCACTCAGCTTATTTTTTGAATAGCGCATATTAGCAACTAAGCCTTTGCAGACGTGACAAGTCGCCAAATGCGAGAGCCATTTCAATGGTGGCACCATCTTGTGGCGGTTGCTACCAAATTTGGACGCTTGAATTAATTTAATTCAAGCTCTCATTGGATGCTAATTATTGCCGTGATTTAAATTTGCTGAGAGTACCAGAGCCAAAATGATACTCAAGGGATCTTTGACATACCACATAATCATATGGCACCTACGATTTTCGAACCCAGAAAATCCTATCGACTCCACCCGGTGTCGAGCCCCCAACCTTAGGCTTACAAATCTACCTCTAATCCACCGGAGCCGACACTCAGGATATAGGAAATCAATATAAAAACCAATGTTCCGTTATAGAAAGAAAAAAAAGGTGGATAATTTTTCTAAGAAAAGAGCGGGAAAAAATCTTTTATTTATTTTACTGTATCAAAATGAATTTTAATTGTTAAATTCAATGTATCAAAATCAAACAAAAAATTGAATGATGATTCATAATTGCTGTAAAAAAAATGATCCATTTTGATTCATAAAACCAACGCATGATAGGAACTTCGACTTGTAGTCTACAGTACTTATAACAAGAGGATAAGCACCCGGCCTCTAATGTTACTAATCGTTAATTCTACAGCATTAGCAGCTTGCTAGTCCTCTTGTAGAGAAAATTGACAGGGACTGGACCACCCCAGATTAAGACTGCCACCGTTCTTTGTTTTTATTAGGCTCCTACATTTTAGGTAGCTAACACTATTAGGCAGTATTAAGCGTCCCCCTCTGGTTAATGACCTTTCCCAGCAGCCACAAAGTAACAGAAGGGCTATAGATTTTGGCTGGGACTATAAATTTTCCACCACCCACAGCTACGATAAGGTGTCCATTTTATGATATTGATCACACACATTCAAAAATAGTTCTACAAAAAAATCTAAGTATTATCCACACCAAGTTGTAGTGAAATAGTGTTACAGATGTCCATTGTTGTACGAAATCTAATTGGATATCTGATCAAGGTTCCTAAATTGGAATAGTGTTTGATGAATACTGATATGGTAAAAAATTAGCAATGTAAGGCAATTAACAGAGAAATAAATAAAAGTTTCATAGGAGATATTTTACACTTAGCATAATAATGCCATAAAGCAGGGACCTGTTTATATGCCTTATGTCACGTCTCAATTCAAAAGAATCAATGTCATCGTGCCGCACTTTCTAACGATTATTGTAAATCAGCGTTTGTTGTGAAATATATTAATATTATGAACCATTTTTCAACACAATTATAAGGCAATATTTGTAAATTATTGTAGCATGTTGTGAAAAATATCGTTCGTAAATAAAGTAACAAAATGCCAAAAGCGTTGAACTTTACATAATTTATATAATAGTATATCATATAATGATATAAGTTTAATAAATAAACTGTAAAAAAGAGTTTGGACAGAAAAATAATTTTTACATAATTGCTTATGAATAGTCATTCATTTTTAAGAAGAATTTTTACTAAGTTTTATTTTTTAGTTTGGATTCAAAATTAAAGTTACTTTTCACGATATAACAACAAAAAACTGTGCTACGCGGAGGATTTATTGTTCTAAGATTAATTTAAATTTAAACATTCACTATTTATGAATTTGTTTGTATTTACTCGTATATTTGTGTATAAAACTTTTTAGTGTTTTGAATAAATATTTAATACACAGTTTTAAATTTATGGGTCCACGTATAGCTAAATATATTTTAATCAATTAAAAATTATGCTAAAAAATTGGGGGAAAGAAGTACAAGATTTTCCTTTGAAGCTATTCTTGATTATTTTTATTTCCAGAATTCTGTTAAGGTGGTCTAAAACTTATAATTATTTTGTTAAAAACTTTAATATCAGTAATTAAAGATTATATGAGAAATAGCTTTGTAATGGTATGGACATTAAATTATTATATCAAAGAGCACATAACTGAAACTAATAATTTATTAACTATGAAATAGATCGCTTCCTTTGTACTTTGATTCTGTCTTATCTCATTTCTTTTTTTTTTAAAAAAGCTGAAATATTAATTTTACACCCGGCAAACTAACAGGAACAACAATTTATATGATAAATTAAGGTATTGATACTCATTTCATAATGATATTTGCTTGGTTTTTTCCTTTCCTTTAGATTAGTATAATATGGAATAAATGCAAAGGAATGATATTGTTAATAAATTTCATGTATTTCAGGAAAAAAGTTTAATTTAATTTTATCCAAAATTAGCCATCAGTGAAACGTTTAGTTAATCCATTTAGAAAACGACACATCAAATAAACTTTGCCATCCAGAGAAGCTACTGATAAGAAATAACTACAACTTCATTCGAAGAGTTTTTTCTAATACATGGAAAACCATTCAGACAATTGTTGACAGAGTTTCTTCTACCAGCGTGTAATCGTATAAAAAAAGCAAACATGCCAAAAGCTTTTTCCCAAAATCTCACTTAAGAAAGATCTTTAAATCTCGGGAGATTTATAACACTGGTTTCTTCTGGGGATATTCATGAGTTGTTGCATTATTGAAGTTTTATCGAATACTCTTAACTAACATGCTCTGATAAAACGTTGCCGAATATGTCTTTCCTTGTTTGTTTATGCCCAAAATTGGAAATGAATATAGCTCTGTCATCACATTATCTATTATTTATGGAAAACAAACATAAAATTCAAAGAAAGGGTTTTTTAAAAAAAATAGAATTCATCTTTATAAATAGCAAAAGTTTGGGCTCATAATTGATTGCAAAGAAAGATAAAATGTACTATAAGAAAATCATTTAATTAATAATCTGAAAATTATAATTTTAACTAATTATCTTTATTAATTATTAAATGTAATTATATAACTTAATGCGCATGTACATTGTGTGTAAGATTAGAATAACAAAAACGGGATTCCCATTTTTTTAATAACCAAAACAAACAGTGCATTTCACTTGCAAAATACTAATATGACTATTATACTTAATATTTTCATGGGAAAAAGCTGTATATATTACATGATATACTTTCCATTTACACTCTTGTGTGTGTTTCATAAGCAAACAAACTATATAGTCTTTGGTCCGTATCGCAAAAACAAAATTTATTCAATAAGATTCTTTAAAAACTTTAAAATGTAAGCAAATAACTACCTCTAGCAAACAGAAATTATATATTTTTTAAATACTCTTTTTGGTTTTACGAAGTAAGTTAAATTATAATTTGATTTAACTCATAACTGAACATAGCGTTTTTTCTATAGTAAGTATTTTACTATTTTTCTAATAAGATATTAAGCTCATGTTTTTGGAATAAAATTATTATCCATATTTTAGACTCATTTAAAATCTAAAAACGTGTAGTAGGAATTTTTGCTCAAAAAAAATTCGATCTCACATCAGCAACAAACACTTTTTATTAGTACTAATCTTGAAAGCTTCTTACAACCTTTTCTAAAATATTTTTCCCTTGAAATTAAACTAACTATGAACTAAATTATGTTCCCCTTAAAACATTTTTCAACAAATAACTGCCCACTTAAAAAATTTAGATACATAAAAATCCTTAACAAGCAATTGTTCCGTCCTACCTAGACTGAACAAATGCTTTTCGAATTCTTTCTAAGTAGTTCCCATACAAGAAAAAGGAGAACGAAAGACAGCATTCAGAGAAAAATAAAAACGTTTCCACCTTATTCTCCGAAAACAGAACGCATCAAAATAAATCTTCCCTACATCATCTTTACCAAACAAACAAAAGAAAAGTTCCAACACAACAAGTGAAAGCTTCGGATGGACTTAACTGTGACCCTTTCACTTATGTATGATCCGATATTCCTTCCAGTTTCTCTTTCTATTTTTCGGTGGCTTAGCAGTTGAAGAAACAAAGAGTTACTCCTGAAAAGGTAATTACCTGGAGATCAAGTCCGAGTTGCTCTTTCTCAGAGAAAAAGTGAATCAAATGCTATTGTTATCCACCTTTCCCATCCCACGAAGATCATCAAGAAAATGGCAATGTATGTCGATCAATTTTTTTGGTCCACAGCAGGAGAAAAAATGGGCAATCATCTATGGACATAATCCATTGTGAATATTTTCTTTTTCTTTCAGGAGGAAAGTGTTGCATGGAGATGCCATTATTCATTTTGGAAAGAGATATCACAATAAACCATTTCGGACAGTGTCACAAAAGATTAAGTTTTTGTGATAGTATATAGAGTCAAGGGAATCATTTGCTATGGATGATGGGTTTGTTATTTGAAATAGTTATGGAAAAATGGTTAGGTAAGATATGAATTTCTCTATGTAATGTGAGAAGAAACATTGGTCTATAAACCTATCTCTATGAGTTTGTATTGAATGGGTTGCTCACCCTGAAGAGGGTAGTGAATATATTTGCCCTTTCCAGTTCTAATGTATCGGTTTAGGAATTTACCTTATATTTTACAAGTGTAATTTCTTACTTAGGATATAAGCTGTATGAAAACTATGCATATATAATTAATTAAAATTGAACCCTAATTTATTCTTGATGTTTATATTTTACAGTATCGCAGATTTTCTAATGTAACAAGATAATGCAATATTTGAAAAATATGGTGTGTTTTTTATTATTTAAGATTTTAATCTTTTTAAATTTCTTTTTTAGCTTCCTGTTGATTTTTTAGCTTCCTTCCTTTATTATATTTGAACTGTTAATACATAAATATAAATTAATCTTGAAAGAAAAATTAATTTTTAGATTTTTTTTTTTTTATATTTCAAATGTTTTATTAAAATTTATGATTTTTTGGACATTAACAATATTGACTGATATGTATATTGATTCAAACAATATATATTGAATTATTCTTTAAGTACTTATTTGAAGTACTTTAGCAGTTATTAATTTTTCTGAAATATTCCTTTTAGATTTAATTTTGTAAACAGCTCAACTACTTTCTTTTTTCTTAGGAAACCCAAAAAAAGGGAAAAAACATATACGAAAGGATAATTTCAACTCTGTAAAACTGAAATACAACCTTTCGATTTCATGTAAGAATTTTAAACATTAACAAACGAAAAGGAATATTTGATTAACACACAAAATACGTTATTCAGGTTTGACTATTTTTTTTTCTTTAGACAATATTTGTTACAGAAAAAATACAATAATTTTTTTAAATGATTTCAAAATTATTTTTCCTTTCCATAGTTACAATTGTAACATTAATAAAATGGAATTTCTTAAATAATAGGGTATTAAAAAATTTTCACCAAGGTAAAACAATAAAGGATTCTGTTTCATCTGTGATAATGTCATGGAATATTATACATTATTCACTACGCTTTCCAAAAATATAAATATTTAAGATACTATATAATAAATTTATATTTTTGTTTTACAATCTTTGGTAATTTGGCATGTTTATAATTGGTAACCAAACTAAATAATTGCTCACATGTTTCAGATTTTGAAATTATTTAATATAACCATTGTACGGATTTCTTCTTCATTTAATAAATATTATAGATGAATTTTTATTAATGTGTCTAAATAATAAATAAAAGAAAAAATATTTTTTCTTCTGTGTTTTACTATTTTTTCTATTTTTAAGCAATTGAAATTAAGATTTAGATCTCAAATGGCCTATTATTTTTTCCCTTTTAACTACTTCATTTTCAAAAAAAATATATAAAGACCTGCTTTGAATGATTCAGCAAAAAGTCCATGTCTAAACCACAGTTTATTAATCTTCGTAATATTGTTTTATTTTTTGATGCATTGAAGGACTTCAACCTACCTGCTCAAGTAGATTTTTGAAAAAATCGAAGCTAGTTTTTAGCTCAAAAACACAAGAAACACTCTTTCACAGTTTTATTCCTTTTATCGTAGCATAAATGTTGAGGTTATATAATTAATATTAGTAATTATAAATATTTCTCTTTTTAAAAAAAAATCAACAGAATAATTTTTTATTAAATTAATGAAGTTGATTATGTAAGAACATTAGATTTTGCATTAATTTCATATTTAGACCTATAATTCAAGAATTATTTACAAAATGAAGAAACCAGTTTTTTAAAATTGAGTTTATTTAAGAAGTGCCAGTTTTTTCTGTTATAATTTCTTTCTTCATAAATTAACTTGTCAGTCTTCAGAAGCATTAGCAGTTTTAAATAGTAATCTTTCTGTAAAAGATATAATGTATTACATTTGAGTTTCTTTTCTTTAAATGCTTGGCAAAAAAATTCGGAGAATATTCTTTGATATATTAAAGTTTGAAAATATTTTAACTGCATTGTGGGATTTTAATTTAGAAAATTACTAAAACAATTAACAAATAAACTGGTATATTAATTTTAAACATCATTTTAATTAAGTAAATAAATTTAATGATTTTCTATATATATATGTCTTTATTACAATACGAATATATTTTTTGTCCAGAATATCTCCATATCTATACTGTATTTTTTGTATTAAATATTAAAGGAAGAAATTTTTTGTGGGATTAAAACTCTTATATTAAGCTGATTTAAATTTTTTTTAAAGTATTAACTTTCGATTTTACTTTGTCTTGCTACACAATCATTAAATTTAAACCTTAAAACTACTTCATAATTAGGAATTGAATTTTTTATCAACATGTTCATACCTTCAACATAAAGTGACGCACTCGAAGAATTAAAAAATGCTAAAAAATTTTATTTCCTGAAAAATCATGTAGTTTGTCACAGAAATTTTAAGAAAACTAAAATGTACGTGACCCTGAATAACCACCTAAACAAAGTGACGGCGACAGTCACATTTAAAACATAAAGTAGTTGTTCTTTTGTATATTCCCTTCATATGCCACCTACATACCATACGGTTTGGAATAGAATAAGATATCCCGAGTTTGTTATTATTCTAAGCAAATCATGGTGCCATAGGGCATAATTTATCAGACTTGATGGGGACATATTTGACAGGAATAAACATTTCCAGTTTCGCCTACAACAATACTTCGAGATCAGAATAACAAAATGTCATAAAATTCACTAAATATCAAGGAAGAGAGCAGAAGATATTAAAATTGATATTTCTCTGACTAAGTCCATTCAATATCTTTGTAACAGTTCAGTGTTTTAGACTAAAGTTGTAAAATGTGATATGTGTAATACTTTAATATATAAATATGCTCATACACGCAAATATATATATGAATTTCATAATTGTTTTAAGTTATAAAAGTACTTATATATCCGTAATTAATATTATTGTTAATCAGTGTCTAATGTCCTTCTTTAAACCTTGTTTAATATCATTTCCTCTTAAGTGCTTTTTACCATAAGAAAATTTTTATCACCAATTTTCCCATCAATATGAAAAAGCGTCTCTATATTTAAAAAAATTTATACTTTCTAAAAATAGAGTTATTAAGTCATTGAATTCCTTAAAAAATAAAAAAATAGTACTCTGTAATTTTTATTTCTCTGTCTGAAGTGGAATTCTAGAACATAAGATTTAACAAGCCATTTTAGATCGTAACAGACAAAATAAAACCTTAGATGCATTGTCATTTTGTTTTGTAAAATAATTCGTTCTAATTTGATGAAAATTGAATCCATAAAACCAAGGCATCTCAGAAAGATCTTAAAACTTTTCCCTTAGAATACGAAGAAAGTTCCATTTCAGAATTCATTCCAAGTAATATCTTTTTAATACTGCGAGGGAATGGAATTCCTAAGCTTGTTAAATCGACCATAAATTTCTTTAAATCACTTGTTAAGGAGGTTTAACCTCTTAGCTCAATGAGTTTCTAAAAATGGCATTTTACAATTTTAAAAGTACCATTTGCTTTCATTGCAAACGTTCAAGATCAGTAATGCATCGTAATGTTTTAAAACCTACACTCAAGACTCCCATTAGTTCCGATAATCACTATGTACATGAATATTCCACGGTAGTTATTTTGTCGTTTCGAAGAACAGAATGGTTGTTATTGAAGATGTAAGTATGTCATTAACAGATAGTTGGATACCAAAGATTTGTTTCTGTCTTTGTCCTTTAAAATGAGACAATTACTGGTAAAAGTAGAATGTCCAGATTTAATAGATTCATCGGAAACGATTTCCTGTTTAATGCATAAAAAATTATGGAATTTGAGTTATTTGTCTTGTAGTTCGAATAAAGAATACTTTTTCGTTCATAGAAAGATTTTAAGATTTGTTTATTAGGATATGTATGAGTTATTTATCAAAATTAGGCCTAAAGTTAGATTAAATTGTGAGTAAACATTGAAATTTGACTGACGTTTCAAATTTTATGAAAAAATTCCTATAAGAAACGGCATCAAAATAGTTTTTAAGGTGAAATGGAAGAGTATAGGCCAGTGGTTCTTAAACTATGGTCCGCGGACCCGCAGCACCTTTCTAGGGGTCCGTGAAGGAATGTTATTTAACGTTAAGATTTTCATCTTTTAAAGACTCTGAAAGGCGTGGAAAAATTAAAAGAAATGTGTCATCCTAGACTCAACCACTAAATTATCCCCAATAAAAAACTACTGAAACATGTATTCCAATCAAGAATATTAATTCAATTTTTTCATTGCTTGCAACTACGTAGCCATTGCTACAGTGTAATATTTTTATTGGATATTTACTGTTTATTATTTGCTTAAAGGAAAAAAATGAAGTGAAAATAAGTAGCAGAGACAGTCTTGGAGCTATTGAGGGATCTAAATGACTCAGTCGCGTGTTGAGAGTCAAGATAGAGTTTTCAAAATCTTGGGGGTCCACTATATCATTTTGATAAATAAAGGGGCCACGGCGATGGATAGTTTAAGAACCACTGGTATGAGTAATTTAATACTAATTTAATCCTTAATAAATAAAGCGATTTCCATTAAACGATTAACTAAAGTGAAATCATTGGTATTTACTTGAATTGGTTACAAATGGAACAGAAGCCAATCATCTATTTACCTTGATATCTTCCTGTGTTAGATATATTTTGCACAACATTTACAAATGCCATAACGATCATTTAATTGCATTGATTTTGTTAATGCATTCTCAATTTGTACTGAGAGAATAATAATAATTATTTTTATATATCACAGTTATTCTTTCTCACGTACCTTAAGGAGAAATATCCGTACTCAAACTACCTATTCAAACTTCAGATTGTAATTCATATTACAGTAAAATGATTCATTGTCTAACTTCTATCTTCTCAAATGGTGCTCTATTCATTCAAACACGATTCCCTCTCAATACATATTCCGAGAGGTACTTGAGTGGTCTTGTACAATGCACCTCGAATTGCTATGCAGGACTAATAAATTTGATATTACACCAAATGAAGCAACTGTTGTGTCATGTGATCTGCCGAGTGACCTACATTTGGTCAGCGGTGAGGTAACATTTGAAAAGTGTACACACAATAAATGACCTTGTGAGTAGATGAAGAAGTAAGAACCAATACTTAGTCAGCAGGTGGCATTTTTTTATCGTTGTTATCGTTTCTCCGTTCGGCCATGACAGCCACTTTATTGTCTTAAGTGAATGTAACAGGTGATAGTTGTTCGGGCTTCCAGTGAAGAAAGAACAAATTAAATCAATTAAGTCCAATTTGTACATTGGAAAGGGCCAAACAACAGTATTATATCGATAATAGAAATATTGTTATAAATATGGGTTGTTTCGGGGAATAGAGAGTTCAAAAAGTGGTATTAATTAAAAATTGATTTAAAATGTTGAGAGTCTGTGTTAATTAACTTTTCGAAATTTTTTAAGCATCAATTTACTTTAAAATATGTATCAAGTGATTTATTTGAAATTTGTATTGATTACAAAAAGTATATGCCAAGTAATATGAGATAAATACAGCTTATTCAACAATGTTGAAGTTCTTTTAATAAGTTTGAGAATACTGTTTTTCTTGAAATAGTATTACTGATAATCAAAGAGTTCCTATTTATCTTTTGGTTCAGTAACAGAAGACTGAAAAGTTCTTAATAAAAATATTAAAATTCCCATAACATATATGCACATGTATTCAGAATCATTCATTCTGAAAAAGAACAAAAAAATCCAATACTATTTGTTATACGTTCAAGCCAAAAATTGAGAACTGAACATAATTTACTTACAAACATAAAAATAAAAAATAAAGTCTACTAATGGAATCTCTGACACTGATTTCCATAAAAAACAACGAACTGAAAGAATCAGCCCCCAAACGTCAAAGACATGACTGCTGATACCCAAACAAAATGTCTTTGAAAAAGAATTCCTCAACCAAAAGGAACACAAATTCCATTTTCGATACAGCGTAATCATTCTCGCATCTTATATCGACAACAAGCATCTGCCTTCCAAAGCTAGAAAAGATAAATCATCATTTTTACGTTTCCCGATTGTTCCCCGGCCATTCTTAATCCATAAATAATACAAATATAAAAAGAGATGACAAGAAATACTTTTCCCACGTCATTAGAACAATAAGATAAAAGCCCAAAACACTTACAACAACACGCCGAATCCATTAATGACATTCATTGCAACTGATTGAGCTTTTTTGCCCTAACATGCTCTTTCAGAACTTTTTTCCCAGCAAGTCAGTGTCACAGAGCTCGTGCGCTGCTAACCTCAATATTCACAGATTTTGCTGCAGAAAAACATTCTTCGGTGCGATCTGTGTTAACCTCTTTCCAACCTCTGCAACTGGTGATTTAACCCTTCCCCTTCTTCGAGTATTCTACGTTCTACAAATTGAGGGTTCCAGAAAGGAAGTCACGCTGAAATAAATGGAGTTATAGGATGTTTATGATTTAGATGTATGAAAACGGTAGCGAAATTACAGATTGTAAGTTCACTGATGCCAACCTCTTAATGGAATATAAAGGAAAATTCGTGGTATTAATTAAAGAATAATCGTGCGTAGATTATTTAAAATCAAAAAGAAGGATAAAAATGAGAAAAATGTATTATTGATTAGAACGATAGCTCTCACGGTTTTCCGATTGGTTAACAGAAATATTCTAGTTTGGACTACAAATTATTCTCCCTTGAAGTAATATTTTACTCTAATTTAGGATCATAAAGTCGTATGGAAAACGATATTTTCCTTTTTTTTTCCTATTCTGTAATAATGTATCAGTTTATTAGTAAGGAGCAGGTTCATTAAATTTTTGACTCTATGTTTAAGAAGCAGTTATTTCTATAAAATGTATTAATATAACATTACAATTAGTTCCTTATTTTTTGAAAATTAAAAAAAGCAACTTTTTGTAAGCACATAAAAAAGTTATAATTTACATAGTTTTACATTCCAATCGAAACATGCTTTTTTTAGATCAGATTTATTTTCTTCTCATAATTAAAGATAAATTTTCCAAAGAATTAATCACTCTTTAAAAAAATGTTAATCTTTTTGTACTTAGTTGATTGGAAATTACATTTCTTAATCCAAAATAAAATAATAGCCACTCAGAAAAAAATTATTATCCTGCCCACAGTATATACCAATTGAAATGGTTTAGATTAAAAGCCACACTCTTGATCCTAAAATCGAAAAAAAAAATTTTAAGTGTAACCTAATTTAATTTTTAAAAAGTCCATAAACTTTTATTTTTAATGATCCTTGACTTCAATGAAGTCATTTTATGAATGTTACCTTTTCAATTATAAGCTTATATTGCAATTAAACCATTTGATATCATTTGATATAATCAGAGAATAATTACGACATATAGTGCATGGAAAACATGGGATATAATCATTATGAATATAATTTTTATTGAATGAAATTGCCTTGTAGTTGAAGGGGTGAACTTTTACGTAGTACTGAAATTGTTGCTGAATAACCAATATTACTTATACTTAATTGATTATATTGAAAAAAATTAGGGTTTCCGAAGTATTCCTTTGTAGACATCCCATTCCCTTCTTCTCAAATATTGTACTACATTTTAAGATATAGGTTTCTAAAGTATTTTCTATGGACCTCAAGGAGTCCTTGTTATTGTTGAGAGGGTCCTTAGAAAATTAAAATTAATTAGGGAGTGAGCGGACAATGTTAGGAGTCCGCGAAATGTTTAACATAAAGTAAAATATTCGTAAACCAATTTCATTGTTAGCAGTGGCATAACGTACACCCCCGCAACTTTCAAATTACGGTGGGGGGGGGGGACAGGGTTCTAGGAGGCTTAAATCCTGACTGCCACCAAGTATCTACCTTTTTTTTATCCAGCTTGTGGGGGGGGGGGCTAAATGTTCTCAGTTTAGCCACTGATTGTTAGGAAATAAATTAATAATGATTTTTACGAATTTAAAAAAAAATTAGCATAAAAATTGAAAATTTTAGAATAAAATTTTTTGATAGGAACAAAAAGAACAAGTAATGGCAAGCGTGGTATGGTGGAAGTCGGGCAAATAGCGGGTGTGGCCATTCATGCAAGTTTAAATAGGAACAGAATCTCGTCGCGACATGCAGTAATTTGTCTCGAGTACTGGAATATGGCAGTCTAAAGTCATACATCTAATCAGCAGTTTAATTTTGTTTTGTGCATGATCCCCCTGTGCGAAGTGGATGCAACAAATTTTTCTTTGTTTTGAATAGAAAGCTGTATTATTTTTTTGCATCGTAGGAAGATAACCATTTCATTGGGGAAAAAAATTTTCTATATTTTAATGCAAGAGCTATAATTTCAATAAATACTACTTCAAGTATCACAATATTTTTTTACTTCAACATTTATCATTCAAGACATAAAAGTTTAATTTATAATTTTTCTATGATGCATTAAAGTAGAGCTATTTCACTGGGGGTTCATGACCAAGTAATGAGTATAAAAGGGGTCCATGGGTTTGGAAAGTTTGGGAACCACTGTTTTAGAAAATTCGTTTTAAGTTAGATGAATGGCAATCATATTACATTAAGTCATGAGCACCAATCAACTCTCGTTATGAAAGTCAGTGTGGCCCTTAACATCAAAAATGAATTAGGAGGAGGTCAATGGGGTCAATTACACTTTATCCTTAATGACTTAAGAGAAAAATCGAGAATCTTTTCTAACTCTTGCAGGATTTGGTGGAATGTTCAAGATTGTAAGCTAGATCCGTTAGGAAAGCTGTCGAAATGGGTTATGATTAAATAAGAGTTGAGAATCTTGTTCAGCCAGTTCCGTTAACCACGAACGGATGAATGTTAATGGAGAGAAAACGTTAAAAGTAATGAAATATTCGACGAGATTAAAAACGCGAAAAACGAGTTATCTTCATTCTTGGTCTTTGTCAACAGCAACGGGAATGTGTTGCTTACGTAGGGATCAACAAAAATTGATGGTTATGGAAACAAGGACACTTGGGTCTTATGACGTTGGTCTTGCCATTCAAAACACAGCTTCTTCCATCATTAAATCGATGGCCGTTTTTGGAATTTCGTATGTTATTGACCGCAAAAAAAATATTACTCAGGTTATCGCTATTTATTATAGAATTGTATAAGACCTTCAGTAATACAACGTAATTTATTATATTGCTTTCATCTTTCAATTTTTTTCTGTTAAAATGCTACTCTAGTTTATTTATTTGCATAAGTTTTAGCTTTAAATTTTTAACAATCCCAAGTTATTTTTAACGTTCCTTAAAATGATAATATTTTAAGTAATAATATTCAGAATGATAACATTGAGGATTGGTTACGTTGCACTAACTAATCACAAATCACTAATATCACATTGAGAAGTAACTCAAAGGCTGTTGGCAATGGACCATGGATTTTAAACCATGATAAACGGGCAAGGACGACCCCTGAGCCGACAGTCAACTTTTGAAACTTCTGCACCACGCCAACGTGAGGATTTTGATCCTAGAGAGATTTAACGGGTTTTAATCCTGGTAATCTCGACTAAACAACTCGAATGAAACAATTCTGGTCAAGAACTCGCGACTTTGAGCACTGGTCCGTTGCAGTCACTCAGATTAATTTAAGTGTTGTCTATTGACTAGTTAAATTTTTGGAGCAGAAGATGAATTCTGAACAGTAAAAACTCAATTTTTCCTACATAATAGCTTTAAAAATTAATTAATTCACAAAAAATTGAAGAGACCCATTAGCATAACATCATTCCAAAATCATTCTAAAGTAAGATGAAATTCTACATATATATTATATGGTTGAAATTCTTCTAAAACAACGAGCCCTTAAGTTTTTTTAAACGTCATTAATTATGAAACAAAATTAATTTCTTTCAGCATTCAAAAAGTTTACACTTAATGATTTATCATTATACGTGCAGCATATTTCCAGCATCTGTTCATTCAAAAGTCAACAACTCCATTAACTGTTCGTTTAAATGTTTGATGATGAAATATGTATCTGCGAAAAGTGTACCTATGTGAGTGAAATATATTCTAAAACTGAATTATTTAATTTTATTATTACTCTTCCGTCTTCGGATTCACATCTATAAATTCGTGAAACACAATTGATAAAGGATATGTCTTGATTTAGTTAGATGACAGTTTTATTTAATTTACACTATTAACTATTCAGTGTATTTTTATATTTGCTGATGTCTTCCTTCTACAAGTTGTATAGCCTTGTCTATAGAAAAGCGTGCGCCGCTGCAACGAGCCTGTAGGCAGGGAGGGGTCGCGTGGCGTCGAGATTGCGTATCGATAGACCGTTTGTGGACGTGTTCCTTTCCGATAAATCGTTTAAGCAAGTTCTGCTGTCAGCTGGAAATATCAAAAAGACTTGTGATTTCTTCAGCATTAAAACATGCAGTCTGTCACGTTTCAATGACCTGACTATTTATTCTTGTTTCCTTGGGTGTAACTGAAGGGCAGTTCACAAACTGATTAACGACACCATGTGCTACAATAGGCACTTGACACAATATGTAAACGTTCTAAACATTCTGTATTTAGAATGATAAAAAAAGAGGTCTCAGTTTATCATGGCTATTAAGAACTCATGAATATATGCATCTATGGGTTATATATGGACAATGACGAACACATCGTTAAAAGAGAGGTGTAGAATCTAGGACATTAAATTTTCACGTGATTTGCTGCTTTATTAAAAGCCGATATACTAATTAAATTCACATTTTATAATCAAGAAGCCATTATCCTCCACCCCCCCTCCCGTCATTTCTTTACTTTTTTAAAAAAAGTTTTTCATAAAGAATCTGATTTATATAACTTGAGTGTGTGTTTGTTCTACAATCCATTATTTCATAGATAATAATCCCTTAATTTCGATGCTGTCAATATTTAATATTTTTTAAATGCTTTTAGTGTAAGAAAAAGTTTAACTATTCGATTTGTTGCTAAATTTTAAGTTCATTGAGTTCAAAAATCAATTTCAAAATGAAGCACAAAAATGAGCCATGAACAAAATTTAAAAAAATGACCAACATCTATATTGTAGAAGTAATTATTTTGTAGCTTGTAGGTTGTGCTAAAACAAAAGTAATATTAGAATTTATATAACTTTTGATAATTTAAGGATATATCAATTATACAAAACATATATAATATTGTAAAAATTCCTGGAATTGAAGGCTTTGCTTCTTCTAAGCCCATTCTTGATTATTGGGTTAGAAACTCTATTGCTTGTTTTGCTTGTTAAATTACCTCTTGTTTTTGTCACTTTGTAAATTTCCAAATATTATCTGTTATTACACATGCATCAAAGTATAAATAAATCTTAAATTGTATGCAAAACTGTATTCAACTGCGGAACTAATTGACAATATTAAAATATGTGAACGTAATAATGAGTAAAAATATTGACAGACAAAAAAATTAATTTTCATTTAAAATAATTTGAGGCAGCAAAAACTGAGTAACTAAATCATTGGAAAGAGTCAATTGTTTCCTAACGAATACTAAAACTTCTTTTTGCTAATTATGTGAATATTCTTAAGCATTTTTATTACGGATGTGGATGAAATGTAAATTACAAAAAGAACTAAATCATAATCGTGCAAACAAAACAAAATTGAAAATGAAATAGAACAAACTGAATTCTTCTTGATTTTAATTCCACCATTACTAAAACCAGAATGAAGATAAAGATTTCGAGACTTTAAATTATTTTTCAGATTATTTTATATTACATGTAAAAGCACTGTGATAATTTCGAAAAATATTGTAGAAGTTGAATATGTACACCTTTAAATAATTTAAAAATACTTAGAATATTTCAAGCTTGTATTGTATTTCTATCGATAAAAATTTAATTTTTCAGAAATTAATTTTTTACTAAGTTAAAAGCTACAAAATAAATCATCATATCTGATGAAGATCATTTTTGGTAACTGGTGCGTGTGTGGATACAAATCAAATTCTAAAAAAAGAATAATCTAAATTTAAATAAAAGAAATTCTGGTTTCTGAATTAAGAATTTTAAGTTTATTCCAAATTTCAAATTAAAAAAAAAATATCTATCTAATTAATTCATCCCAGAAAAACTTTCAGTTCGTCTTTTGCGGAAGTAAAGCTTTTAATTTTAAAGGAATATAATTCGTTTTCTTCCCTAGAAAATGTTCTAAAATGTCTCTTTTTTCACAAACTTATTCGTTCCGGTTGTTCTAATTGGAAACAAAGCCAGTTCGGGTGTGGTGTCGAATTACAGTTCCACGCATTTTAATTCTTCTAATAAGAAAACGAGTGAAAAACTCGTGTTTTCCCCCTGTAAAACACATGAATGATTACAAAAAAACGGGTTATTTCTATAAATATATTTTTCTAATCTTCGCCGGTATTAATGCAGTTTTTAAATCGATGTAAAATAGTTTTATGCGGCCAAGTGTTTAAACCACTTCATGTTTCACACAGTATGTATTATTTAAGATAGCATATCTGGATAATCTCTATAATTACGTTAATCCAGTAAAGTATTATTATATTATTCCAGGTGCAAGTTATAAATATGTCGCCTTGCTCTTTATGCGTTTTTCTTTAATTTATATTATTATTCGTTTATATAAATAGTAACACATACATACAAATTAATTTATACAATGTAAGTATGGTGTGTGCTTGTTTGTATATGCAGTGTTTAAAAATAATTTATAGTAGCTTAATATTGTAATACATTAAAGACAGTGCTATATACATTATATTGATTACATGAGAGACATTAACAGTTGTCTATTGATTTTTCTAGTTAATACTTTTTCTGGTTTGTATTCATATCTTATTTTATTTATTGACTGAATGTTTCAAAGAGGTTTTTTAAATTTGCTAAGCAGAACCCAATTAATCATTCCTTTTTAAATTAGCTCTTGAGAATTATCAAACCTTTTCTGAACCACTGCAGTCTTTTGGCATCGTTTTATCTTAAAAAGTATAATAAATTTTAACTAGAGAAGTAAATGACAGACAAAAATTAGCTATTAACTGATTCTATCACACACTCCCAATTCAACTTTCATTACCCAACCTTATACTGAATAACGTGTAATTTCCAAAAAAATCTCCTCAAGTATGTGATATGAAATCGACTCCTGAGGAAAGGATGCACAGTGTATTTTATATCGTAATTATAAAATTTATACATTTAAATATACCGCCCACACCCAATAACACTAGTTCAAAAGCGATTCAAAGAAAAATAAGTGCGCGTGATGCATTGTTGTATTGTACCCGTGATTATTTTGATTGAAAACTTACATTTATGTGTTGAACAAAGCTTAAGGGTAGAAAGGTATTATTTAAAGTAATTTTGCTCGTCCTCCGGAACAGTTATCTGAATAGTAAGGAATAAATTGCAGTGACTCTCTATATTCATCAAATAATTTGAATGTATTTTTTGAATTTGTCCTTTACCACATCTAAACTATGATTATTAATTTGAACACGTGTGAAGAGAGAGAAACAAATTTCGTGATGTAAATGCCGAGACATAAAATTTCTCTATATTCAAAGTTAGGCATACGTTTGCGAGCCAAACCCTTCGCTGAAGTTATTTTCACAATGATTTGCCAACGACAGAAGATGATTGTTCTTCAGTCACCAATGAATACTGGAGGTTCATCAGAAAATATAAAATCAACGAAATGCATCCCAATCTGAATTGCGAATCTTATTTTTATTGTCATCTAAGGTGGTTCGCCGCGAGAGGTTCATCTGTTTGTGCTAAAAGTACGTATACTTCTGCAAGCCGAGCTGTGTTAACGTACATCTTTTTTTATACTTACATATATAAAAATTTTCGAGCACTTAATTGCTTTTCTCAGTTGCCTAATCACATTTTTAAATCATCGAGACGAAATGGATATTTGTTCCTTCAATATATGTAACAATGAATAGTTAAGAATTTATTTACGATGCAAAAAAAATTGATTTAATGTAAAACTGGTGAAATAATACATGATAGTATTTTTTTTTTTCATTTCAAGGGTTGACTTGTGCTTCAATGCTAATTTTTACAGCTGTTTAAGTTTAATTCAAATAATTTTTGTGACTAATACTACTAGTAAGAAAAGCAGTAAAAAAAGACAATGATATGGTTACCAAACCATGATAGAGATAGTTATGTATTGTTTCTTATACCTGTGACTAATTAGATTACAAAATTGGAAAAAAAATTTGATACTGGAAATAATAGAATTTTGTTTTAAATTAATTCAGTTCTTTAACGAAACAATAGCGTGAAAATGATAAGTTTAACCGTAACTTACTAATACGACTTTTTATTCTCTAAGAAACAATACTGTTATTTAAAAAAAAAATAACTACTTTGAACAAATCGAAGTATGTTTGTCTTTTTTCCCATTGATTGATTAACCAATTGAAATTAAATAAATCAAATCAATTTTTTTTCTAAAAATAAATTTAATTAAAATTAAAATGTGTTGTAATATACATTAAAAAAAGTCTAATTGTAATAAAATTTAGCCTATTTATAACCACAGATAACAATCAAATGGGGTTTGTCAATTCTGTTTAATCAATACAGAGATATATTTTCATGCAGAATGAAAGCTTGACATTGGGATTTTTGTAAAATTTTGTGCTTTATTATCAATCAGTTGTGATTTTTATCATACGGAAGTGAAAGTTTCTATAACGCTCTTATAAACAGATCATAAACAGATAAAAAAACGAATCTATTTGTAAAATATACTTGATAAATTACTGAATAAAAATAAAAAGCAGATAACTCTGTGCTTGGAGATTGTGCTTTAAATTATATTTTCGAATAAATTAAAAATATAATCAAAAATAAAAGAGGTCAATTCTCTATTTTGATTAAAAGTTAAATTTTATTTTTCTACCAAAAGTGTTGAAGCAATTAAAATTTCAAACACATGAATTTTGAATTGGATAAGACTTACCTGAAAAATTTGGAGTGAAAAGAATTTCTCTCAGTTTTATTATTTATTTAGTGCTAACTTTCTATTTTGATGAGATGAGAAAAATACCATTTGCTTATGAGATGTTTTCGGAAAATGCAGAAAATATTTAAGGGCTTTGAGAAACTTTGTTTTTCCACAAAGAAAAGAAAATAACACATAATGCACAAAAATAATTTTAAGAAAAATTCGATGAAGTAAAAGTAAAACAAGTAGTGTGTTTTGAATGAATAAAGTTATTTAAAACTTTTGAATTTAATCTCTATCTGTGAAAAGATTTTAATCTTTTAATTTAATTCTCTTAAAATAAGCATTTTTAATTAAACTTTTTAAATTTTTAATTTACAGCGATGCTTAGATATTTCATTTTAATTTTAAAACTTTCTTAATAAGAAAAAGAACACAATAATTTTTTTTTTCAAAAAATGTAGTGGATAAATCTTTTGTATGCACATCCTCATGCCGATGATCTCGTAAAATTATTTTTAAAAGTGAAACTTGGGCTGCTTGAATAAAATCGTTAACTTTTAGAATTTTCAATTACATTTATGTAGTACTTAATTTTAAAAAGTGACTACTAGTTTTCTTAGAAATTTTTTGATTTAACTTCGTTATATGTTAATTGAGATTTCTTTACATATAGAAACTGAAAAAAAATACTTACTTGAAGTTCAAAATATAGGTTATTATGAAAGGGATGATAATTCTACATTTTTTGCACTATAAATGGATTCAACCTTCGACAAATCAGGTTAATCTTCCTATATACTATAATCTATCTTATAATATTCCAAACTCTTTAAGCTAATGTATTTCAGAGAATTATTCCTCAGTTTCTAAATTCATACTGAGCAAACCAAAAAGCATTTATTTTTCGCCATTCATAAGGCAATAATTGTTGCTGGAGTTATTTTCATATTATAATTACTTAAAGTACCATGGAATACCTCAACTATACGTCATTATATGCACACATATAAGTATTTCAGTTAATTGAATTTCCATAATTAAAATATATAAGAAAAAACGATCTTGTATCAATATTTTTTGATTAAAAAATCAGTTCTTTTACCAATTTACTAAACTACCTAACTTTTCTGTTTGATTTATTCTACATAAAAATACTAAACACAACATTCCTGAGCAATTATTTCATTAAGGAAAGTCTTTGCAATGTTCCTATAAAAATGAAATTTAAAAAATTGTATTTTAAAAGTTGCATTTTTTTATTCTTGGTAGCATCTAAAGAGGTCCTTTGAAAATTATATTATTTTTTTGTAAGTAATTCTGAAAAAATTTTAAAATATTTTAACAATATTTTTTTTTATTTATTGATCTCTATCTTCCATGAAATGTAAATAAGAAGAGCAATTACATATATAAACCACCCATATTCATCTAAATAGTATCAACACTGTATTGAGTAGAACAAACATCCTACAACATTTTCCGAAGAAAAATGGAATGCATTCTAAAATATCAGTAAACAAGAACTACCATCAACATATTTGCTTTTTTACTGCCGCATAGCAAAAAAAAAACATACTTCCGGTAAACATGATAAAAAATGGCATCGCGAATTGTTTGAGGAAACTACACTTAAGCAGAAGATGTACACCATCTTTGAATACCCAAAGCAATTTTCATTGGTCACGATTTGGATACGTTCACAATCGTAATGTCAGTTGGAGAATCCTAAGAGAACGGTTTGTTGTGTTTTAGGAAAAGACAAGCGGCATTTCGGAACTGAATTATGTAGTGCAGTTTTGTACTTCAAAACGTGTTGATCTACATTCCTATTCGTCTTGTCAAGGACAATGAGGAAATTTTCGAACTTCTTTCAGAGTATTTTTCTGTTTTTTGTTTTAACTTAGTTTAGAAAAATTTCCTTCTGTTGACAGAATATTTTCTTAAAGTTTTGGAAATAACTTTTGTGATCATAAGTGAATGTGAAATAGTAGTCAAAAAATATCATGAACTGATGTTTATTCATTAAAAATGGTTTATTAATGAATAGAAGTATCTTGGAAATTTCCAAATTCTCAAAGCAACATGAAAAGGGAATTTCAGTTAAAGTTTTATTTTCTAATAACTTTTTTAATTGAATTTTAAGAAAATCAAATTACAATATGCGTCTATGGTTTGCGTAGTCTGTGTACTACAAATTAAAACACATAATTACTTTGCATTAGGAAACTAATATTAAGAAATTCTGCATAATGTTACATAAGGATACCTAAATCCATTTCAAACTCACTCGCATAAATTTTAACTAATACATTATGCCTATTTTTCTTTTTTTAACGGTCACACCAGTAACGTAACGAAGAATGTTAGGGACCCCTCTGCAAAGTTAAGCTTTGGGCTCCAAGCCCAAATACGTCCTCTGTGTCAGTAAGGCTCCTCCCCCCTAGAATCCTGCCCCCTCCTCAACGTGGGGGTGTACGTTACGCTACTGGGTGACTCATTTGAAAGTAGAAAGACTAGCAACGAGGAAAAATACATGAACATAAGACATTAAGAAAGGTATTCCACTAAAAATATACATTTATAGAACTTGTTATGAAAAGATAAGAAAGCAAAAAGTTTTCGAAAGCAACATATTATAAAGAAAAATGCATTTTTATCTGTATTTTTTATGAAAACTGATCCACTTTTTGACATTTTGTACTTGAGAAGTAAAAGCAAGTTTTTTTGCTGTTAATTATATGAAAGAGAAAAAATTTCCTTATCTAAAACAGAATTCGAAAGCAAATTTCATGGTATGTTTTTCTTTTTTTTTAAGTAGTATAATAATTTTGGGTCAAATTTAAAAAATTTAATTTTGAAGTTTAACATTTTCTAGTTCTTAAACATTACCCGATTACAAAATTGATCTCCCTTTGCTTCTTTCAATCTTCACATAGCTCAGTATATGAACATTTGAAATAAAACAAATATAACAAAAATAATAAATTAATAAATGATCATTATTTAATGACTTGTAATTCGCATTTGAATATTTGAATGTCTTATAACTTTTTGAAATGTAACAATAACAAATTAAAATACTTATATGATCTATGCGTAAGGAAACATTAAGCGTATAACTTACGATGCATTTAATGGTGCTAAATACTTTTAAAGGTATAGTTCTTCGATTATTTGATTACATATCATTTGGATAAGGAGGCAAATTGTTTAAACACAGAATTTGAGGTTCATTAAATATTTTTCAGAAAAACTCGTATATCAGTTAATGAATTATATTCATATAAAGAGAGATTCGTCAAGGTAAATGCAAAATACCTTGACCTTTGAATGCAACCTTTCCACACAGTAAAAGAAATAGTTTTCGTGTAGCATGTTTAAACATTTATTATGTAGCTTATCATTTAAATACAGTTTTCTACAATGTTTTTGCAAAAATTATGTCTTAAAATAACATACAAGATAAGCTTTCAATTGCATTATTTTAAATTTCGGCTTCATTATGGATATTGCATTAAATTCATTAAGAATGATAATTCAGTTTCACAAATAATTTTAAGAGTCCATAAACTTTTACTTAAATTTGATAATGCAGTGGAAAAGAATATGATAGAAACAAAATGCTATAAAAAGCAATTATCTTAGAAATATATTATGACAATTCATATTTATGCGTAAAAGTTTATATATTACATGTGAAGTAATATGTAAAATATTTCAGTTTTATGCTTTAATTTTAACAGTAAATATCAAGGCATTACATAAAATATACAACTTAAAAATTATTTTTTCAACAGAAGTTAAATAGATTTAATAATTGTAAAAAATAAAGAACACTTTTTTTTATCAATTACAATAGGGAAAATATTCATATCTCCTGATAAAAAAATGTCCTTAAAAACTGTTTCATTCTAGGATTATTGTTTTAATCACTGAAAGAGCCAATTTCTATTAGGATTCATTCATGATACTTAATCCAGGAAAAAAGTTAGTGATGAAAAAGACAAAACCCAAACTCCATTCAGTTGATAGACCACTGCGTGGAATACCATGAAAGAAATTACGTTCTTACAAACAAACCCTTCTTTGCACGGAATATAAAAAGTTACTTAGTAACAAAAGAATCAAGGTGTGGAGGAACTCTCGGACAAAAGTGGTGAAAGTTTCCACTTTAGAACAAAGAAGACTCTTAACCACCAACTAGGAAGTGCATCTATTTATAAATAGCAAAACTTGCTTTTTTTTGCTATTAATAAGTGGCTGAAGTTCTCACCAGTTGTGATTCCCTCCCGATGCGGTGATGTTTCCTGCATCATATGAGGAAAATAGAAATCTCTTTGGGATTTCAATTAGGTTGTTTCTTTTTTCGAATTATGTCTCGTTTCAAATGGATTCTTTATGATCTTGTTCTTTGAGATCGTAAGCAGCTCCTGTTCTTCGGACACACGCAATGGAAAGGGGTTATTTATGTGGTGCGTTACATGTGACGCTTCAGTGGTTAGTTCTTGGAAGAAATGGTGGTTTGCGTTGTTTTGATCGTTGGTGGTTCACTTGTTTTAAGTTGTAGCACCAAAAAAAAAAAGGTTTTATGGTTCCCAGAAAATGAAGAGAATAAATTTTTTAATTTATTTTAGTTTGAGTACAAAAGTTTCTGAAACACACACATATTACAAATAAAATTCATTTTTAAATGAAAAAATATCTTCCTTATTGAAATTTAAAATTCAAATAAATCTACTCATTTGGTTTATTAATAAAATATCTCCTATTTTTGTCCTTTTTCTTAGAGTATTTTAAATTATTTGTTTCTCTATATATGTATACAATTTTGTATAGATTTATTTTAGTACTATCCTATTGTGTATATTTTTCATGCTACAATAATTTCATATTTTCAAATCGACAGTGAGGAATTTTTCACTAAATTTCATTTGTTTTGAAACAAATAGCTACTGCATATTAATCCCAAAATATTCTACTTTGAAAAAAGAGATAAATATTGGTAAAATCTGTAAAATCGGTACACTGTAGCTATTTGAAATATGTTATTCTGAAAAATAAATCTGAAAACTGTTTTGTATTGTTATATTAAATGACATATTACTTTCGAAAAATATTATTGCATCCAATATAAGAAAATACAATGTAAAAACAGAGAAACTAATGACGTTAAAAGTAATTCAATGCACTTTATTACGATTCATTATGAATTCTAAATTATGAATAGGATTTTAAAACCTAAATATTAATACCGAGCAAATACATTCGTATTACCAGACGTATTTGCGTAATTTAAAATATTTATGACATTATAAAATCTAATTCGTACAATTCGCTATTCATATAACCTTTTTAATAGCCAATTACACATTTATAAGATGACACCAATACATAGCCATATAAATTGTACTTAATGAGTGAAGAAAAATTAATTTTTTTATTGTTTTTCATTATCCTGTATTAATTTATTCAGATTCATTTATATGTATTAATAATTCATTTATCCCCTCAAACTCTTGAAAACTTTTTTATCAGTTATTAAGTATTTATTTGGAAAAAAACATTAATCAATCAAAATCACTTTATTTTGGAATGAGTACTTCGCTGGTCAGTTATATAATCCGGGGGAAAAAACGTCTGTAGGTCACTCGGTATCTGAACCAGGTTATTTCGTTTCCAGTGAAAAGCTTAGAAGTTAAAACGAATTTATAAAAAGTGGTTAAATATTTCAACAAATTATTCGCTTTGATTTATTATAGTAATTATAAACCTGATATATTTATTTTAAAACAAATTTAGGTATTCTTTTCATATTATTTAAAATAGTACCTATAATCAAAGAATGAAAAAATGCATAGTGATTAGAAAATATAAATAATAGGTTTTATAAGCCGATTAGTCCCTATAAAAATGAAATAAAATTCTTAGTGTTGAAAATTTTAAGTCTCAAACTCTGAATAAATTAAAACAATGCGATAGAATCTATTACAATATGTTCTTTCGAAGTACATAAATAATTATCTTTAAATTAATCCATCTTTAAAAACCTGACTATTTTATCAGAAAATAGTCAAAAACAACAACAATAAAATATTCAAAATTTCACTGTATAGCATTGGCGAATGCACTTTGTTTAATTTTTTTTTCTATCTTATATTCTGCGCATGGTTTTTTCCAAAAAATCAATATATTTTAGAAGCTATTTAAGAAAATCATTAATTTTTGCAGAAAATTATATTTGTTCCTGAATTCTAAGACCTGTTATAAATAATTATATTTGTTCTATCTTGGAGAATTAGCATAAACAACAATACTTGAGATAATCAACTGTAATACAAAAAACGAAGACGGTAAATTTAAGATACGATAAAGATAATATTTAAATCCATGATTACATTGACCCAGAATATTTGAAGTTTTGCATTGTTATTTAGTAACTTCTGATCATGATTATCTTTCAAGAACAATTGATTATTATTTGATATAGATTTTATTGTGTCTCTTCAACTTATGTATTTGTTTCTATTGTGTGTATACAGTAACAAATACATATGTATAACACAATTGTGAATACATTAATGAAATGTATGCAAAGTATGTAGCAATTCAAAAATTAAAAATAATAATAACCATGCTGTTTGAAAAAATTTGATTAAAATGTAATTCACTTTATTTAGCTTGATACAATATGTTCCTTTCTTTGTTTCAACAGAAAGGTTTTACATATAAACAGTGAACTATATGATATACAATCTCTTTGTATATCATTACACTTTGTTAAAACATACTTTTTTTTAAAAAAAATCATAATTTACGTAGATTTATCAAAATTTTGAAGAACAAACATTTAGGTTTCTCAGAATCGTGAAAGATCATTCGTATACTAACCATTTAGATTATGTCAGTGCTTCTCAAACTTTCAATATTTGCGACCCAATATTCAATAATATGTTCTCTCACCCCCCCCCCCTCCATCCAATTATTTCATTCAATAATACTATACTTTGACGCGAAAGCTACAATTCGACTTTAACGCCTTAAGCCCCATCGGCGTATATAAACATCTCACACAGCCAAAGCGTTAATTACCCAGACGTATATATACGTCTATACGAAGTACGACCTTTTCTGTGCACTGCTATTCATAAAATTATTCCAAAGGCTTTGGAATGCAATAAAAGGACTTCGACAGTGTTTGCAGCGGATTTACTTATTTCAGAGGATTTGATTATTTATTCCTTTTCTAAACTCCCCCCCCCTCCCCAATACACCACATACGTTCACCTACGTGTTAAACAGTGGCATTGGGGCGCAAATCTCGTATCTTTTAATCGGCAGTTTCGAGATATATTATAAACCGTACAAATTAACAAGATAAGTGTTAATTTTCGTATGTAACATAATGTTGTGTATGACACGCCATGGGGGCAATGGTAATTATTGAACTTGTTTCTTAACTTATTATTGCTAAATTAATTATAAAATACATTGTGCAGAACTGATACATTTATAATTGCATTATATCAATGTAAATGTGTATTTAATTCTTATTATGCCAGAATGCGTTTTGTTTGCTTAACTTTTAGTAAAATAATAATTTTTTAAAATAATCTTTTGTTTTCGACTTTTCAATACGTTCGCGGCCCCCTCGTAGACTTACACCCCCCCAGGAAGGTGCACCCTACAGTCTGAAAAACACTGCCTCATAATATTTAATCCAATCTATGAATTTTCAATATAATTACATGTATTTGTTGCAGCAAGTGTTTTTAACAGTAGAGAGAAAACATTACCTTTAATAAAGAGTATTACAAATACCTCAATATAATATTACTAAAAGAAAATATTAACTTATTAATAATAAATATAGTTTCAGAAAACGCAAAATTTTACCGAAGTTAAATATTGCTTTTAAAAACATTTACTAAATGCAATTTTTAAACATGTTATAAAATCAACAAAAAAAAAACAAAAAAAACGTGCTCCTTTTTTCACTCTTTCAAATCATTCGAGATAGACATTGCACGTAATAAGCCATTTATATATTACTCAAACTTAATGAATTAATTCATAGTTTTTAATTTAATCAAGGTAGACATTTAAGCAAATAGGATGATCACATGACACCCAACTAAAATACTCCATTTGTTTGCTTATCCGTATTCTAAAAATACATGATTTTTCAGTACAACTGTAATATTTTGAACTGGCCTGATTGAAATATAATTCGACTTACACAATTTTAACAAAAAAATTTTACGATATATATACCGTTTTTATTACAAAATCAACTTTTCTAACTTGGAAAACTGTAAGCCATTAAAGCATTAATCATTGTACTTTCAAAGGATTTATTATAAAGTTTTAAGGAGGCTAGACAAACACAATAAAAAAAATTTTAATTATTTCTAAAGCAATGCAATAAATATATATATTTTTTCTTTCCATGGATTTTAAAGGTATATTTGAAATTTCTTCCATCAGAAAAATGTGTCTGTTTCTTATATTATAGTTGTATTTGTGTATCAATTCTTTAAAAAAAGAAATTGTTTTTCGTCTTCTACCTGCAGAGGTGTATTTCCAATTCCTATAATCTACACTACTCCTCTTCAGTATCCAAATAGCAGTCGAAAAAGTTCTGTTACTGGCTTCAACGCCCATTTTTGGAAACCATGATTGCAAAGTATGAAGTTTCCATTTTGTTCTTTTACTTTTTTCTCGGATTTTTTCATTTGTATCAATTTTCAAAACTGTGTACCTGAAGGTACTCTGTGGATTTTTATGATCATTCGTAAAAAAGAACATGGCTTTTTTCTTTAAGAAAAGATGTACTTCTAGAATATTACTTGCTCTAGAAAATACACTTTTTAAAAGTTCTACAGAATAGTTTGTACTAGTATGCGCTTTCAAATTTTATATTTCTTCTATTCAGTGCAGCAGATGATAAAAGTGACTTAAATTGTTTTTCTATAGATGATGTATAGTAGTTATAGGTGGAATTATTTAAATCAAACATAAACATAAAAACTAATACTTTTTCTAAATAAACTAAACATCTTTCAATAACATTTAGTTATCTAAAATGACTACAGCGTTTTGTAAATGCTACAATTAATTTTTTCTCATTCAATTTAAACAAATGTATTTTATTTTCAAAATATTTCAATTTTAAACTAATTGTACTTGAGGAAAACATGAACATTTTAATCAAAATATTTCATTCGACTTCGAGCAATGTTTTTGAATTACGAATTAAAAACCAACTGCTACAGTTTGGAGAGACAAATTTAAAAAAGAAACTCTTAAACCTTTTATGCAAATGAGAACTCTCGTGAAAGCTGTGCTAGATACTTATATCTGTAGGCAAAACCAGCTAGGTCGTTGTCGGCACTAGTCATGCTTACAAAATGCATCATATCTTGACAGTCTGCAACTTTCATTTCCATTTTTCTTGTTAAGGAAACTTGGTACGATTTACACAAATATTTTTAATTTAATGATTTTCATAATTTTTTTTGATTGCCCCCTAGGGTATGTATGATGTTAAATAGATTTTGTGCTCAAAATTTCAAAAAGCTAACCATTTAATTTTTAAGGGAAAAACTTGAAACTTATGAAAAGATTTTAAAATGCTACTCCTCCTACAAAAATTAATGTACATACATGAAATTTGATTTACAAGTACGTCAAACTATATATAACAAAATTTGGCATGGATTTGCGATAATGTGGTTGGTATTTGTACAATACTTCTTTTAATGAATGCTTATTGAATATTCCTTAAAAAATGTGTAAATTCTAAATTCAATAATTTTTTTAAAAAATAAGTATTGCATTGATTGAAAAATGCATACCAATTTTTATTCCATGTACTATTAGAAACAAGTGAAAAAAATTTCCTAATACTTGGTACAATAGAAAAAAGTCTTACCATTTTAAATGAAGACAAACTAGTCATTTTATCTTTCTGAGATAAGTAAGTTTAAAGTTTTGATTTGTGATTGGGATGTGAACAAAAACGAACGTTGAAGTTTTCACAACTCTCCGTTTTTTAAACTTAGAACTTTCAAATTTTGTGAGTTTGTAGGAAAGTGTATAAAATATAATTCAGGCTAAAAAAATTAGATCGGATTTTTTGATCGATTTTTGTCAATCAAACCGTACTGTATCCCTTAATGTTTTTTATTTGTGTTTATTAAATATATTTTGTTAGAATAAAATCTAAAATATTTTCCCTCTTTTAAACACGAGTTTTCCGTGCATAATTTTTCTAAAAATACCGTCATCTTTATTTTTATGAACGATTTCTTTAAAATATTTTTTTAAGTTTAAAAGTACCTATTTGAGGGAGTCATAGCGCGTGAACATATAAATTTTAACCTGTACACTTATACAATATATTTTTATTTACATGCATTTTTTTAAAATAGTAAATAAAAATTTTAAGTTATTTATAGTTCAAATCACAATCCAATTCATTTTAGGCAGCATGATTGGTAGATATAGAAATTATTCCAAAATGTAAAAACTGTCTGGTAGAAATTATTCTTAGATACAGATTAAACGTCTACACAAATGAAGAAGCTATTTTTATTTATCCTTTTCAAATATAAGACGAAATCTTTAAAGACATTTATGAATCTTTCCTCCTCAAATTAATATCTATTAAAATATCTCACGTCATTGACAAACTTATCTACCAAACATGTCACGTTTTTTTGACAGTTAGAACTTTTCATTTCTGAAGGATTTAAATTCCTTAAGAAGTGTCAGATATAAAATAAACCCATACAGATCAAGTTTCATTTCGACAGGAAAATGTTTCTAGTGATGTGAGACGAATAGATCCGATTAGAGAAATCGTGAAAGAAAATGAAAAATGGCGAAGCAAATTTATTTTTACTTCGAATCGAAGAAATGAAAGTTAAACGTATGCAGTATGTTTTTGCGATTATAATTCAAAACTTTCACCGAGAGGATTATGTTTAAAGCTGATTAAATAAATAATTAATAGGAGTCATACACATTCCATCGAGAAAAATAAGAGTTTCAGAATAAATTATATTTTCGTTGCACAGATAAGTAATTCTGAGACAATTTACATACTGTATCATTTACTCTGCACATTTCACTTGTCATCTAAAGAGAATACAATGTTCTTAACCTTCAATAATACTGTCATTTTGAAATGATTTTCTCACCTTACTTTAATCTCCGTGAGAAAGGTAAAGATTAATTTGTTTTTAAAGTTTTGAAAGGGAGATTTTGTTGCTACATGCAACAAAATCCTTTTGGGAATGATAAGATGTATTTAAATAATGTAGGATTAATATAAGGTAGGATTAAAATAAAAATTAAATGTAGATTATTTATACAACATATATTTAAATTGTCTAAGTCATTGAGAAAATTTCTGTATGATATTACTTTAATACATTTTTAAGAGTAACTCTCGTTATTATAACATAATTTTTTTGTTTGCAACATCTTTGTTTGTTAACTAAACAAAAATGCAGATAAAGGCTGAAATCACTTACTGCAGTTCGTAAATATTAACAATTAATAACAAAATTTGAATATTTTTTATAGAAATTCAAACTTTTACTTCAAAAATAAACAGCGTGGTTGAATTTCTAAAAGAATTTTAAAATCCTTCTACATTAAATGAAACAATGTTATCAAGTAACTTGATTAACAGAAATTTTATGCTTCTAAAGGCAAGAAATTCAATCCCAAAATATTGCATTTACTATCGCACTCGCGAATAAAAAAATACTATAAAATTCTATAAATATTAAACTGAGATGCAATTTAGTGTAAGTTATTCTTTTTGTCTCTTTTAATGTGCATCAGTGACTTTTTTGTTCTTTAGAATATGTATATATATATATATATATATATATTTATATATAGTGTCTCAATATTAATTTTAACATTATGAAAAGTAGAACGTGATATTTATTTCTTTTATGTTTCAGAAATTAAAAAAACAATACAAATTCCAGAATCAATTAGTGCATTAATCGATACTCATATAAAAACCTAAAAAAAGTTTTTTTAAGTAATTCTGTTCTTTATTTACCGACAAACTTTTTATAACCATAAATGGATCAAAGACTAACAAACGATCCAGAAAATGAAGATTCCAGTTAACAACAGCAGTATTTAAATCATCTTACTTTACCATTCTATAGGAGTAGAAAAGCTATTTAAAGTAGGCAATAAAACAAAAAGCTCGTAATCCATACTTCCAAGGTGTAATTTAGCTACCATCATTATAAATTAACAAACTGCTCGATTGCTCAAGCAACACAAACGCAAATTCAAACGATCCAAAACATGAAAATAGTGTTAGTGTTTTGCTATTGCAGGTGGTTGTTTTGTTTGCCAGTTAAACAACATTCTGCAAATGTAATGTGCAGCAAAATAATTAATATGTGCCATAATTAGCCAGGAAAAATTTATCATCGAAAGAATCAAAAAACCATTTTGTAAATCATTGGCAACACAAATGGTCAATTATCGCAATTATTTGTGTTTAATCAATCTCGTGATTAAATACAGCAATGTGTAAATCTATTAGAGATAAATCTTAAATCTATGAATGGTTATTTAGCTTTCCAAAAGATCCAAATAATCACAAGGGAAAAAACACTTCCTTTATCAACTCATAAAAAAAGTATGGAATATTAATGAACACATCTCTCAAGAAGCACTGACGATGGAATTTGATGAAATTTTAGTTAATGATTCTCAAATTTGAATTCGGATATGAAGTAAAAGGAAAAAATAGTGCTAATAATAATCATGAGGAAATACATGTGAAGCCTTTTGTGAAATAAAAATTACAATTATAATGACATTTCCATCTTTTCTTTCAAATGAAACTAGATTGATGGATATAAAGCATGATATTTTTTAATTACCGAGTGAAGCCTTAATATTACGATACCGACTACAAACTGAACATTAATAAACTAATAAAAAACTATGTATTATTATTAACAATCATCTCCCATTTAATTAAAATATTAATCAACTGCTAAAGTTTTACCCAAGTACAACTTGATAAATAACGTAATTGAGTACATGAGTACATAAATTTTTTATAATGCTAGCAATAATTATCAAAAAATATAAGTGATGTTTTTTTGTCTCATAAAAATTTACATTAGAAAAACATTTCCCACTTTTCTTTTAAATGAAACTAGACAGATAGATATAGATAAAAATTTTCAAATGAAGCTTAAATATTACAGTGCCGAATGTAAACTAAATATTAATAAACTTATAAAAAAACTATCTACTATTTATTAAATACCAACTCATTTAATAAGAAATTAATCAGGTCTTAAAATTTTACCTAAGTACGACACAATAGCGTAAATAAGTGCTTTTATCTTTAATTGATGCAATTAATTTTGTATATACTTCTTAATAGTAATATTGACACATTTTCTTCGTAAATAATCAAGCACACATTTTCTAAGCTACCAAGTATCCAAAAAAATAGGGAAATATCCCTCATTCATTATCTCAGTGTTCCAATGCATTGGAATGCATTTTCCCTACTTCCCATCCACATCTGCATGCTGCAAGTGACCCTGTCCCGTTGAACAAAAAAGAAATTAAAAACAAAATGGTCGGAAAGCGGCAAATAAACGCGCAAAGGCAGCCGGACATCAAAATACGTAGCCTACATCAAACCTACTCAAGAGCCCCAAAACTTCTCTCCACAGATTCACCTGAGGCATCTCTCTGCGCATACTGACCTACATACGCCATCCAACGCTATTCGGAACAGGTTCTGACAGAAAAACCTCGGGTGTTGAATTCTCAAAGTAGTAACTGGGAAAATAAATAATGAAAAATAATAAAAGAGGACCGCATTTCACACGCCGAAACGGGTTATTTGCTGGTGTGCGTTGGTTGCTGACCGCGGATAATTACTTGAAAAATCGCTCGAGAATCTTTCGAACAACAGTGGAGATGGATATGATTGAATTTGTTATTGGAAAAGATATCTAAACTTTCAGCTGTATGTTACATTTGTAATAAAAAGACAACGATATATTAGAAGATATCATACTGAGTGAATTTCATTAAGTTTCATTATTTCTAGTAAAAAAGGCAAAGAATAAGGGAATACTGATTAAATTCACAATGAGGGAAGTCATGTGCAAATATCTATTATAGTGCTGCATTGACATTTGCACAAAAACTGTGCTTCCGGTAGTTTTTGTCCTTTATAGTATTTGATTTGACTATCATCCAGATAATACGAAATCGCACTCTGTTTGATCGAGTTTTCGGATATTGTTAACGTATCTTTGGAATTGTGTAAAAAAATCAGATTTACAAAGACAGGAGTCTATTGATAGATAAGAGGACCGTTGGACTTCCTAGAAAAACTAAACTCAGATTTGTGTTGGTTAAAAACTATTTATCAGTGAAAAATGATCATTTTAAGTCTACCTTTCAGTAATGCTATTATCCGTTAAAAGTGACTTCTTCACATCGGAAAAGAAATCTTCGTAACACACTTACAATTAACAAATATATTTAGTGTAATATTTCAGTTGTGGCTATTTAAGGACAGCTTTTAATAATAATTAATATAAAAAACCAAGAAAATTATTTTTTAAACTGAATTTTAAACACGTTACGTTGTCTCAAAATCAACTTGACATGCTGCTTCCAAAAAATGTAAGATTTTGTTACTTTTATACAAAAGTATCATTGAAAAATGTTCTTTAACAGAACGGATAAGGAAAAAAAATTGGCAGTTATAGAGACTGCCGATAGAAATGAAAACTTAGAACTTTTAGTATTAAAATTTGAAGTTTCATAATATTTGAATTAAAATTATCAACATCAATCTGGTTTTCCCATCTATTGACACTCCGAGCAACAACTAAATGCATGTTTATATGGTTTTTTATTATTCAAATATATTACAGGCTGTACAAGATCATGACAAAATATAAATACAATTCAATTGAAATAACAATTAATATACAATCATATTATTTATGGATAGTATTTGCATTTACTTAAATTTCAATGTACTTGTTTTTTAACATTATTTTAATTGTTTGCATCACTAATTTCAACAATATTTAGACTTTTTGTACTTTCACTTATTTCATTTTGTTCTAAAAAAGATACAATAGGCTTAAAGTTACTAAAGTAAGAAAGGAAAATGTTTGATTCAAATTTATCTTAAGTATTGCGCGCGCGTTAAAACCGCATCGATCGTCGTTTTATATTTTGTAGTACTGAGTTTACGATCATTGGGCATATTTAAATTAAGTGTTTCATTTAGAAAATCAATTAGTGTGGTAGATTTTTATCATCTGCAAAGTTAATATTGAAGTCTCCACTTAAAATCATCGGTAAATTATCATGTTTTTCGCTAAATCTTTCTTCTTGTATTTCACAACTTTCTTTTCTATGAATCATCAAATTTTCGAATAAAAATTGTTGTATCTGTCTCATAGATTTTCCAGACGAAATATAAACGGCAACCATTAATATGTATTCCCCATTCTCGGAATCGCAACGAGTAATACACAGTATATACACATTGAACTTTTCACTAAATCCATTGAATTTCACTTATAAGATATACACAGCACTATACGTCAGCTGTATAGCTACAGATATACTGCTATTAAGCATGTCGGTGACGCGAACGCACGAGATTTCACCCATCCAAAAAGTGTCTAAAGCGAACAGCACACTGCGCGTGCGCCAGTCAGAGCATGTCTGTGACGCAAACCTATAAGATTTTCCCCTACCAAAAAGTGCCCAACGCCGCTAAAGAAGTAATCACTTCAAAAATTAGATGGAATTTGATATTTTAAAATTAAGAAACATCATGTTTGACCCACTTATTATTATTTATCGACATAATATGCGGACAGGACACTAATCAAAAATAGAACTCAAAACATGAGATATTCACTACAACGAGGAGGATGCATTTTAAAAATGTTTTTGTTGGAGTAAGATATTGGGAAACTTAAAGACTGGAAAGTGTCTAATAAGGAACAGCTTAGTCGATTTTCCAAAATTTATTACTGAAGATCTCCTTTAATCCTTTGACAACTTTCTAATTTTCTACAGTATTACAAATAACACACATCATGCTAAGCTAATATCACATATTAGAATTGAAATTGCCCTTAACTATATGTCACATCAATGTCAATACTCTTTGCTGCAAACTGGTTTGAATGATGAATACGTATGAGGAGAGTCCTGTTTCGTTTTAGTCAGCAAAAGGATTTAGATTTTTTTTCTCTATTTCACTTTTTTTATGTCATCATTGACGACTAAAGGAAGATAAATTTCATTTGGTCATTTTTTTTCTTTCGTATATTGGTAAAAAAAACATGAAACCTTATATACGTGCTTGCGTGTGTTCTTCAATCGTTTATAAACTTCGAAAGCTTAACATTCTTTTCTATTTTTACAGAGTTCTCATCATATTCTCTTTTGCTAACTGGGACACGAATGATAAGGAAGTAAATGGGAGTTATCGAAATATATGTTTTCAATTAAAAACTGACAACTATATTTATTTTAATGTGTATGAAACTCCCTTCTTTAATGCAAAAGAGAGTAATATATCCACCTTTTTGTTTTAATTTTCCATAAGGCTGTTAAATAATTTGTAAACAGTAAAATTTTTTACATCTTTTCAAATAGCATTTTATCTCCATAATAAAGTAAGTATGAAACCGTTCCCCCAAAGAAGTCTGACTAGCCATCTCCGAAGGATTCTCACTCGTAGGTTTATGACCCGAACGACATGAAAGTAGGAATAGTAAATATGCATTACATAAAAAAAAAATTCCAAACACAACAGATCTACTAATTATTTATTATTCTGTTGAATTAAATTATGAGGGGAAGATCGGCATAAATACTTAATTTTAAATAATTATTTTAATTCGCGGAAAAAAGAATGCCAGCTCTTCAATACTGTTCTTCCAAATGAGTCAATAATGATTCTCAATGGGTACACACGAACTGGATTCGACTCCAACTGAAGCCTGGGTGAGTGAGTGAGTGAATATCAACGTCGCACTGTTCAGCTGCACGAGGGCTTTTGGCGACAGACCTCGTAATTTTGAACCATGGTCAAGTCACGTGGACAACACCTGAACTTGCACCTCCTCTCTTAAGTGCCACACCACACCAACGAGACCAACTGAAGCCTGGTCAATTGTTTCATCATACGATGAACACTAATGAGAAGGAAACGTTCAACAATTATGCCTTGACAAAGAATTTCTACTTATCTATCTAACAGTATAAATGCTATCTAACTCTGACAGTCAATTTGCAAGCTATATTTAACTGCATTTTATATCGCTTTATGTACAATGAATCCTTAATATATTACGTTTCCTCTGTAGATAGGTGGTAGAGAGTTTAAACTTTCAATAAAACTTTAAATAAAAAACCTAAATTAGGTGCAAATACCTCCAAAGATAGCCCGTTACAAGTAATATGAATTATTTACAGTGAGTTCAATTGAAAATAATCACTAATTCAAGAAGCGTGAATATGTCATAATGCGGAGAGAGAGGTTTGTTGTTCCAAATTATTTGGATTGTATATATAAACAAACTTTTAAAACATATATAAACAATAATGAAAAGCTTTTACTGATTTTTTAAAAAGAATTTTTTTTTCCTTTGCCTTAAATTTGTTTGGCCAGTTTTACTTAAGGTCATGAAATAACTTACATTTGATTGTTTTGAATTTAAGTAACGACCTAAATAAGTGTTTTTCAGTTACCAGGAGAGTGGATGACATAGACCCTGACACACCATTGGAAAGCGTGAGTGTTGTGTTTCCAAGATGAGTTTCAAATTAGTCAGAATAAGGTTTAACGAGAAACACCCAGTCATGTAGGTAGAGGATAGATAACACCTAACTATACTGTTTCTGTTCCCACATATATGTCTATGAATGCATGCTTCATCCAATGAGTAATATATCTAAAAATGAGTAATATATCTAAAATTGTCGATTTAGTTAGTAAAACTTAACCACGTATATTGCTTGATTGTTACAAGGGAAATGTTTCCTTAAGAGCTGTCTTTGTTTAAAACTAAAAGGTAGGTCCAAAAAATAGGACCATCTGTCTTCATTCATACATAAGAAACGGAATTTCTAAGTATCCTATTCATTTAAGTTATAATCAAGAAATTTTTTCGTGTTTATAATCCACAGACTAGGCTGCTCAGTTCACCTTCAGGTACCAGCTTAATTCCCGACCTCTTTCTTCATCTAATTGCGGGGGAAGTAGGATTTTTTTCTAAATTTTTTGAAAACGTAGAAACTCTGTCTTTAGCGCTATTGGAAAGGTAATATAACTGTTAAAGTTAGTTCAAATTAATTATTTTAGTGTTCAGCGACCCATTTTCGAATATAATTAGATATGGAAATATACATTTCAATCATTTCAGTTGCTTCGTTAAGCTTGGTCAGAAGTAAAGGGGTAAATAAGGAAACAAATCTTTAGGGGAAAAAGAAAAAATCTAGGAAAAATAAAAAAAAAGTCAAATATAACAGAGAAAAATCTGAAGATTTTGAAATAATGTAGTACAAAAAATATAAAAAAAATAGCAACTTGTGTCTAAATCGATGTGTCACTTCAACTTGTAATGAATTTATATAACTTTTGAGAAAACTTAATGTGACAGTATTGCCAAATATTTTTAGAGCCAAAATGTTTTAACTCTTCTCTTTTAACTAACTTTATACAAACAGGATACATTATACTACTAAGTTTAACAACACGTCAACCAGTTATTTTTGTTTTTTGAAAATATTATTTATTCTTGACAATGCAAAATTTTCTTCTTCTCTTGGGCTTTCTTCATACAAATATTTTAGTTATCAATGTCATTAAGCCCCTTTCATTTTTCTTCAAAATGATTACATGTAGCGTTTTGTATCTATTGAAACAAATTGAAAAATATGTTTAATCTGTTTTATGTAAGAAATGTGCTAAGTATACCAGTGTAGGAATGGTGAATAAAAAGTATATGAAAAGGAAGCACAAAATCGACCTACATTTAAATTTAACAGGGAAAAAAACTTTCCTTCCGTACCTAATACAAAGCATAGTATTTCGAAGTATTAAATACTTTTAAATTATTTTGCAATCACAAAAAATTGCATAATTTGTACAAAGATCGATTTTTAATTAAATGCCGAGAATTAAAAATTAACCGGAAAATATTTTTTGCTGCACCAAAGCAGGAAATTACAAATCGAAAGAATATTTTTTGAATTTTTTGAAATAAAACATCAAGTAAACTCAAAAAGAAATGTTCTTTCTCTGTAACTTTTCTTTAAAAACATAAAGAATAAAGGAACGGAACCAGAAATTGAGAAACTGTTTCTATCAGATGTTGCCACATCTCAAGAGTAATTGCTACTAAATAGATCTCCAAACAAAAACGTGATAAGGAAAAGAAAACAGATACGATCATCAACAAGATCGAGTCATTTTCTTCGAATCATTTAACCATTTCGTAATTTGAGAAGCCTCCTGCGAAGCTCAATGAAAAGTAACAATCGGGAAATTATTAAATTGCCCCGTTTCTCTTTAAACTTAATTCCATCTATCTTAACTGAAACAGATCTCAGTTCCTCTTGTTGCACGGCGAACAATAAAAAGATACTTTATGAAACTTTGTTTCATGAGGAAAAATAAGAAAACAATAACCGATATAAAAAATACCATTAGAAATCATTAGGAAATTGGCAACACAGTTTCTCTGACTCGTATGGTGGTAACTACAGAAGTGTGATGATCAGAAACTAAAGTGAATTAATGTTATTTCTTCATTTGATCAGAAGATAGTTAAAAAAATTATAAGATGTTTTTTCGAACATTTGTTCCGAAAAATTTGTAAAATAAATCTCTAAACATCTGAAGATTTATTTGCTTCTTATAAAGCTGAAATTGAATAAGAAGGCTTTCCTTTACCTGTGTAGGAAGTATTAATAAATAGATCTCAAATATTATCTTAAGACTTCAGCAGCCATAGAAAAGAACCAATACCTTTATTTAGTTTAAAAATCTTGCTTATTACTTTCTTTAAATTATTATAATTAAATTCCTTAATAATAAGTTGTTATACAAAACGTCACAAATATCTTTCTTCATTTTTATCCACTCAAGTATAGTAAACAATGATTTAACTTTTGCATATAAATAGTTTTTCGAATTATTTGGATAATCGTTTTTAATTATTTAAATAGTTTATCTAACAAATTATTTCTTTCTAAAAAAGACTCGTGTGAAAAAAGATATTTTTTTCTCTTAATTAAACTGCTTTAATAAGAATATCAGTTAATATTTTCTTCGTACATTTAAAACTTACTTTTTTCAGTATTTAGAAGTAAAATATTTTTATTTCTAAGAAGCAAAATAGTTTAATGTAATATTATATACTTATAAAAAACTCTTCTCGTATATATGATAAAAGAATCGTTTTAAAACTTACTCAGATATTTATATGATGAAGTTCTATACTTTTCCAAAAATTGTTTGTGAAATTTTTCTAAGTATCAACGTTAGGAAATGTGTTTTAGCATTAAAATATCAATACACTTAATTATATTTTTAGTTTATATGCAAACGATAAATAAAAAATTTTAAATATTCAATGTAACAAACGATAACCTAAATAATTTGAACTTCCAAGCCTTAAATTTTGATCTCAATTTTTATTCCAACAACTTGCTTATATTTATTTTTAAAGCAATAAATAAGAAAATGAATTTTAAATTTTCTGCATTTACTCTTTGCGTTGGCAACCAAAACATTTACTTTAGAAGATGGATTGCTAATTTTTAGAAGGATTCCTAACTTAGCTTGAAGTTTAATAAAAGTATAAAAAAAACTGTTGTATCAGTTTCACATATTTACTAATATTGTTCAAAATAAATCTAAAAAAAACTACAGCTAAAACCAAGTTTTACAAAAATAGTAGAAAAGAAATTTCAAGGTAAGCAAAATTTTGCATCAATCTGATTTACGATTCTTTTCAATTTTGTATTTTTGAATCTTTATGGGGTAAAAAAAAAATTGGAAGATAAATATTAAAAGATATATTCTCTAATTTTGAACTTTGAAACCAATCTGGGATCATAGAAATGAATGAATTTAGAATTAATGTATTTTGTTTGATTATTTCCTAAAATACGATACTCCAGAATGTCACGAAAACAGAAACTCACCAAACCAACTGCTAGCGATCACTTCTACCATTTCACACAATTACAAAAAAAATTACTTTTCTACCATAATGGCGAAAAATGGTCAGTACTATCTCGCATAGTTCATTTAATTTTTCGAATTCTGAGAAGAAATTACTTAAATTTCAATAATGTTCCTTCTATTTTCATCTTGTTAAAACAATTTATTTTTCAAAGTAACTGGTTTAAGATTAAAGTATATCTAAAATAATATATTTAAACTTTATGCTCATTTTATAGAGACATGTAAATAAATATTCAATATTTAAAATCAAAGAACTTTTTAAGTTGCTTAAAGCATTTACCCCTATCCTGAAAATTTTGTTACTGTAATGGTTTGTTGGTAAAATACGTTTCTTTATACTCTCAAACATTCGACAAATTCATACTTAAGCAGCAAATTTTGCACAAATAGGTTTAAAATAACAAAAAAACTCAGATATAGTATGAGTATATGGTACTCCATAAATTGGAAGAACTTGAAATCGATTGATTTTCTATCTTCAGTCACTTTTTTGCATAACATTTATAGTGTGCTAAAACATAAACTATAAACATAAAATTATTGCAATAATTGTGTAAATAATAATAATAAACAATGATTTATAAAACCTTAACGGAAATCAAAAAAAGTATATTTGATTATTTTTGTTATATTATGCTATATGTATTGTTTCGTTCGAAAAAAAAGTGAAATGAAAGAACATGAGTAAAGAAATAACAATGAACGAAATAAGATTCCATTAACATTGATCGTGAGTAAAAATTGGAAGAACTTGAAATCGAATGATTTTCTATCTTCAGTCTCTTTTTTGCATAACATTTACAGTGTACTAAAATATAAATTATAAACATTAATTATTGCAATAATTGTGTAAATAATAATAATAAACAATAATTTAAAATCTTAACGAAAATCAAAAAATGTATATTTGAGTATTTTTTTTATATTATGCTATATGTATTGTTTCGTTCGAAAAAAAGTGAAATGAAAGAACATGAGTAAAGAAATAACAATGAACGAAATAAGATTCCATTAACATTGATCGTGAGTAAACAATTACAACTTCCCGGTAAATTTAGGTTAATATCAGAAATAACTCTTAAGTTGTCGATGGAGAAGGGAATCCAAATTCTACAATTGTAAAATGCTAAAATAACTATAGCTCAAATGGCCTGATAAAAGAACTAAAATAAAACTATTCCGCTTTTATATATATATATATATATATTAATAGAATTATAGAATATTATTTCTTAATTATACAATTGTGTCGTTTATATATATATTGGTTACTTACATGAATTTAAATGAAGTGAGGGTACTTAATAAAAGTATCATATCTACTTCAGATAAAATTGCAAACTAATCTTCAACTACAAATATTTAAAAAAAAATTTTTTTTTTTTTAAATATATAAAACAACGCAGTTTGTTCAAAAAAAAGTTTTTAAACAAGGAAACGAATTTAGGTCATTTTGAAAAAACGCATAACGCATATGTAAATAGTACTTAAAATCTCGTACTACATGTCTGTGAATCCGGGTTTTTTGAACATGTTTAAAATTTTACAAGCTCTTCATTTTGCCACAAGCTCATCATTCAAAGGAATTGAATTCTAGGTCACACTAAATTAAACAAAATATTTAGCATTCAAATATAAAATAATTCTTCTTAGAATATCTTGTGGCATTTTTTCATTCTTCTGCAAGAACTCTAGAAAAAGAACTCTTAAGATGATTTATGAGCAAATATGATATATTATTTTTTTTACTTTATTCTTTCATAAGTTACTAGACAAATGAATAGCAGAACAAAAGGGAGAATTTTTTCTTACGCTTATTAAATTTTAACTCGCATAAGTTTTTTATGAAATTAAAATACGAGTATAGCTCCATTTCTCTCTAGCATGCAACCATTCATGTACAGTTGTTTTAGTGTAATTTTTATACACTATGTAAATAAATTCCCAATTAAATAAAATTATACTAAATAATATTTTTGAATTGCTAAACAAAACTGTTTGTTTTGTATCACAAATTTTGAATTTATTTTGTTGTATTCAATTTTAATTTCAAATATGTAGTCCAAATCAGAGTAAATTACCTTCAAAATATTTTTTACTTAGCATAAAATGACTTTTAATAATTATAATATATATATATATATATATATATATATATATATATATGTGTGTGTGTGTGTGTGTGTGTGTGTGTGTGTGTATAATGCTATATGTAGTGTTTACCTATTCACGTATTTCAATGTAATTGCTTTTAAGAATTCCCATATTTCCTCTGTTTTTGTTCTTGTTGGATAAAAAGCTGTCATATTACATTATAATTTTTAAGATTTCAAAATAATCTAGAAATTTAAACAAAAATAATTTGAAAAGAACTAAAACCCTCTTCTAGCAAAAATATTTAATTCTGATTGTACTTAAAAAAGCAATAAAAAATGTTTCATAAAAACCTTTAATTAAATCATAAAGCGGATTGATATAAAATAATATTTAATTCATATTATTAACAAAAATATACGTTGAATTCATTTTGTGTTCCATTAAAAAAACTCAGGCTTTACACTTACTCTTTAAACAAACTCACAACTAGAGTTCTAAGCAATCTTCCACTTAAAAATACATTAAGAAAAAGCTTTTTCTTTAAATTGATTTATGAATGACTTCGAAACCCTTTTAAAACAGACATAAAAAACTGGAAAAAAATTATCTAAATTGCTTGCTTGTTAGAAAGGGGGGAAATTGATGCATATATATAAACTAAAATACATCACATTTTTTTCCTTTAACTTCTTTATTGAGTGGAAAAATACCAGAAAGAGTAGCAATAATAAAAATTAGGCAATTTATGAAATATGAAAGAATTACTTAAATGAGGAGATTAATGAGGTTCTTATAGTTAATTAGGCCCTTAAGAATCATCCGACAGTAAAAATAATTCAATCGGTAAAAGTATTTTAAAAGGTTATACCAAAAACTCATTCAATTATGTACTCAAACTTTGTCAGAAAAAAATATTTCCAAGTCTAAGCCTCTCAATTCTTTAAAATCATTTTTCCATTTGCTTTTTTTCTTTTAAGATTTTCAACGTTTGAAATACACTTTAAATAATTCTTTTCAGATTGCACAGATTCGTATATCAAACAAAAGTAAATTGTTTAATTTCAGGTGAAATGGTTACTAAATACCAGTTTCGCTTTTTAAAAAGGTTGTTATGGAAATTCAGTAAAACCTTTCAGTGTTTCTTTTTTAAATCATAAATTATTGAGTTGGTTAGGTTTTATTTCCATTTTTTCATGTAAATTTAAATTGCTTTTTATGTGTAGGAAAATTTAAAGTAATATTTTTCTTGTAAATCTTTTGCTTATATTTAAAAATAAAATAAAAATGTAATGCGTGCATAATATTTTCTTTAAAAAATTATTAATAGAGAAAAAAAGATATTCTGAAGTATAATTAACTGTTCTGAAGTAATCTAAAAAAAATTTTAGAGCGAAATTTTTTAAATAAGTAATCAAACTGTCCAAAAACTTTGATTTTTTTCTTAATTATTCAATAAAGATAATAGATTTAAAACTTGAAACCTTTAAAAAATTCATATGAGAAAAGTCAATGCTAGTTGCCATTGATACAAATACGAAGTTCTCCAAACACGTGCACATAAACATAAGTTCCAGAAGCAGGAATAATAATTATAATAATAACATATGACCGTGTGTGTGCTGTTTTCTATAAAAAATGTGTGTGTATTCAGTTGATTGTAAATGAATTCTGCACTAAGAATTTTGTAGTAAAACATATTAGATCTCATTTTTTATATTACTTTTGACAATGAAGAATTTTTTTTAAATAATTAAGTGCGCAAGCAATTGAAATACCATCACTTTTTAAGTTAAGTTTTAATATTTTAGGTGTAACAAAATTTTCTGCAATATATTTTTAACAAAATTATTTGTTCAGTTCCTGTAAAAAATTTTGAAAAGCATTTAGTTTGTAACATATTAAGGTAGTTTAAGATTTATTTTTATTCAAACTCAAAATTTATCATAAAACTTATCGTAAAATAAATGTATTTGAAAGTGAAGAAATTATAATTTAGCACGCTTAGATAAAAAAAAATGTGTATTCCAAAATACGGCGTTAATCAATCTTTTATTATATGTATTAGTATTTATGTTGTTTTTTTTTTTTTTTTTTTGTTCTTTAAAAATATTTCTTGATATAATTTATTGATAATTAATTAATAGCTGAATGAAAAAAAAAAATCCGGGAAAAAAAGAATTATTACTAAAAACATAAAAGCTAAGTTTTTCTATATATGGAAAATGTGTATAATCCAAACACCTCTGGTTACTTTCATAAGGATTTATTTTTATATGGTCGAATTGCGGGAAATATATATCACGAACTTCTGTCCATTACATAACACCATTAGTCATTTGACAAATAAGGTCAAATCATAAATCCTTAATTCGTCATTCTTTATTTACTGAAGTGACTTCGTCGTTAAAAGGATGAAATATGGCTAGAGATAATCATAAATTTCAATTTCCTTTCACATGGATATTGTACATAAGCTATAGAGGAAATACTAGGGAAAATAAAAACGAATTCCCCAACAAAATGTAAGAATTAAACAAGTTTAAATAAGAATAATATATATAGATGATAGGAATCATTCAAAGTATTTAAATCATTTAAGAAGTTAAAACAAAATACGTTATGTGTGGTACCATGACACTAAAAAGCTAAGAATTTGAATTTTATTGCTATTAATTATTATATTTAATTTTTTAAACACTTTTACCATTTTTTCTTTTTAAATGCATTTTACAGTATTTAAATAAAAACTATAGTCTAAATTTTAAGAAAAAAATGTAAGTTCTACAAAATTTCCATTTTATCTACAAACACAAAAAATAGCTGTTAGAATTATCCTGATGTGAATCTGCATCTCTTTTTAATATATTGTTTCTCACGTTAAAATATCTCAGAGTTTCACTTATAATTTACATTTCCATAAAAATTTAAAAAATAAATAGGAGAGTTTAAAAAATAAATAGCAAAAGTGTGAATCACACAAGATGTGCACATTTATTGTTTCATAAATCATTCATTTTTTGTTTCATAACTCGATTATATTTCGTATAGGTGTTTTTCAAAATAATTTATGCTTTAGACTGAATAATAATGCAATTGAAACTTTCACACTCTAAAAATTTCATATTTCGTAAATACAACTGAACGGAAATATTTATCATCATATGAGGACATTCATGATCTGTTTTAAATTTTTCAGATTTTGCAAGTAGGAATTTCGAAAATAGGCATTTAGTAGTGAGAATACGGTCAAAATGTAAAAAGAAAATTGTATATTCTTTATTTTTTTCCAAATTTATAGTATTTATAAAAATTGTTTAACCTCTTTTAAATTTCATTTTTTTCTAATTTGCCAATAAACTTCTTATAACATGAAACAACAGCTATTTTATTTTCGAAACTCTTTCTTTAAATTTCGTTGAACGAAAATTAGAATTATGGAGTGCCAGCGCGAAGCGCAAATTTTGTTGAGAATGTGCATGAGTTTAAGAAATAAATGTTGTGAATATTTATGTAATAGTAATTGATATAAGAAATGTTTGAAGTATAAGAGCAATTTAATTTGACTGAATTCATCTACAAAGATTGATTATACAATAGGGTGGATAATGATTGTATGGAGAAAAAAAATTATTGTTCATCAGAACCCACGTAAGCTGATTTGATGTTCTATTGCATAGATTAGTAGGAAAATAATTATAAAACTTAATATTGCCATTAAGGGGTTGAATTTTCGAGGAAAAAAATGGAAAAAGACTTGATGTAAGTTAGATGATTTTAGACTAAAATAAAATTATTTTTCTACAATATAAATAAGCAAAAGCGTTGAGTACTGAGTGGTGCAAAGGATGCAATGTGTTGTAATGTACAATAGACATTACAACATTTCCTAACCCTAGCTTTCTCTTCCCGCAATGTCGATTCTGTCCGATCCAATCTTTTTTTCCGTCTTCCATTGTATCGTGTACTTTATAAATTCGACAACAGGTTTTCTGAAAATTTAATACTAATGTATCTATTGAATGTGTATATTTCATATTTTTTGTAATTAGGTGTGTATATATTTGTAGGTGTCCTGTGATCAAAATAGATATTAAAAGATACTACAATGCATGTTTTTCTTTTTAAATTACTTTGGCTTTTTTCCATAAGAAAGCCCAAATACGTAAACTTCATTTATCTATTCCGCATAGGTAGGTTTTTAAAGTATTAAAAAAAATTGAACCGCCCTATCACAAACCTGATACTAAAATGTATAAATATAATTACTTCTTTTTCAATGTTTTTTGTATACAATTTTTTCTTATTTTTTAATTCAAAAATATAATTATTATTAAAACAATAACTATTTCTTCCAAAGCTTAGATGTTTTCAAAGCCCCTTCTAAAACCGGAAGATTTTTTTACACATTTTTTAAAACAAAAGACCTTTCAAATCACCTTTTGACTCGAAAGTCATGAACTCATTAGCCTTTCCAATACCTCAACCCGCAGTATTTTGTCGTAAGTGGAAACTGCTAATCTTCGGAACTGCCCTTTAAAAAGAGAAAACTCAACTCGGCGATCAGTATCGAAAGGTTCTGATTGTATTTCTTCAGCGACCTGGAAAATTGCCCAAGAATGATCTTTTTATGTTGATGTCCATCACTTGACTTTCCCACTGTGATTCCGAAGAATACAGGATAAAAAGCATCTTATCGGTTATTATGCGGCTTTCAATGCGAGGAGGCCAATTGTTTCCTGGGAAAATGAATATCATATTGACTTTAGTTAGTTCTGCTTTCACTTTTTGCTTATCCAAGCGTATCTGAACATGAACTGGATAAGTCAGAAGAGCATAGGCCTTTCCGGTAAACAAAGTCCTCCGCAAAGAATGATAGCTTTCTTTTATCCTTTTCGGAATTTTCAATTATCTTATTGCGCACTTGATAGCTTGGTGTTTAGGTTGGCGGTTAAGTTAAAAACATGCTGGATCTCCATATCAAATTACGCGTGAAATGTATGTTATTAGACATTTGTAAAGCTTTTATTCTCTTTTTTCCCTTTCGATTATTTAATTTTAATTTTTTTTCTTAACATTTTATCTTATTCCTTGGAGATTAAAATCAATTGTCATCGAATTTTTAAAGTTGTTCTTAACTGGAAAACTAAAGCAGGTCAATTTGAGTTGTACTTATTACACTGCTTCTTAGTTGAATGCTGCAGTAGAAACACACGCCTTTACAAATATTGAGAATGTGCACAAACAATATAAAAAAAGTTTTATTGTAAATTCTAAACAGCGTTTTTTCAACTTTGTATCAACTAAAGACGCTTTTTATTTTTGGCATTTAATTCTGAAAAGTGTCGTGATAGTACAATGCATATTGATCGATACTGGCATAGATTTTTTTTTTAAAAACAAAAATCCACCAAAATCTATAGGAAGAATTGAGTGAACTCAGACAAGATCCAGTCTGTTGCTTCAACTTCAAATTCAGGTTTTTTAGTTTATTAAAAGGTCAGAGAACTAGTAATTCCACCTTAGAAAATGATGAATTATTGTTATTTAAAAAATGACTTAATAAATTTCAAAATAATATAAATCTTTTTGATACAATGATGTCATCCAAAGATAACAACAAAACAGCTTGAAGAAGCTAATCCATCTAAACGTGAAATTTGCATTTGATGCTATCGATGTACATTTCCTAAAATCGCTATAAACAATTTAGTTTCAAGTCTCAATATAAATATAAATAATGTAATTTTATTTTATTTTCTAACTCTATAGATTGAATTTTCATATAAAATATAAGTTTTTTTTTAGAATAAATGCAATAGTTAAAACAAGCGCATTTATTTTTGTCAAATAAAAATAGTTAGTTTAATTAGATTAATGTTACATATAGCATTTTTGATTAATGTTACATATAGCAATAGACTTTTACCAGTGAAAACATGTACAGTTTAAAAAATATGAAAGAATTACAAAACTTATTACCAAGATATCAGAGTGACATTTTCAAAAAATAAAATATAAATAGCAATGATTAAAGGTAAGCTTGAATGGTCCTTCGTGACACTTTTCCAAAATATGGTTTAGAATTGTTAGCGTATAATATGTACATAGATATAACTTAATTCTTTCAGAAACAATAAAAGTAATCAAAAAATATTGAAATTAATTCATTGTTTTCTAAGCAGCATATACATTTCAAAACAGAATCAAAGTTGTATTCAATATAAAGATTACGATGTCACATAAATGAGGAATTTAATTTCGAATATAAGAAGATGTAATTAATTTCGAGAAAGCAGTCTATAATATAATTTGATATGCAAAAACATTCCAATAAAATTTTTAGAAAAGTAACATAACATTCTAAGAGATATATAGAGAGAAATTAGAAGCTTGCATTTTATTCCTTTTAATAAAACACTAATTTATTTTTCCAAATTCGTAGAAAATATTAAATTTTTAGCTTAGATGTGTCATAAATTGTACAATTATGAATAATCTCTTAAAATGGGAAAACATTTCATCCTTTTAATATTAAAAGTTATAATAAAAAAATTGGGGAAATGATACGAATGATAAGAATATTAAAACATTTGGGCGAGGAGTGGTTTGTGACATGATTATTTTAGTTAGTTGACTAACAGAAAAAATAAACTTCATTTGTCAAATTATAACATTTTTATTGGATACCTATTATACACGATAGTCTACTAGGACTACCTCGACGAAGTAAAATTCTATTAAATAAGAACCATTTCGTTGTTTTCTCAAGGACCATTTTCGAATTTAATTCCAAAGAAATACTAACTCTTTTTAACAATGTCGGAAGCACTTCACTGCCTTCAAATCGATGTATCAGTCTAGATTTGAGATTTAAAAAAAGTAAGCATTTCAAATGGGATTAATATTGCTTTCACTAATTTCAAAACGCCTTGCAGATGGGGAGCCTTTTGATGCAAAAATGAAGATAAATTTATTCATTTATTTCAAATTTAGTGATGTACTCCTCATATAATCCCCAAATTTGTTAAAATGATACCATGCTTCTTTTTATTTTAAGACACATTATTATTCTGCTTCTGAAGGTTAAGAAACAAAGATATGGTAGGATAAAAGTATCTTCTGCATCATAAACTGAAAAGTTTCAAAACCAACGCGATCAACCATTGACCGAATCTTTAGGCTTAAAAATGGATCTCAATCAGCGCAACTCGGCACGCGAATATACTTCAAAGGATTACGAATAAAACTAATTGGAGCCGGCCAGATCACGAAGACAAGGAACTAACTGCTCGGATCGGTGAATTGGAACCATAAGCACAAAGGACTGAACGGACGACTGCGACGATTATCTGGCAATCTGAAATCAAGATTCTTTTTTAAATGCCGATGGCGGATTCCTCGCCAGCGGTTTGGGAAGAAAAGAGGATTATGAGAGATTTTTTTTATCCAGAGTTTTACTTGACCTGTGAGGTTTAATACTCACTTCATCATTAGACCGTATTCAAAATCAATGCCATGTATAAGTGTCAGCGATCATGAAGTGAAATAGATGAAAGCGTTTGAGATGACTAAGAGTTTTGCACATTACAAACACGTTATAATAATTATTGATATTCAGGTACAGATATTGTTAAGGATTACATTTTTGTTGTCAAATGATACTTAAGTTTTACGTTTCCCTGGAATTAAAAAATTAAATTAAAATGAACTGATGCAGGAATTTGATGCATTTAGGTATACATGCAGAGTCAAACAAATGTTTGAGATTAAAGTCTATCCTACCTACAATTCTGCTATTAATATATATTTATTATTCAATAAAAAAATTATACCGGGAAAACAGAGGGGGGGGGATATACCGCAATGAAGGGTGAATTTCAGAAAGAATATGTATTCATTCATTTCTTGTAACATAATTATGATTTTTTCCTGGATGAATAAACGCAAAAAAGGATACGTTCATAATTCTCTGAAAATTATTTAAAAGTAGTTAAACGTCAGACCTTAATTGGAAAAATTATTTAACATTTTTATTACATTGCTTACATGAAGAGAAATCTTACATGTGTCTTACATACATGTCTTGTCTTTAATACATTGTCTTGTTGACCATGGGCCCTCATTGATAGTCGGATCAATGAGGCCTCATTGAAGCTTGATAGTCAGATTCTTGAGTTGTATTTTAAAAATTCATCCATGTTTAGAACGAGGGCTTTAGCCAGAACTATAATGGGGGATGGTAATCATATTTTTTGTAAGAAAAATTAACCACAGTTTTTAAAAATAGTTACGTTTTAAATTTCCTCACATTTCAAATGAATTTTCCAAAATTTTTAATATAACGCATAAAATATCATCTGCTCAAAACAAACTACAGTGTAAAAATCACTGATTCTTTTTAATTTGATAGTAAACCTCAAGTTTCGAATCAAAAAAAGGTAACAAATACTAAAAAACCAACATTTTTTTAATATTTATTAAAAAATATATTCATCTTTAATCATTCATTAAAAAATTAATGCAATATTTAAAAATGACTCTTATCTCAACATTAATATTTTCACTAGCAAAGTGATTTTTTCCACTTCCATTGTTTTTGGTAAAAATGTAAATAACAAATATATTTCGAAATATTCTAGGATTTCGTACGTTTATGCTTTTGGTTATCTTATGGGATTATATATTTATTTTTTATCTTATTGCATTGCTACCTGTTAAAATTTATGAATTCCTATAAGATTCATTCCTTTTGTTTCATCTTTTAAAAATTCATAAAAATTATAAAATATTGAGGGATTCTTTTTAAATTTTAAGAAACAAAATGTACGAAATTAGACAAATTAAAATAATAATTGCATATACTATTTTTAAATTCAGTATTTTTAATGGGTAAAATATTTTCATTCAAATAAGTGCGTAGCTTCCCGAAAATCCGTAACAACGTACAACATAATTCTGGCATTTTTATGAGAGTACTCATGTGCAAATAATGCTCTTGCAGCTTTATCAGGACGCTTAGAAATATTTTTAGAGTTCGCCTTAGTACGTAGGTTTGATACGTATCTTTTAATAATTTTTTTAAATCAATGTACGCTATACAGCCCTTGTATTTGTTTCGTAATGCAAAATTGATAAGCAATCAGTCAGTCGACAAATATATGCCAAGTAAAATAAACTTACATTTTGATAATGTTCTTGAAAATTTAGATGTGTGTGTCCCACAGAATATAATTCAGTTTAGATAAATGATTATTGAGAAATTTTTATGGCTTTTAAGATTTTAAAAACTAGTTTAGAAAGATATATGTCGAGGAGTCAAGTTCAAAAATAGTTCATTGGTTGCATGTATGCAGATAAGAATGCTGTCCCTAAAAGCAATCGTTGCAATGTACTTCTTGACACCACGAACGAAAAAAAACACACCATTATCCTGTTATCGGGGAAATGAAACGGAACCAAAGGTCTTAGTTCAAAATGTCGCTGAAAGAATTAGTTTTGTTCCTTGAGTCCATGATATTTTATACTGCTGATGTTGCAATGCATTTTAACACATGCTTACATTTCAATTTGAAATTGGGGAACAATAATTTAATTCCATGAAATCTAAAGATAATTTTGACGACAGTTAACATTTTCGAGTTTAATATTAAAATCATGTTCTCCCAGATTCCTTTAAATCCGTTGAATGAATAATTTGAAGAATCAAAAGATTATTCACATAAAACAAGAATAGTTGCAAATTAGTCCTTGAACTTTTAGTGTGTACTCGAGTGTATTAATATTAATTACTCAAGGGTATAAAGATAGGTATCTCAAAAAAATAAAATTTTTCATCCACTTAATATATGCTTATACGCTGTATTACTCATCATTGACATGTATTGAATATTAAAAATGAAATTTATAACTGCTCAATCAGTAATTTATAAAAAATAATTTTTTTTCATATTTCACATAGAAGTGATATGCAATTTGTGAGAAGATCATATTGAAAAGATGTTATCTCACAGTTTTCAATTAATCTTCAACGCGCTTAAGATTATTATACCTTTATTTATATATAATGGAAGGGCTCAATAAATTACTCTCAGATAATCGAATCGACGCTCCGCTGTGAATAACAATCGATGTACTATAAATCATAATAAAAGAAAAAAAAGTGTTTTATATGCAATTGTAGCAACGGCGTGTATACTGTCTCTCGTTAACCGCCATTATTCTTAAAGCCCTAGGATTTCGCAAATACCGTGCGTTGCATAGCAAGCACCCCGTTTAAACCAGCAAAGACAGTCTACTACACGTGGACCACTTTACGAACACTTGAAGACAAATATTAGCTTACATGCCACAGCTTCAAGGTCAAATGCACAGAAGGGGTTTCACCTAGTTTCTTTATCGTGATCTCAAGGTCATCTGTGTGCAAGCTATTTCTATTATTCCACTAAAATAACTACATCACTTGAAAAATGCGGTTGAGATAGATATGGTGCCAGATCTTTTGTAAAACGGAGCACGATTAAAATGATTTGAAACCTTGGCAGAGATAAGGTTGACAGTATCCATTCTAGAATAATCCTCTCTATATTTGTTTATGGATATTTTTAAATGGGACAACATTGCTTGCCGTGTTGCTTCTTCTGGTTAGATATGTCATTCACAGACATGACAAGAAAATAGCAAAAATTCCAATAATAATTTTATTTGAATAAAATTTAAGAAATATATTTCCTTTTTGGTGCAAAATCTTTCTCTCTCTCTGTTTCAGACAGTTTGCCACTGTTCTGTCACGTAGAATAGGGACAAACAAATTTTAGTGCAATTTCAAGTGCTTTCAATAGTCTCGTCATTTCCTTTTCGTTTATTTTTATAACAGTATATTTTCCATTCTGTGTTAATCTAGTTTGCCCATTTATATTTGATAATTCACTTGAGAAAAATTTTACCACTTGTATAAAAATTAAGATTAATTATCCAAATGACATATTACCATAATTTGGGTTTATTTATAATACTAAATAATAAGATTACTAAAAAAGATGTATCACCATTATAAATTTAAATTCAATTATTTTTGCAGAAAAGGTCATTAAAATGCATTTACTATTTGTTCTAAATCAAATATATTACAATTCTTTCATTATTAGACCATGTTTTAGTTAGCTAATAGAAAAGAATACCATAAACTTGTTCAGAATGAAACTATTTTTAGGTATAATTGATAAAATACTCTATCACATGTTTCTCAAATACCGAAATATTCTTCAACCTTTAATGCTATAGCTGTTTTATATCCTTAATCTAATTTAACTGTGAATTTTTTTTTTAAATTTACATTGAAAGTCTTTAAATTTATTTTTAATTTAACAGAACCATATAATTAACTTTTGCTAAAAAAATTTGATACAATGAGAATTGATTGTCAAAAACACACTAACAACCTAATTTATTATTAAAATCAAAAGAAAACATAAATAAAAATAAATAATAATTAGAATATTACATATAATTCATTATTTATGATCTCGGCTTTCATACATGAAAAGAAAATTATTGACAAGGAAAAAAAATTATAAGACTTCCATACATTTCTCAATATTGTCAAACAATTAGCTGTAATTTCCATAGTCTGTTGACCTTTCTTTGATCTGACGTATGAAAAAAAACTTACTCATCAACCATTATGACTATTGTTTTACCATCATTGTTCAATAAGCTGCTTTGATTGCAAGAACTGCATAAGTAACAAACAAAATAAAATTCTCCATTTTTAAAATCGCGTTGAGATTTCTAGGAAAAGGGCACTCACAAACTCATTAATATTCGTCAGCGAAAAAATATTTTAACTGTAAAAATCGTGAAAAACCAGTTTTTGTTATTTTTCTAACGGAACGAGTAATAATGGCAGTTCCTATGTGGGTTTGATAATTAGACAACCTTCATGAGAGACATCAAGGCCATCTTGCTGTACGTCCTCAGATGAGGTCGAAATCTCAGGATGCCTCTCTCTTCGAAGCCTTTTGGGTAAATTTCCGGGAATTTTGAAATATCTTAAGGAAATTTCAAGCTTCAAAATAAGATCCATTCATGAGCAGAGGAAGTTACTTAGGAAATAACGAGGTACTTCTGGCTTTCTACGAAATTTTTATTCCATCAATTTTCAAATCAAGATTTCGATATCGTTTCCGATATACATAACAAAATACGAGTTTTAACACTTTAATATTATGCTTAAGCATATTTACAAGAACATCGATACTTTTTTTAAGAAAAAAATATCGATGTTCTCAATTTATAATCTATCTACATAGATTAATTCAGAATTCCATTTTCATCTCTCTGAATAGTTAATTATTATTATTCAAATAGTACTTAAAATCTAAAAAAAAATATTTTTGTTTATTTAGTACATATATATAGATTTTTGTACAACGTACAGTCTTTTTTCTCAACAACTTTAATTTTTAAATTCGATTAAATTACTATTAATTCCATCTTATAATTGACTTACATGTTGGAACTGAACGAAGTATTTTTATAGTAATATAAGATATATATAAGAAATTTATCACAACATATTTTTTTTTGTTTTAGAAATATTTTCGCTCTTCTCAGAATATGGGAATGCTAATCTTATATTTTAAAATATATCATTTTGTACTTAATTAAAAATATTTATAATTCTGACCTAGATTTATCAAACATTTTGTAATATATTCGAAGGTTTAAAAACAGCAATATTTTGAAGTAACTAAAACATTTTGGGGGAAAATAATATTTTTTAAAGAATAATATCAAAAGAATATCATGGTTGGGATTTTTTTCAAATTTATAGCGTTTTAAATTCCATTTTTTTAATGTTATATTTTTGTAGTTAGACGTATATACCTTTCTAAAATTACAAATCCGGATATTTAACAATTGAATAAATTAAGCAAATAATATATAAATAAATATTTAGCTAAGCAAATAATATATAATAAATTTTTGTAATACATATTTTTTTTTAAAAAAAATAAATAGATATTTAGCTAAAACTTTCTATACGAATGAAAAAAACTAAAAAAAAACAATGTCAAGTACGTATAAATTCTGAGAACAATATTTAGATATAGTTCTAAGAATTCCCCTTTTTTTTTGAGGCTCCAGGTACTGATTTTGATTTTAGAAATCCTTTGAAATTGACTAAACTATGGCTCTTAACTCTTCATTAAAGTTATTTTATTCTTAACAATGGGTGATTGTCGTAGGAATGAGATTTATCAGTGAAAAAACAGTGCAAAAATAGAAGACAGCGGCAGAGACATAAAGCAGCAGCGACAATAAATATAAATTATTCATGAAGAAGAATTTACTTAGATACATTAAGGCACAATATCTCTGTAGATAGCTTATGATTCAAAAGCATTTGAGTTTTGAAAATATTATCTTTAACTATTTGTAAAGAACTGAATGTAAAAAGTTGCAAATGCTTTCTATTTCTTGTCTTCAAGCACGTTTGATTCTTAGATATGTGAGTTCGATTATTTGAAGGTTAAGGCCTAAACAATGAATATATATATTTAGTATATATATGGCACGTCTAACTCTGCTAGCTCAGTACTCTACTTTTGGTTTTTTTTTAACCATGAAGGCACTCTCTTTTGAGAACGTGAACAAGGCTATAGTAGAATATTTGGTACAGTTAGAAGAAATTAGGTCAGAAAATATTTATTTCTTAAACTTATATTTAATATCTTTGAGTTTTAGTTTTGTATCAAATCTTTATAAAAAGTACAAAATATGTTGATTTTTATTATAAAGTGCATATGAATGAATTAAAAATACAATAACAATACATAACTTACTATTTGTTTGGTGTTTGTGGTTTCTTAGAAGATCGCAAATATTACAGGAAAAGTTTCAAAGTGTTTTTGTGAGTCTTAGTATACAGAACAGGAATAATTGGAAGAATGACTCACACCCCATGTGTCACTCACTCTAAATTGCCTAAACTGTTTTGTTAATAATTAGACCTTGAAATCTTTTAACAATATAGTCGCAGTTTTTCTTACGTTAATTGTCACCATTTTTTTTTTATAAAAAATGGTGTTCTGAATTACGATAACTGTAGGCGAGCATAAAAAATATTTCAGTGATAAATTTTATAAAAGTATTGAAAAAAAAACTTGGGGAAAAAACTTTATTAAGGATATTCATTTATGATTCTGCACTGTGATTTATATTACTTCTTTTTATAGTTTGTATTTGATAAAAGTATAGTAGGCAATGTCTAATAAATCATGCTTTGTCAAATAATTCAATGTGAATATATGCATAATTTATACTGAGACTTTTGTTACAAATATTCTTTGAGAAAATTCTTCCACGAATTATACAATAATAAGGCTAGAGAGCAGTTTTATGTTGAAAGGGTGCATAAGACAACTTTCAATATAGTACAATCATCTTTAAGAACTTATTTAATACAAAATAGTTTTAAAAACCTATATTAGTTTTCTAGCTTTTTGCTGATACGTACATTTAAACATACAATTTAAAATTATATTCACGGAAAAAGTAAGAAATGTCAATGAAGTTTAGAATATATTAGACATAACCAAATTGTATTATCTAACTGTATTATATAACCTCGGTAGTGGTTGAAGTTGTTATTATCAATTTACTGGTTCGAGGCCTGATGTTCATAAATATCTACCATATAAGGAGGCTGATGCTTGTTAAATTTGTCAAGACGCAAAATCCTTAAGTTGGCTTTGTGGGGAAGCTTGGAGAATGAGGTGCCGGCTCAGGTGTCCACATCACTAGACCGTAATTCAGAATTACAAATTCTGTCTCCTATGTGCTGTTTATTAACTTAACGTAAATGAACAATCTATCAATATAATTGATATTTCAGTTCATGCAATATATCTGAAATTATAGACCTCAAACAGGAGATGACATTAGCAGCGACTGTTAGGCCATTGATTGTAGTGAACTGGTTACGATAAACTTTGTGTGTGTGGCATCTAATCATTATATTATTAAATAATTTTTATTCAACATTTAAATATTTGATAGTTAGTAATAAAAGCTTTTTATTATCAAATAAATCTTTTTTCGTTGAAGAATCCAGCATGAAGCAAGCGAAAAATTTGGGTCCAAAATCAAAAGTATTCTGAAAGGAGCATTAAAGATACTTGCGATTTACCTTGATATTAATTACAGATAAGAATTAGCTTATACATGATATTGTTAATGAATCATACACTGACAATTATAAGAATATAAAAAGAAACTTTATCAATACTTTTCAAATTACTCAGATAACCCTTGAGTGCACGAGAAATTGTGTGTGTCTTTAAACAAGCAAGTTCTCTACCCTTAAAATAAGTCGCCGTAATTGAGTTTCTTGATATTAAATATCATTCAGAAGTAACTGAAAACGATTTGATTAAGTTTTATCCGAACCACGCCGTGTCATCTCAAGTTTTATTAAGAACGACTTCAAATATCTTGAATGGATAAATAGACAAAGATCCTCAATGAATGCAATAAATGCCAAGCTTCTATTTTAAGTAAGAGATAAAAGTTTCACAAAACAATTAACTTTCCTATGAGAACCTTTTTCAATAGCCTAAAAACATAATTTACGGATAAATTGTCTGTTTTTAACCAAAATATGCATAATCGACTTCGAATGAACCACATTCCAGAAATGCAAGAAAATAGTTGCGTTTGCAAACCAAGGACGCTCGATCTCACAAGAGCTATGCTCTCCTAACCAGGTTCCAGTTACACCCAATCAAGCGTAAGCGTGACATGTTCGATCAAAGAAAAAAATTTAATGCATAAATAAAGACATTCGAAATTAAATGTTCAACGGATGAACAATCAACAAGGATAGTAATGTCAACAAATTTCAATTTTATCACTTGAGATCTTTGTCAAAGTAAACTAAAAACCTAAAATTTGTGTCGAAATTTGGATTGGATTGTTTGGGATTGTCTATTGGATTATTTTAATAGCAAGAGTATAACGCTCAAGTCCTCACAGCGTAGTTTTAAAATTTAATGGAAAACACAGTCAAGAAATATGACTAAAATATTAAATGAAACTTGTAGAGATATATAAGAAAAACTAAATTGTGTCATATTGGTTAAATTTAGGGATCATATATATGTTTCCTAATTATGTCGAAATTTCTGATTATTGAAGATATCTTTACTTCGGAACGAATGATGTGACCACGATAGCCCAGTAGTCATAATCATGAACTCGTGACTGGCATTATTTGAATCGTGTCGTCAGTTCAAATCCAGGTGATATTTAAATGTCCTATCTTGACCATGTAGGGAGAAAAAAGAATGTTAAATCTGCCGAGGCCCAACGTTTTCACTCTTGTGCAGTTTTGAGAGCAAGGGGGCAAGTGAGGTTCAAAATTATACGAGATCTGTTGCCAATACCCTTAGGTAACTTCGAAATGTAAAGTTAGTGAACAATTAATGGATTGAAATAAATGATAAACGTTTAATTGAGAGAGACAAGAAATATTTAGGCAAAAAATATTAATTAGCACATCATCAGTATAATGTGGTATTAAGAGTAAGTGTTGGTATATACATATATATAAGAGCAGCGTTTCTCAAACTGTGGGGCGTGACCCCCTAAGGAGGCGTGATAACCTTGCAAGGGGTCTCGAGCATATCGAAAAGTTAAAGATTTAAAATATTATAAATTAACTGAAAGGAAGCAAAACAAAATACATTCTGACATAATACAAGTTTTTTTTTCAATGGGGCTGCGCATTGGTATTACATAATACAAGTAAAATACATATTTACACATTCAACATACTTACAAATTCATCAGTATTGCTCAATGTATTTAATAATTACATTATCAATGCTAAGTTAAGAACAAGATTAATCATTACTAGAGATTCCCATGGGCTGTCATGTGTACAAAATTATATTCAAAATGTAATACCCATCTTGATAATTTGAATAGAGTTTATAGTTAAAATCGTGTTGCGGCCTTAGCGTCAAATACATTATTATTGAATTTAATACAGTGTCGTTGTATACAGGGAGGCACAATGAAAATTATGATTGAAAATTGGGTCGCAAGTGTTGAAAATTTGAGAAGCAATGATATATATATAAAGAGAGAGAGAAAACTTCTCAAATAAGTTTTAAAAAAGAGAGAGGGGAATAGTTCTAATTACCTTTTTCTTTAACATTTCTAATTTTTCATTGAAATAATGCAAGCTCTACGCATATCTTAGATATAAAGAAAAAGATCAGGGTATATTGTATTCGTTCATTCGTATCATGTGCAATGTGTAACTTGAATACTCTGTGCATATTTCCTTGTAAAACGAAAAAAGACTCATATATTACAAATAAAAAATATATTATAAAGTTTCTAAATACCTTAGAAGATGCTATCAGAGAGAAAAGTAGGATTTTAAGGGCATCAAAATCTCAATTGCAAACAAAATTTTTCTCAAAAAATAACACATTTCTAGAACCATCACTAAAGTTATTGACGTGATATTAATAAAATATTAATTATTTACAAGTGGTTTTAAACACACATAGCCCTCCCTCGCAGTGAATCTTCTGAACAAGTACTACTTGATCATAACTTTATGACCTTACTGCTGTTCGCATATTTCAGGTTTCAAATGAACAATATCTTAATTAATATGAATAAATGGGCAGTATTTCATTAGAAAGAAAACCAGATTCACTTGATATACGTCAACTAATGATTGGTTAAATTTCCTCAAAGGATTGTTCCGAACTGATACATTGTTATTAAGGCCTTTTTTGAAGAGAGGTTACATACACAAGACGAGAGGTGCAATCATCAGGTCATCCAATGTTAGTCAGCTGTCTATTGGCTAGTTTAGCGACTTTCCTAGCATTCCAGTCCAAACTGAAAATAGAACTTCGCCAGAGGCGCTAGGTAGAATGTAGGTAAGTTCACAAAAGGCTGTTTTTGCAGAACTAAAAAATGTAATATTTAAATCAACGTTATATGTAAACAAATGGCTCCATGAACATCACAAACATAACCCTTTTAAAATTCATACGATAAGGAACTAAGGAGTTATTGAAGTGAGACCCAATGTGCGATAAAGGTTTCTTTTTTTTTCTGAAAAGAAGTTTGTCTGGGTACGTCAATGACAAGGACGTGAAGTTATGCGAGAAAATTATTTTGTTTTAGCAAAGTAAAATGCAAAATAGTTAAAGTAGGTTTTGGTAACAAGCTTAGGGTCGTAAATCGTCATAAATATATAAACATATCAAAATTAGTTCTCGTTTGTTTTTCTCTCAAAGAATGAAAATTGAAGAAAAAAAGAGGTATCTAATGAAAAGTATAATTCGTTTGAATGTAAAATAAGTTTAAAATTATTTTTCCCACAGTCAAAATGTGTTCAAAAATTATTTTAACGATTTTGTAAGCAAATGAGTGATAAGAAAAAAAGAAATAGTTCTCACCTTCAGATTCAGATTGTTTCCAACGTGTGTTATATTTCACGGATTAAGTTTTTAATGAATACAAAAAACAGCACTAAAAATAAATTTGCCGTCATAATTTTTTTTTAAAAAGTCGTGTGTTAAATAGAGAACTATACAATGGTATTCTTTTCAGATAAAAGAAATATACCATTAAATTCTTATTGCTGAACGAAATTATTCAGAATATGAAGAACTTAGCAGCCCTTCATAATGGAAACATGTCATTCTTGTTTATTGATGGAAATTTATTATTAAAAAATATAGATTTATAAATTATAGATTTGAAATAAAAACATAGATAAAGTATAGATAATAATAATTTGTGGATCTTTTTACATGTTGTATATATTTGTGTATATATATATTAACTTTCTACTTAAAATACTCCTTTTTAAAATGTGGTCATTAAATAATATATTGTCTTATACTGCTTATTGCTTAGAATATTTCTTCAGAAAAAGTTATGCTTATAACTTTTTATTCGTATATATTTCTTTAATTTGAATTTCCAAAATAAGAAACTGAAAATTTCAATTCAAAATCTTTAGTTTAAATTATTTTTTATAACAAAGGAAAAATTTTGAAATTTTTCACCAATTTGCCAGATTTTTAGTTTATGATTATTTGAACAAAGTTTTTCTCTTAAAAGTAAGCTGTGAGTATTGTCTATTTAAACTAACTATTGATGGCAGAAGAATAAATCAGGATAGAGAGAGAGAGAGAAGATCTTTTAATTGTCATTACAGATAGTGAAAAGGTATAAGGAATAGAAAAATTAGTTTTTTATATTAGCTGGATACATATCTTTCTATGTATATAATGTCCATTTTATTTAATGTCGAATCCCAGAGAAGGCATGGATGTTTGTAAAGTGAGTGTGAGTGAGTGAATTTTTATGTCGCACTGTTCAGCTACACGAGGGCTTTTGAAGACGGAACTCGTAATTTTAACCATGGTCAAGTGACGAGGACGCCACCTGAACTGGCACCCTCTCTTCTAACTACAATACCAAGCCAACGGGAGGACGTTTGAGCTATCGACAAATTTAACGTGCATCGCTCTCCTACATGGCGGGTCTTTAGTGGTGTTGGGCTCGAGCTCATGACACGCCAGCCACGATCTGATACCTTGACCGCTAGGCTACCGTAGCCCCTGGATGTTCGTAAATGTATAGTGCTTTTGCAACATGTGGGCACTCTAAATAACCATCAAGCCTCAAGTTCTCTCATGAGGTTGGTGGAAGGGTAAGAGTGATTGGGGCCCCTGACCACTCCCAGGGTGTTATCCCTCAAAGCTGGAGTCCCCTGTATGGTGCTAAAAACTATGGCTGACAACTGGCATACATCTAGTGCTCCACTACGATTAATTTGTTATTCTCGATCTAACACCATCAGACGAGTGGCATTAGAAATAACAAAAACTGCCATGTGTAAAGAAATAAATATTCTGTTTATGATAAAAAAAATATTTTTTTTTACCAAATTTCAATGAATGGATTTTTTTAAAAATTAAAACTATCATTGCATTTTTAGTGGTTGAAATACTAAATCACAATAATGATTTCTGAAGTTAAAATAATAGTTTTAGTAAAGTTTTGATAATTAATATATTGGGGAGGGGAGTAATATTCCTGTCAAAATCACAGCAAAGTAGTTGTTTTCAAATATATAAATATATTGACAATATAAAGGAGCTGTTAAAGGTAGGTTATGTAGAACTTTTCATAAATAAGAATTTTCACTTGCAGTTACTCATATTTGAAACCACTAGGAGTCATATTAAAAACTATGCGTTTACATATTGAGTGTCAAATATTGACGCTTTTGCATGTACGTCATCAGGTTTAATAGAGATAGTTTGAATTCTCATTTTTCTATTTATCATTCCTGAAAACTTTTATTTCTTCATGAACTGAATGTTTAATAAATTCATAAGTTCCTTGGGAGTTTCTGTGCAGTGAGAGGCTTTGTAAACATTTATTTCGAGGATGTAAAGAAATATTCCAAAGGATCCAATCTCAAAGTCAATATTTGCTTCATTACATTTTGCGGCATAAAAGTACCGAAAATTGAGATCCACCAAAGTGCAACTTTTCAGCTACAGTAAACAATGATTTAAAATATTGGAAAATGTAAGTAAACTTTCCAAGCTGGGAAAATCTTTCAAAGTCGGAATAGTTTATCTATGGTACTTTTTTTTAAAAAAATCAAGTTTTTGCTCAGTAGACAAAAATAATTGCATTATGTTTTATAAAATTCCAGTTGGTCTCATCACAGGCAAAAGTTCCTCGAAGTTTGATAATGTTGCAATATACTCAAGTAACTTATAAACACTTAATGGAATTTTTTTCAATTCCCATAATTTTAATTTGCTATAATTTAAACAGTTTTATCTTCTAAAAATTTTGTTATGTTTGCAAATGTTCAATTTCTATTACTAATTTCAGTATTTGAAATAATTTAATAATCCAACAAATTATGCATATTCTTCTTTCAATGGCATAAGCTTCAATTCCAAATTTACGTTTAAAACTTTGTATTCTGTTAATATCATTAACTTTATATTCTGGTTCAACGTTTCTCATTCATCAAATTTTATGCACAAATATATGTTCATGTTTTTTGAAGAAATTCGTTTTTTTTTTAATGTAACAAAATTATGGATATATTTTTCAATGCTAATTGATACTGATAACACACCGATAGTAATTTTTAAAATTCCTTTCTTCTTATATATCTTACTACAACATAAGAATTTATTTTAAAATTATTGTAATTAATGTAAATTTAATATAAAGTTGAAGTTATTTTTCCTCTAACTATTTATGTAGATTAAAATATGAAAACGATATAAGAAAAAATACAAAGAGCAATGAAGCAATTATATTTTTAAGACTTTATAAAAACAATAAGTTTTATGAGTACAAATAATCTTCGGAACACATAATAAAAAACAAAGTATCTTTAAACATATTTTTAAAGGAACTGTCCAAAATAAACTCAATTTTCTGGGATGTTAATATTTTTAATTCTTCTTATGATGAATTTAGAGCAAAAAGTTATTTTATTAATTATAATTTACTCGCCTAAAATATATATAAGCAGCTACCTTATAATCAAAATTAATTTACTTGCAAGAAGAAATCCCAGAAATGCATTGCAATATTTCATTTAAGCAACAAAAAAAACTCTTTTAGACATACTTTCGGAGTGTTTGTGACTGAAATGAGAGAGAGAGCAAGAGGATATAAAAAAAAATTCTAAAAATAGCTTAATTGATGACAGTTTACGAATAACGATTTGTTCAGACAAACTGAATCGCATAAAACGAAAGTGAAAATTCTCCTTTATATGTATAATCCGAATCTTAAGCCACTTAGAACATAAAACAAAAGATTAATCTGAACCATTTCTTTTTTAAGAAAGTTGCAGCCAATTCACCCTTTAGCTACCAGCAGAAACTTAAATCCTGCAGTGAAAGCCGGTGAAAGGGTGTTTTATGGCCTTTGAACAGAAAATCCAACATAATCTAAGTATTCATAGTCTGATTTATTTTAAGAATTTTTTAATACATTCTGAATGGGTTCTGGTTGACGAGACGCGCGAATAAATCAATATAAATCCTGATCTTGAATGCCAGACAAATTTAGATGTGTTAAATAGGTTGTCCATTTCCTTTTCAGGCTTGCGCTAAATTTGCTTATTTTTTTTCTATTATTCCAAGCTTTTCTTTTCAGGTGTTATTAAATGACAGCCTTTGTGATTGCCTTTAGAGCTGAAGTTAATTAAGTAAATTAATTTTATAAGTTGTTACAAATTAATCAGTATTTAAGCTTGAATCCCATTTCTAATTCAATACATGCAGTAGTTAAACTGGTCTAATCATTCAAAATACGGATACGTGATAAATCTGAATTTTAAAAAAAATCATTATAAAACTTTTATTACGAGTATATTTTAAAAATTTATAATTAAAGCTATAAATTAATTTTAATATTTTAAGCAGAAATAACATCTAACATTTAAAGTACTTAAGTATTATACCATTGACCAATTTAACTAAATTAAAAAATTTCGCCAAATAAAATTAAAACTTTTCCAAATACTGTTATAGTTATTATTATTTTGTTTATGAGTAGAAACAGTTTTCCGCAATTGGCTGCATATCGTGGCATTTGGCTACGTCTTTTGATTTAAAAGAATTGGTCAACGGTATAATACCTACGTACCACATTTAAATATTGAACACAAAATTTCAGAAATTCTTCATATTATTCGGAATTGTTTTATGTTGTACACTTATTCTGAGCAAATTAAATGCACAAAGAACAAATTGGTATTTAGTGTGAGATTTTTAAAATAAAGTGTCTAAAAATATTTTTAAGTACTGAATTTCTAAAATACACAAGAATTGGGAGATATATCATTGATTTATGATCCAGTAAAACGATTTGTAATCCAAATATTAGGATTTTTTAAAAATATATTTGTTTCTGTTAGTAACTGAATTAAAATTCAATTTAAATGTTTCCATTCAAGTGATTAAAAGAAATAATCATATATATATATATATATATACATATATATATATATATAATTTCTCTTATTTCCCTTAAAAATATTTTTGGAATCTTTCTAAGAAAACATAATACTATTTTTTAATTTAAGAAATAGAATTGTGCTTTGTAATTATGTTTGCTTATTTTTGAACATAAGAATGATTAAATATATAAGGTTTAATTCCAATATATTTCCATGATAATTTGAATACTTGTTTAGTTTCATTGTAAATTTATTTTTATTTTGAAAGGAGAAATGTGCATTAATTATTATAATACGTAAATTATTTAAAATAATCTAATTTTGATACATTTACTTAGTTTTGTGCTGACTTCAAAAGAAAGATTTTGTTCATAGTTATTAAGTAGAATTACAGATAATTCATTTCATTTTTTAGATTAACACTTTTGTTATGATATAATTAATCTGATATAAGTAGATGATTTAGAAAAGAAACTAATTCTATCAAACATTCATTATTAATAAAAGTCTTATTTCAATGTATTTAATTTCAAGAATTTCAGTTGGAAAAATTTTTTTCTAATGGATAGAAGCAATTAAATGATAATGAAAATATTTTTTTGATGAATTAATGGATTAAACATGCTAAGGTAATAGGAAATATTGTTGATTAAAAATATTTTTATCAACAATTTTTCTGGCAACATATTGAAATTGGGTAATTTAATCTAATATATAAAATTCTCGTGTCACAGTGTTTGTAACCAAACTCCTCCGAAACGGTGTGGCCGATTCTTATGAAATTTTGTGCGTATATTCAGTAGGTCTGAGAATAGGACGTAAACTATTTTTCATTCCGATATTGTAAATAGTTAAAAAGATATTAATTAAAAACCTTAAAACGCTTAATTGTCTTAACCCTGCGCGTTATTTTTCCAGCCTAGCTTCGTGAATGAACAGAGGGTGAAATTTTTCGGTATTCTCGACGCTATTTAAACAGCCATTCGATTTTTGTTTTTTAAATCAGACAAAAAATAATTACAGAATCGGAAAGATCATTTCTTTCGCCACGATACAGTATAACTTTTTTTTAAAAAATAATAATATTTTCTATTTTTTAAGTATTTTTTAAAAAATAGTTAAAATTGATGCGTTTTCAGTAAAATTATTTCAAAATTGTTGCGTATGAATTTATTTTCGTATTATGAAAACGATATTCTACGCTAAATAACTTCAAGCCTTTTTCTTTTAGAACCAGTCATTTAAAAAATAAAATGCCTTAAACTTTTGTTTTAAGATTTTTCGAAAAATTGTCGAAATTTTTAACTTAACATTGAATAACTTCGTTATTTATTAAGATTATCATACGAAACTTTTATTGCGTTTGTAGAATAATGTTATCAAACTTCTGTGAGAAGATTGAAAAAATTGCTTAAAAATTACGGATTTAAAAAAAAAATTGTGATTTTCGTATAATAACGTTATTGCAAGAACTAAACAGTATTTTTTGTACATTTTTTATTTAAAAGTCCTTCGTTTTCGAAATTAATGTGTGAAGTTTGAAAGCATTAACTTAAAAATTAAGCCCTAAAAAATAAAAACTTTAATAAAAAAAATACGCGATTTTACAGTTTGCAAAGCCTTGGCGTCGAAAAATGGTTTCGCGCCAAATAGTTTTCAACTGTTTCACCTGAAACTTCACATCTAACTCAAGGGTTACGCCAAAAAATTCTGACTTAAACATGCGAAAATCAGCAAATTTGGCGAGTGAAAAAGTTATTTTTGCTTCAATTTTCATGATTTTCTCTTTATATAATTTTCAAAATTAAATCATTATTGATGTCAGATTAAGATGAAAGAATGTATTCAATACATTTCTGAGATTCATTTAAAATATTTATCTGTATCAAATCAGTGATTTAAAAAATAAAAAGCCTAAAACTTTTTTGAACAAATTTTAATAAAACACTCAAAATACTTAAATCAATCGTTTAATAATTTCGTCTTATATAAAGATAATTGCATGAAACTTTTTTCCCATGTGTCGAACATTTCAAAAAATCCTCACACTTTTACTTCAAAATTTAAAATAGTTGTGAAATTTTGTAATTTGAAAAATTTCTACTTTTCTGTCTTTTTTCAACATACAACTATTTTTAAAAAGGCTACATTTTCGTTTCCGAGGACTAAAAAACTGCAACGAAAGAATTGGAAAGTGGGTGAGTGATTTATAAATTCGCACTGTTCACCTACTCGAGAGTTTTTGGCGACGGACTTCGAAATTTTAAGCCACGGTCAAGTGATGAGGATGACACCTGAGCCTTTCACCCATCTCTCCTAACTACAACACTAACTTAAGAACAAATTTCGAAAAAGGGAGTTTTTATGACGTAGTTAAACAAATCACTCACATCGCGCGCATACACACACACACATAAGTGCTATCGTCCTAAGGGAAACAGGAAATTCCCATGGGGATGAAGTTATTCACTTGGTAAAAGCCCGTGCAACCCAGGGGTAAGCGGAGAGGAAAGAAACAAAGAAGTCAAAGTAATTTCGAAAAATAATGTTGGAAGTGCTGATTTTGTCAAGAGAAGGGAAAATGTTAAACGAGAAAGCCATGATGCGCACTCACGGGCCATGCACTCACATCGTACGTGTCACACCCACACAGAAGTGCTGGCGTCAGAAATAAAGGAGGAAATTAACATGGGGATTAAGTTATACCCTCGGTAAAAGCCCGTGCAACGCCGGGCCGGGTCAGCTAGTCTAATATATAAAATTCTCCTGTCACAGTGTTTGTAACCAAACTCCTCCGAAACGGTGTAGCCGATTCTTATGAAATTTTGTACGTATATTCAGTAGGTCTGAGAATAGGATGTAAACTATTTTTCATTCCGATATTGCAATTAGTTGAGAAGATATTAATTTAAAACCTTAAAACCCCTGTCTGTTGTTTCGCTTGGCGTCGAAAATCAGTTTCGCACCAGAAAAATACTAATCTGTCAAAGAAAACAGAAAACCCAGACCCAGAGAAAAATTATAGGAAGATAAATACATCACTATCATTTAGGGAAGTTGTAAATAATACATTTCTGTTGAGCTTTATTCCATATAAAAGAGTTTTATGATATTCCGAAAAGCACTAATGTTTAAAGAATTATTCCGAAAAAATGTATTTATGTATCATCAATTTGCAGTGCTATAATTATTTATTCCCATTTTGTTCAAGATAGTTCTCACGTTCAGTTAATTAAGTGATCTCATATAAATTGATAGTTTTCAACACGTGTCACGAGCTCTCACCAATAACAACTATTATGTTTCCTGTATAAACCATTTCTGCATATTTTCAGATATTTTGAGTTCTTATTTATTATTTATTTGTTTATTTATTATTAAACTCCAATTAATAAAACAGTAAAACTCGGTGTGCTCAAAATTTTCGGGAATCGTTTTCAATGTAAAGAGAAATATATACGTATTTTATAATTGTGGAAGGTAGAAGTAAAATAATTTTAAAAAAACAGATACATTATCAGTATACTGTTTTCTAGCATTAAGTACTTCAATTTGATCTATTTGTGTGTTTTATACAGTAAATAATGCCAGGGTTTGATTTAGGCCGTCGAATTACTAAATCTACAGCCATGCGAAAATAAGAGCTCAAAGGACAGATGAACAAATCCAACAGGATAATGAAGATATGCGTGTGAATATAGCGGAGTTGCGTAAATCACAATCACAAGAGGTACGAGTTAAACAAAATCAACAAAGACGATTAGAGCACAGACAAGCGCGTCAATTCCTATTTTACACACTCAGAGCAAATGACCAACAACGCCAGCAAGTACATCGAGCATTTACATCCGATTCATTCCGTCGTCTAGCATTCGAGTATGAACCCAAAAAACTATTACGCTCATTCGAATGTGAAAATTGGTGCTATGGACAAGGAATGTCGCATTGTAATGCGTTAAATTTAAAAATGAGCCAGCCGGGATGTGTTGCGCGTCAGAAAAGTGCAACTACTGGAAATTGAAACACCACCTAAACCATTGAATTTTACTTATCGCACGGATCTGATTCTAACCTGTTCTGAAGTCAATTCGAACATCAATCATGTTCCAAATGAATCGTTCGGAACAAAAATAGTTAAAATAATGCTGCAAATGGTCAAATTTAATTCAATTCAAATCAAACCAAGTTATACAAAGTGGGCTCATTGCTCCAATGCCAACGAACCACATAATTTTACAAATTTACTTTATGGGTGGTGAGGATCGAAGCGCACTCGCCATCGCGTGGATGCACGTTGAGCTACAATAACCTCAATTCCCTTTTTGCCTTACAGCTGAAAGTAAATATGCGCGTTCAAATTCTTAAGATCCATCCGCTGAAACATTCTCAAACAACTGTTAGACATTGGCAATGGAAAAGTAGCTGTACATGAAAATACTGGATGCATAAATTGCCGATCTAATATATGCAAAATTGCCATCAATTTCTGCACAATCATTAACTCGCAAAATGCTCTCATTGACCAAATATTTCCAGATATACACACACAATACTTGAATCATGAGTAGCTGGCAGAAAGTGCAATTTTGGCAGCAAAAAATGTAGATGTCAACGATTTGAATTTCAAGATACAATAGTTGTTGCCAGGGGACTTGATGTCATACAAATCTATTGATACAGTTTGCGATACCAGCGAAGCTGTAAATTATCCAGCAGAGTTTTTGAACTCATTGGATTTGCCAGGCATACCACCGTATCATTTACAACTGAAGGTTGGATCTCCGGTTATTTTGCTTCGTAATTTGAACCCACCACGGCTGTGCAATGGCACGCGATTAGTCATTAAGAAATTGAATGGCAAGTTCCGAGGAGAAGATGTATTACTACCACGAATCCCTATTATCCTCACAGATGTGCCAATTGAATTCCAACGGATTCAATTTCCAATTAGGTTGGCATTCGCAATGACAATAAATAAGTCTCAAGGCCAAACGATGTCTGTTTGTGGCTTAGATTTGGGCACACCGTGTTTTTCACACGGACAATTATACGTGGCATGTTCTCGCGTGGGTAAACCATCTAGTTTGTTTGTGTTGGCTAAAGATGGCCTCACTAAAAATATTGTGCACTCCATTGCACTAAGAGACTGATAATGTTATTTTTTAATTTTTTTGAAATTTATTAGTTAAAATAATAAAAGTACAAAAATTCTAAAAAGGAATGTTTGGTGCTTTTTTACTTTAAGCCGTCATCGTTCAAAGCGCATCATTCCTATTTCAGTCATATATCACATCCCCACACACTTACAATGAATTAGTTATTTTTTATTTGGCTACCAAAATATTCATTAGAAATAATTTATTTGGCAAAACAACGTTTGCCGGGTCAGCTAGTTAATTTATAAAAATAAAGACTTTCCTTAAATAAATTAGTTCTTAGATGAGCTCTGTCCAATTTTTCCGAAAAGAAATTTTTATAAGCATTAAAATTAAACTTTTTTAATTTTATTTTTATAGCAATAATTTCTGGAATATCTAGTATATTAGGTGTGGGGCTCTTAAAAGGCGTTGACGCTTTTCATTTGTTTTATTGTTCGAAAATTTAATTGTAATATTTAATGCTTAAATACTCCATAGAAAAAAATATTTATGAATTTTAAAAGTAAAATGCACATATTACCTTTCTATAAACCTGTCAACATTTTACGAAATTAAATTTATGGATTATAACTCATTCATTAAAACTGCAAGCTGCAATTACGTGTAAGAAATGTTTAAAAGTAAAGGTTTAAATCTGAAGGTTATTTTACATACTTCCCTATATTTATTTAAAAAGGAATCTTAATAATAATTTTCAAATCTTTTAGGAATTTCCTTACATTCTAAAAAAAATGAGTGTTGATAGTGCGTACTTATTAGGTCATCGTTTATAAGGAAAAAGAAAAATATTACACAGTTTTCTATTTAAAAAGCTGCATTGGATTGCAGTTTGTCAAAAGAGAAAAAATTATGGGTTTTGCATTTTTCAAATAATTTTATTTTCATTGTATAAAAATTAAAATGATTGATCATAAATTGTAACAAATCCTTCAATTAGTGTGTGTAGTTCAAACATCTACTTATTTGACAATTTATTTAAAACTAATTTGTCATTTTTAAAAAAGAAACTGTTATACCCTTTACCCACTCTTACATTAAATGAATCATTTAATTGCAAACAAATAATAAATATTGCACAGAATTAAAAGTTTGCACACAAAAAAACTTACTACTCAACGATAACCTTATAAATCATTAATTAATCAACAATTAATCATTTAAAAATAAAATATTAAATAATTAATAATAATTAATAAATTTAATAATAAAATTAATCATTTAATTGCAAACAAATAATAAATATTGCACAGAATTAAAAGTTTGCACACAAAAAAATTTATTAATCAACGATAACCTTATAAATCAGTGAGAAGCATATTCTATTTAAAGCATCGGTTCTGATTTATATATATGTATAATCAGAGCCGATGCTTTAAATAGAACATTATATATATATATATATATATATATATATATATACTACACTATTTTACTTTAATCTATTCATTAATTTAAATGTTCAAATATTTTTTATTTATTCTGAGTTTTACATTTAATTTTAATGCAATTTACTTTAATATCTTAATTCGCTAGATTTTTTTCCAATGTTCTTCTGTGTTTAATAAAGCTGTTGAAAATTCACTTAGAATTCGTAAGCCCAATGGAATAAAAAAAATCTCTTTGTTTTGTTGTCGGAAATGTGTTGAAGAATCTTTTGATGGAAACAACCCAAATAATCATTATCAGCAAACAAATCGACAATGAGACACAAGACATCTCAGCTCAACTTTGGTCATTGTTGGGGGAAAAAATCCCATTTCCTTATTAAGCCTAATTTTCTCATTCAGAGATCAACGCACACCTGTACAGAGAGGTAAAGAGGAGGAAGCAAATTGTAGGCTGCTGAGAAACATAAAAAAAAGAAAAGAAGAAAGGCTTTGGGGCGCGTTTTGACCCACTAAAGTGAAACCCAAAACCTTTTTCGCTTGAAGCGATTTAAAAACCGGTGTTGTCGAGTCACAAGTTCTAA